>CM065592.1:294838304-295402710 GCA_033119425.1 Bufotes viridis
TTAAAAGTTTCTATCATATCCCCTCTGTCTCTTCTTACTTCCAACCTATACATGTTAAGGTCCTTTAACCTTTCCTGGTAAGTTTTGTCCTGCAATCCATGTACTAGTTTAGTAGCTCTTCTCTGAACTCTCTCCAAAGTTTCAATATCATTCTGCAGATATGGTCTCCAGTACTGCACACAATACTCCAAATGAGGTCTCACTAGTGCTCTGTAGAGCGACACGAGTACCTCCCTCTTTCTACTGATAATGCCTCTCCCTATACACTCAAGCATTCTGCTGGCATTACCTGCTGCTCTATGACATTGTCTGCCCACCTTTAGGTTGTCTGATATAATGACCCCTAAATCCCTTTCCTCAGATACTGAGGTTAGTAGTGTATCACTGATTTTATATTGTGCTCTTGGGTTTTTACGACCCAGGTGCATTATCTTGCACTTATCGACATTAAATTTTAGTTGCCAGATTTTTGACCATTCCTCTAGTTTTCCTAAATCCTTTTCCATTTGGTGTATCCCTCCAGGAACATCAACCCTGGTACAAATCTTTGTGTCATCAGCAAAAAGACACACCTTACCATTGAGGCCTTCTGCAATTTTGCTGATAAAGATATTAAACAATATGGGTCCCAGAACAGATCCCTGAGGTACCCCACTGGTAACAATATCATGGTCTGAATATACTCCATTGACTACAACCCTCTGTTTTCTGTCCTTCAGCCACTGCCTAATCCATTCAACAATATGTGAGCCCAAGCTCAAAGACTGCAGTTTATTGATAAGCCTTCTATGTGGGACAGTATCAAACGCCTTAGTAAAGTCCAGATAAGCGATGTCTACTGCACCTCCGCCACCTATTATTTTAGTCACCCAATCAAAAAAGTCAATAAGATTTGACATGATCTCCCTGAAGTAAACCCATGCTGTTTTTTTATCAATCAACCCATGGGTTTTTAGATGTTCCACAATCCTCTCCTTGAGTATGGTTTCCATTAATTTCCCCACTATTGATGTCAGGCTTACTGGCCTATAGTTGCCCGATTCCTCTCTACTACCTTTCTTGTGAATTGACACAACGTTTGCTAATTTCCAATCTTCTGGGACGACACCTGTTACCAGTGATTGGTTAAATAAATCTGTTAATGGTTTTGCTAGTACACCTCTAAGCTCTATTAATAGCTTTGGGTGTATCCCATCAGGCCCCTGTGATTTATTTGTATTAATTTTAGACAGCTGACTTAGAACCTCTTCCTCTGTAAAGACACATGCATCAAAGGATTCATTAGTCTTCCTCCCTAACTGAGGTCCTTCTCCTTCATTTTCCTTTGTAAAAACTGAACAGAAGTATTCATTGAGGCAGTCAGCTAGTTCTTTATCCTCCTCCATATACCTTCATTCTTTTGTTTTTAATTTGGTAATTCCTTGTTTTAATTTCCTTTTTTCATTTATGTATCTAAAGAATGTCTTATCACCTTTTTTCACTGACTGAGCTAATTTCTCTTCTGCCTGAGCTTCAGAAGCTCTTATAACTTGCTTGGCCTCTCTCTGCCTCTTCTTATAGATTTCCCTGTCATCCTCGTTTTGTGTGTTTTTATACTTACTAAATGCCATCTTTTTTTTTTTTATGATTTTGGCCACTTCTGCTGAGTACCACAGTGGTCTCTTCCTTTTTTTGCTTTTACTGACAAGCCTAATGCACTTTTCTGTTGCCTTCAATAGCGCCAATTTTAAGTAGTCCCATTTCTCTTGGACTCCATTGAAATTGTTCCAGTCTTATAGGGACTCGTATACCACTGAACTCATTTTAGAAAAGTCTGTTTTCCGAAAATCTAAAACTTTTGTTTTTGTGTGGAGCGACTCAGTCACTGTACTCATAGTAAACCACACTGACTGGTGATCACTAGATCCTAAGCTTTCCCCTACAGTAATATCAGATACCAAATTGCCGTTTGTGAATACCAAATCTAAAATGGCCTCCTTCCAGGTTGGCTCCTCAACTACTTGCTGTAGAGATAATCCCAGTAGAGAATTTAGAATGTCTGTACTCCTGGCAGAACTAGCTATTTTGGTTTTCCAGTTTATATCAGGAAGATTAAAGTCTCCTATAATGACAACTTCCCCTTTCAATGTCATTTTAGCCATTTCCTCAACAAGTAGATCATCTAATTCTTTGACTTGGCTAGGTGGTCTATATATGACACCTACACGAGTTACCTTATGATTACCAAGCTGCAACGTGACCCAAACTGACTCTAAATTGGTTTCGCTGACTTGTATTAGATTAGATTTTATGCTATCTTTCACATATAGGGCCACTCCAGCCCCTTTCTTGCCTTCTCTGTGTTTCCTATATAGAGAGAACCCAGGTATTGTTATATCCCAGTCATTACTCTCATTAAACCATGTCTCAGTAACAGCCACTAAATCTATATTCTCAGATGCCATTACAGACTCAAGTTCGTTGATCTTATTCCCTAAACTGCGAGCATTTGTAGACAAGACTCTCAGCTTGTCATTTCTTATCCTATCAGCTCCTGGCATCTTCTGGCATTGTTTTTTCGGGGGGCAGCCGAACTGATGGATTGTCTCTTTTGTGCCCCCCTTTCCTAGTTTAAATGTTCCTTTGCAAAAACTTAGAACTGTTCACTGAGGACATTCGTTCCCTTGAGAGAAAGATGCAAACCATCTTTCTTGTACTAGTTCTTTTCCATTCCAGCTAGAGCCAACATGAGACACAAAGCCAAATCCCTGGTTAAAACACCATTCACCAAGCCATACATTGAATTCCTTAATATGCAACTGCTTGTCATGCTGACGGTTATACACAGGCAGAACTGCAGAGAACGAGACAGTCGATGCAATCTCCCGTATATCATTACCAGGTGTGTGAAAAGCTTCCTTTACCTTTGAAACTTCATTGCAAGCCAGATCATTTGTCCCAATATGGACAATAACATCCACCTCCTTTTCCTTCTTTGCTTGCTTAATAATGTTAAGGATACGTCGCCTGTCCCTGCTAGCAGTAGCACCAAGGAGACATCTCACAAAACCCTTTTCTTCAAACTTCACACCTCTTATGATAGAATCGCCCACCAATAGTTGCTTACTATTAGTACTCACTATATCCTTTTTGTCTTTGGCTGTAGTCTTGCATACCTTAGGCATAGGAGGTGATTGTTCCTCACCCACTGTGCCCGAGCCATCCTCCATGTTGCTCTTGCATTCTGAAAGTGCTGCAAATGAATTACAGAGAGCCACAGACTGTGGGACATGTCTTCTATCAACAGCTCTAAGTCTACCAGAACCTACAGTAACCCATCTTCCATTTCTGGGGGGCCTTTGTGGCAGTGGCATTGCAACATGCCAAGCCTGAGTTCAAAAATGCAATTTCCTGCTGCATTATGGAGAACTGTCTGCAGATCAGACAGCATCCAAACCTGCGAAGATTGAAACATGAAATGAAAGCACAACAATTCCTGCACTGAATTAGGTCTTCCATTTTAAGGCAAGGAAGTATTTTAACCACTTCAGCCCCCCTAGCTTAAACACCTTAATGACCAGGCCACTTTTTACAATTCTGCACTACGCTACTTTCACCGTTTATTGCTCCGTCATGCAACTTACCACCCAAATGAATTTTACCTCCTTTTCTTCTCACTAATAGAGCTTTCATTTGGTGGAATTTCATTGCTGCTGACATTTTTACTTTTTTTGCTATTAATCAAAAATTACCGAAATTTTTGCAAAAAATGACATTTTTCACTTTCTGTTGTAATTTTTTTTTTAAAAACTACATTTCTATATAAATTTTTCGCAAAATTTATTGTTCTACATGTCTTGGATAAAAAAAAAATCCAATAAGTGTATATTTATTGGTTTGGGTAAAAGTTATAGCGTTTACAAACTATGGTGCAAAAAAGTGAATTTCGACATTTTGAAGCAGCTCTGACTTTCTGAGCACCTGTCATGTTTCTTCAGGTGCTAGAATGGTAGGAAAGTATAAATACCCCCCAAATGACACCATTTTAGAAAGAAGACACCCCAAAGTATTCGCGGAGGGGCATGGTGAGTTCATGTATGATTTCATTTTTTTTCACAAGTTAGCGGAAAATGACACTTTCTGAGGAAAAAAAGAAAAAATAAAGTTTCCATTTCTGCTAACTTCTGGCAAAAAAAAAAAAAATCTCCCACGGACTCCCTATGCCCCTCAGTGAATACCTTGGGGTGCCTACTTTCCGAAATGGGGTCATTTGTGGGGTGTGTTTACTGTTCTGGCATTTTGGGCGGGGCTAAATTGTGAGCAGCCATGTAAAAGCTAAAGGTACTCGTTGGAATTTGGGCCCCTTTGCCCACCCAGGCTGCAAAAAAGTGTCACTCATGTTGTATCGCCGTACTCAGGAGAAGTAGGGCAATGTGTTTTGGGGTGTATTTTTACATATACCCATGTTGGGTGAGAGAAATATCTCTGTAAACTGACAACTTTGTATAAAAAATTTAAAAGTTGTCATTTACAGAGATATTTCTCACCCAGCATGGTTATATGTAAAATACACCCTAAACTATGCCTACTTCTCTGAGTACTGACATACTGAGTGACACTTTTTTCCAAATTCCAATGAGTACCTTTAGGATTTCACAGGGCATTTTTACACATTTGGATTCCAGACTTCTTCTCACGCTTTAGGGGCCCCTAAAATGCCAGGGCAGTATAAATACCCCACAAGTGACCCCATTTTAGAAAGAAGACACCCCAAGGTATTCCGTGAGGGGTATGGTGAGTTTATGTAAAATTTTATTTTTTGTCACAAGTTAGTGAAATATGAGACTTTGTAAAAAAACAAAAAAAATATATATATATATGTATATATCAATTTCCGCTAACTTGTGCAAAAAAAAACAATTTCTGTGAACTCGCCATGCCCTTCACAGAATACCTTGGGGTGTTTTCTTTCCAAAATGGGGTCACATGTGGGGTATTTATACTGCCCTGGCATTTTAGGAGCCCTAAAGCGTGAGAATCCAAAATGCGTAAAAATGTCCTGTGAAATCCTAAAGGTACTCATTGGTTTTAGGGCCCCTTTGCGCATCTTGGCTGCAAAAAAGTGTCACTCATGTGGTATCGCCGTACTCAGGAGAAGTAGGGCAATGTGTTTTGGGGTGTATTTTTACATATATCCATGCTGGGAGTGAGAAATATCTCTGTAAATGACAACTTTTTAAAAAATTTTATACAAAGTTGGGTATATATAAAAATACACCCCAAAACTCATTGCCCTACTTCTCCTGAGTACGGCAATACCACGTGTGCCACTTTTTTGCAGCCAAAATGCACAAAGGGGCCAAAATTCCAATGAGTACCTTTAGGATTTCACAGGGCATTTTTACGCATATGGATTCTCACGCTTTAGGGCCTCTAAAATGCCAGGGCAGTATAAATACCCCACATGTGACCCCATTTTGGAAAGAAGACACCCCAAGGTATTCCGTGAGGGGCATGGCAAGTTCACAGACATTTTTTTTTTTTGGCACAAGTTAGCGGAAATTGATATATATATATTTTTTTTTACAAAGTCTCAAATTTCCACTAACTAGTGACAAAAAATAAAATTTTACATGAACTCACCATACCCAGCACGGAATACCTTGGGGTGTCTTCTTTCTAAAATGGGGTCACATGTGAGGTGTTTGTACTGCCCTGGCATTTGAGGGTCTCCGCAATCATTACACGTATGGCCAGCATTAGGAGTTTCTGCGATTTTCCTTATATTGAGCATACGGGTAATGAGATTTTTTTTTTTCCGTTCAGCCTCTGGGCTGAAAAAAAAAAAAATGAACGGCACAGATTTCCTCATTCGCATCGATCAATGTGGATGAAAAAATCTCTGCCAAAAAATGTGCAAAAAAAAAAAGTAGTAAGGCCCCATTCACACGTCCGCAAAAATGTCCGCATCTATTCCGCGGAATAGATGTGGACCCATTCAGTGTGAATGGGGCCGGCGGTGATGCGGAGAGCACACTATGTGCTCGCCGCATCAGCATTTGCGGAGCTGCGGCCGCAAACTTCCGGGTTTTGGCCCCCAAACATCCGGCCACAGCTCCGCAAAAGATAGAGCATGTCCTATTCTTGTCCGCAATTGCGGACAAGAAAAGGCATTTTCTATATAGTTCTGGCAATGTGCGGATCCGCAAAATGCGGAAAACACATTGCCGGTGTCCGTGTTTTGCGGATCCGCAAAACACATACGGACGTCTAAATGAGCCTTACAGGGGGGTGATTAGTGACAGGGGTGTGACAGGGGGTGATCAGGGGGGTGACATGGGGTGATCAGGGGTTAATCGGGGGTTAATCAGGGGTTAATCAGTGACGGGGGGGTGGATGGGGGGGGTCTGTGTGGTGATTGGTGCACTTACAAAAGTTTCCTATGGTGGTCCCAAGCAAAAGGGACCACCAAAGGAACGAACAGCAAGCATATCAGACGCTGTTAACAAAACAGCGTCTGATATGCGATTTTTTTTTAACTTCTACAGCCTGCCAGCGCATGATCAGCGCTGGCAGGCTGTAGTTAAAGTTCTCCCCGACGCGATCCTGTGAACGCGCGCACGCGTGTTGCCGCGTTTACAGGAAATTGCACGCCTCGCGAGATGCCGTGCTTGCGCGTCCAGGAGGAACAAACCGACCGCCGCCAGGACACAATCCTGCGTTCGGCGGTCGGGAAGAAGTTAAACAAATCCTACTTATTAGATTGTACCCACCTCCAGATTACCTCCTGAGTATATCCTGGATATCTCTAGTGCACTTAGAAATGCTGCAATTTGAGAATGATGCAAGCTACAATTAGGCAAGCTAATACTATGTTGCTATATATACACACTCCTACAACAGCCCCTCCCACAACAATAAATTTAACACCTTAATGGCCCTATGCTCATTAGCAATCAGACAATAGCAACTCCAGTATTACAAATTCCTTACCTGTTCTGAGGCACACCAAAACACAGCTGAAGTTCTGCTACAGTGGAAAGTTCAGCTGAAGTTCTGCTGTTCTGAGGCACACCAAAACACAGCTGAAGTTCTGCTACAGTGGAAAGTTCAGCTGAAGTTCTGTTCTGAAGCACACCAAAACACAGCTGAAGTTCTGCTACAGTGGAAAGTTCAACTGAAGTTCTGCTGTTCTGAGGCACACCAAAACATAGCTGAAGTTCTGCTACAGTGGAAAGTTCAGCTGAAGTTCTGTTCTGAAGCACACCAAAACACAGCTGAAGTTCTGCTACAGTGGAAAGTTCAACTGAAGTTCTGTTCTGAAGCACACCAAAACACAGCTGAAGTTCTGCTACAGTAGAAAGTTCAGCTGAAGTTCTGCTACAGTGTAAAGTTCTAGGTTAGTCTCCTGAATATCTCTAGTGCACTTAGAAATGCTGCACTTTGAGAATGATGCAAGCTACAGCCATGGAGTCTGAATGCCCTGCTACACACCAGATACTCAGCTTTCCCCTCACACCTAAAGAAAAGTGTGCTACTTAAAGACACAGTGGCAGCTTGGAAAGTGGCCCAAAAGCTCTTTTGCCTACCTTTCCTCATTTCTAAACATTTTTCCCCTTGAAAGCACCCAGAATTCCCATCAGGACGCTTAAACAAACCGTTATTGAAGTGGCAGGCAACTGAGATTAAGTCAGTGAAGGACCTATGGGACACACAAAAACTACAATACCACTCCTTTACGGATTTATGTGCTCTCTACCAACTAGATAAAAACCACTACCTAGCATACCACCAACTCTTAGGCTTCCTAAAGGGTTAGGAAATAGATAATACCGTAGAACTTACCCCAAATGACTTTGATGACGTGATTTTACCCAAACATAACACAATTTCCATAGCTTGCTTATACGCTGATATCAGGAGGTGCTTATCCCACCAAACCAGGAATACCATTTTCAAGGGATGGGGCAAGAGTTAAATACTCAGATGCGCACAGAAGACACTCTGAGAGGATGGAGTAATGTACAAATGGCTGTCTCTAGCAAGATATGGAGGGAGAAACACTTTAAGCTTTTACTCAAAGCCATATATGGTTTTAATTAGATCCAAATTTATTTGTGGCAAATCGTGTTAAAAAACGACTATTTCCTGGCTGAAGAGAACCTTTATTTTGGAGTAGAACACTGTGCCTTGCAGCAACACGCATAGGGAGTATGCTGTGGTAGTGAAAAAAACTGTGAGTCAGTAAGACATGTAGATGACAGGCATCACTCTTAGAATCACTGCACACTTAACTTATTTGTGCAGTTAAGGGTCAAAAACTGTCCAAATAACTCAAGTGTGAACTTACAGGTCAATATAAGCGTCAAGAAGAAGCGCACTCCTTTTACACCCTCGTCAGCAGATTCCACATAGATGTCTACAGAACCTGTTTTACAGGCTTGAGCGAACCCAAACTGTAAAGTTCGGGTTCGTACCGAAAGTTAGGCTTTTTTGTTCGAGTTCGGTGTTTGGCGATTTCTTGGCGCTTTTTGAAAGGCTGCAGGGCAGCCAATCACAAGCGTTTCACTAATCTGCCCTTAGAAGCCATCACAGCCATGCCTACTAATGGCATGGCTGTGATTGGCTAAGAGCAGCACGTCACTATTCTTTTCTCAGTGTAGGAATAGGATGCTGCTGCTGCTGTGAGTGAGAGATTAGGGAAGAATTCTGTTGAACTTGGCCCAGAAACACTGAAAAATAAGTTTTCATCCATCTGCTAGTTCGGTGGGCGTCGGCGGCCATTTTTGCAAGTGCAGTGCCCTTGCAACTGCATGCGAACTGCATGTGTGCCAGGGACATTACTTTCATTTTGTTCTGGTAGCACAGTGGAGGGCAAATTCCCTTTTTTGGCTGTTCAAGTACCCCTGTGGCCTGCAGTGCATACCTGGCAGTGAAAATTATTCAATTACATTAGTCTGTCACATTTTTGTGTGACCTAAAGCGATTTTTTTATCTGTTTGCAACAGGCACTGCATATCTGACAGTCTAATAAAACCACTAAATACTGCAGTTAATCAAAAGGTTGAACCGTCACTCAAGACACTACGAAAGTATGTGAAATCCTACAAATTCATTAGTGTCACATATATCTAAATACATCTAAAAAAAAGGGTATAATGTAAAATGTTTAAAATAACATATAATATATGCGCAATTATATATCTCACCCAAAATCCACTATATATAATAATTGTGTCAATTGGTGGCAATGTTGGGGCAGGGCATCCAGCTAAATAGACATATATCCTAATGTGTTGTAGTTCAGTCCATGCATGGGTCAAAACATCAGTCGGTCTCGCTGTATAAAAAGTCCATTTTGGTAAATGATCTTTCACACTCTATCTAAATAGAGGCACGCTGCATAGGCAGACATTTCAATGGCAAATGTAATGTGGTCAGTCCATATAATGGCAGTCTCAGTGTAGAGGACATAGCCTCTGTGTGGTCCCAATTTTCAAGATAAAACAAATTCACCCATATACGATGCATACAGTGTTCACACTAAATGTGCATTACTCACGGTGAGTCGCACTGATCAAAAACCTATTCGCATGTAGCAGTTTTTCTGTGGCGTCCCACAGTTTCACCATGCTCCAGCAATGTTGGTTTCGGCTTTGCAGCGTCTCTGCCGTGATCTTGTCCCAGTTCTCGTGAGACTGTCACGAGGGTGTCAGGAGCTACGTCTGACTCCGTTATACCTGGGGTCAGGAAGTCACAGCGGGTGGCTACGTGCTCTATGTCTAAAGATCATGCTGTTACTTAATGGTAGCTTTCTGTGTTTGCCTTGCAATCCTTTTTGTCTCACTCAGGGATCCGTAGTTCCTTTTTCTCAGCTGTTTCTTGTCCGTCACTCCCAACCTCCTTATATTCCCCCTTCCCACTTCTCTAGTTGCCAGATATAGAGCTTCCTGCCTGGACTTCTATACTGACCGACTGGAGCTGTGTAGCTGTTGTTTCTGGTTGTCGTACCAGAGCATTACCCTCCGGATTCCTGTTGGGCTTTTGTTGTCCGCTGTTGTCGCCCACCTGGGCTTATATGTTTTGTCTGTATTGTCTGTCCTCTCCCTGGTGTTTTCCTTTAGTGTTAGTGGTGAGGACTAATGCTCCCACCGCCCTATTCACTACTTAGGGCTCAGCTTAAGGAAAGCCAGGGTTTCAGGGCAGGGACATCAGAGCAGTCAGGTGCCAGCTTCTAGGTGAGTTAGGGGTCACCACCTTTCCCTCTCCCTTGGACAGGGCTTTCCCTTTTCCCCTCCCTTTGCGTCACACGTCTGTGATCGGTACGCCGCTCGTGATAGAGACTTGGTCCGTTTCGTGGGTGAAGGGGTACTGTACCAGTATCATACATGATCTGGGAATTTCAGCCGTGAAGTCCCAACTTGAGACAAACAACACTATGTGCACCAAACAGATAGATTTTCTGATAAAAGGGATAAAATTCATACTCCACCACAATTATTTTTATTTTGAGGGCGACTATTTTTTACAACTTTGTGGGACGGCAATGGGGACCATCACCCCCAGCTATGCTGACTTATTTTTGCCACAATAGGAACATGTTACTATCACTCCCAGGCTGGGGACGGACCTGGTTCTCTGGCGTCGCTACATTGAAGACGTCCTTTTTGTGTGGAACAAGGATATAGAACAGCTGAAATATTTCCTAGACAGCCTGAACCTGAATTGTATGAACTTGGTCTTCCTGCCTAAGGTGGGACAAGAATACACGGAGTTTCTAGACATACAGATTTCACGATGGGATAACAAATACATCTGCAACACTTACCATAAACCAACCGCCAAAAATAGTTTTATACCCGTCACAAGTTGCCATCTACCACAGTGGCTCCTATATATCCCCTTGGGCCACTTCCGTCGGATTAAGTGAAATTGCACCAATGGGGCGAGCTTTGAGTCAGAGGCCCTAAAAATGAAAGAACAATTCAAATGTAAGGACTACCCTGAAAAAATTGTGGAGGTTGCATTAGAGAAAATAAGGAAGATTGATAGAAAAACCTTTTTTCAATCCCATACACAGAAATGGAAAATAAAAGAAAATGAACTTAGAATAATTCTACCATACAGTGCACAAGCCAAACAAGTACGCCATATCATCAACCAACATTGGCTTTTCCTATTGAGGGACAAGATCATTGGTTCTATGCTTCACACCTCACCCCTTATTAAATTCACCAAGGTACATAATTTAGGATTAAAGATAGCACCCTCCATTAAAAACCATACAAAGAAAGAAAATCCCAAATCCCAAAAATGGTTGAATATGAATGGCTTTTACAGGTGTGGAAAATGTTTGGGGTGCAAAAACACATCATTTCCGAAAAAAAAACACTAGAGTCCAATCCACCCAAAACAACTTCACTTTAGACATCAAGGGTTATCTAACATGTGATTCCTCCAGTATCGTCTATCTTATCCATTGCCCCTGCCAGAGACAATATATTGACGGAACCAAGAGACCTCTGAAAGTTAGGATAACGGAACATCTGAACAACATTAAGAAGGATTTTGAAAACCATTCCTTATCCAAGCATTTTAAAGTTTTGCACAACAGTGATTTCGGAGGTATCACTTTTGTGGCCATGGAGAACATAGACGTACACTGGAGAGGAGGCAACCACATCATGAGAATGTCTGGAGCCAAGTGTAGAAGAATCTATGACTTCGGCAGTCTTCTTCCAGCAGGACTGAATTCAGACCTAGAGATTTTTGGGTTCAACTGAACCACTGGCCCAAATACACTTTATATATGCATATAAACTGGTACCACTTGTAGTCACATATTTTATTCACCTTATAAACTATAGGCTAAGTTAATTATAAATATTATCACTATAAATAGTATCACTACTAATCTGCATAAATTAAGGCAGAAGTTGTAAAACACACACTGTAATTTATAGACAAATAACACATAATAGGTGTTAGTTTTTGCAAGCCATAGGGCAGGGCTGGCCAACCTGCGGCTCTCCAGCTGTTGCAAAACTACAACTCCCAGCATGCCCAATCTACCTACAGCTATCAGCCTACAGCAGGGCATGGTGGGAGTTGTAGGTTTGCAACAGCTGGAGAGCCGCAGGTTGGTCAGCCCTGTCATAGGGGAATCACAGTCACAAATTGGGACTACCCTGATAAATCTTAAAATCCCAAAAAAGAACATAATATATAGAAACACTAATATGACCACTTTACACACATACCATGAAAAACGCAGTCACAATGAAGAATCCAATGAATCACACACTAATAGTTTATTTCATGCGATATTTAACAGAAAGCCTGCAGATAACCATTTAGAGACATCACATGTCTATTTAATGAGCAACCAAACTCAATAAGACCACTCTGCACATATATTTCAAGACTACTCTGCACATATATCTCAAAAAACGCAGCTATAATAATAATAAAAAACGCATGAAAAACGCACTAATAGTTTATGCGATATTCATCTAAAAGTCTGCAGACACCTATTTTAGAAATATCACAAGCTCACCTAATGAGCAACTAAATCCATAACATCATTTATAATGATCATAATCTATGGGCAGTAAGCTTCTTCGAAAATCCTGTGTGGAAGACCAAGGGGATTATTCTACACATACATTTAGAATAAACGCACGAATAATGTGCTCAGAGATATCTATTGATATCATCGGACATTAGAACAAACTCAGAATAATGTTTTGAAAATGGGTGGTACTTATAAAGAAACAACATTATAAGAACTATGTGTCCACACATGAAAATTCATAATGTTGCTAGACTGGGAAAGACAGAACTAAGAAAAGAAAATAACGCACTGTCACCCAACTGTCTAATTAGGAAGTGATATGACTAATTTACTATTCATACTAAACGATCTGTAATTTTGAAATTTATACTACCTGTTACACATCTTTCTTGTTGTATGAAACATTTTTGCGCAATATCAGATACTATGAGGATTATTTAACTATATAACCTGCAAGTCTCCAATCATTCAAAGCAACTCTAAACACCTGTTTTAACCTGATGTGACCATCATCTGTTACATTGGTGGGTGACATTTTGCCAGTTTTACCGTATACAAACCCCTGCTCTGCATAGGTGACAGGGAGGAAAATTTCTAAAAATCATCTGTTACATTGGTGGGTGACATTTTGCCAGTTTTGCCGTATACAAACCCCTACTCTGCATAGATGACAGGAAGGTAAATTTCTAAAAATCATCTGTTACATTGGTGGGTGACATTTTGCCAGTTTTACCGTATACAAACCCCTGCTCTGCATAGGTGACAGGGAGGTAAATTTCTAAAAATCATCTGTTACATTGGTGGGTGACATTTTGCCAGTTTTGCCGTATACAAACCCCTGCTCTGCATAAATGACAGTGAGGTAAATTTCTAAAAATCATCTGTCACATTAGTGAGTGACATTTTGCCAGTTTTGCAGTATACAAACCCCTGCTATGCATAGGTGACAGGGAGGTAAATTTCTAAAACTCAACTGTCACATTAGTGAGTGACATTTTGCCAGTTTTGCCATATACAAACCCCTGCTCTGCATAGGTGACAGGGAGGTAAATTTCTAAAAATCGTCTTTTACATTCATGGGCCATAAAGTCCCCCTGCACTGCATACCTGACTTGGAAATATATTCTGTAAATTAGGTGGCCTTCAGATTGTTAGGTGATCTGTACCCCTTCTTGCTTTCAAAGTACCCCTGCACTGCATAACAGACAGGAAACTTAATTCATTACAATTGTCGGTTACATTGTTGCCTGACATAAGCCAAAGGTAGCCCCCAACAACAATGTGTTTTGTTATCTTTCTTTTTTTTTTTTTTATAAATTGGGGTAGACCCCAAAACATTGGGAAATATCAAAATAAAAACAAAGAGTAAGTGTGCTGTAGTATAACAATGGTTGGGCAAGGTCGGTTTACATGTCTATTCTGCATAAGGTACGAACAAGTTCTGTAGGATCCATGCCTGGTTCTTTTTATTGAACGTGAGATTGTCCACGTTGGCTGTGGACAGGCGGCTGCGCTTGTCTGTGATAACGCCCCCAGCCGTGCTAAACACACGTTCAGACAATACACTGGCTGCAGGGCAGGCCAGCACCTCCAAGGCATAAAGGTCAAGCAAAGGCCATATCCCCAATTTGGAGACCCAGAAGTTGAATGCGGCAGACCCAGTGGCGTAGCTAGTAATGACTGGGACCAACAGCAAATTTTTGAATGGGCCCCCCCCCCCCAGTAATTATTTTGCAACCCCTTCCTTTCATGCCGCCCCCATTCCTGTGGCTAGTAAAGATCGCTCTCTCAGATCAGGCCCGGCAGCTTTTCCATCCGTTTTCTACACTGTCTATACTGCTACTGTATATAATTTCATTGTATTATACTGTTGAGGGGGCCACTTTGCCTGCTTCCCCTGTAGCTATGACCCTGGGTAAACCCATCAGTTAGTACGTGTAGGAGTGTGCACAGATACTATTCCACCATTTTGCTGAAATTCTGCCTCTTGCTAAGACGTTCCATATCTGCTAGTGGTGCTGGTTGTTGTGGCACGGTGGCAGTGGCGTAAGGATCGCCATAGCAGCTATAGCAGTGGCTATGGGGCCCTACACCACTGGGGGCCTGCCCGGGCCGCGTTCAGTTGATTTATTTATTTATTTTATTTACACTAGTGGGCGGTCCGCGGCCCAGGCCGTCTCGGACCTGGCTGGGGAGATGGAGTCAGGAGCAGCGCAGGGCAGCAGATGAGGTAGGCAGTGGAGGGGGCCGGGCTGGGGTGTACCTGGAGTGGAGGGACTAGGTAGGGAGTGGTCCCGCCATGGCACCAGTCAGATTCCTGCTCACTGACTGCCGGCAACCATTCTGAGCAGCGCAGCAGTGTCTGACTGAGACTGACTGAGTGAGAGTGTCTCAGTCTCACAGTACTGCTGCCAGCCTGTGCCTGCCTGCACTGTGGGACCGGTCACCGGTCCTCTTCTCCTCTCTGCTCAGCTGGTCTCCACTCTAGTCTCCAGTCCAGTCCTGCCTTTGTGCCTGCCTGCTGTTGCTGTGAGTGACCAGTCATAGTGTGCTCTAAAAGTAAGTGAAAGAAAGTGAGAAGAATGATTATGAGATACTGAGTGATGTTGATAATGATGATCTGAATTCTGAAGTTAAAAAGAGCTGCCTGCAGACCTGAAGTGAAGGAGGTTGTGGGTGCCCCTGCCCCCTTCCTTCTTTTGGGGCCCCCAAGAGCAGCAAGGGGCGCCCTCCTTAGCATTGCAGGTATGCTGTCAGCTCTTTTTAACTTCAGAATTCAGATCATCAGACTCTCACTAATCACAAATGTACAGTCCACCATCAGACAGGGGAGGGAAGAAACCCCAGAACTAGAGTGTGCCCCCCAACTTGGGGGGCACACTCTAGTTCTGAGGTTTTTTCCCTCCCCTGTCTGATGGTGGACACTACAGGGGTGTGTGCTGTAATTAGTAAGTGAGAGTCTAATGATCTGAAGTTAAACAGAGATGCCAGCAGTGATAAGGAGGGCGCCCCTTCCTTCTTTTGGGGGGGCACACTCTAGTTCTGGGGTTTCTTCCCCTCCCCCTTATATGACAGACTAAGGGTACTTTTACACTTGCAGCAGTATGGATCCGGCAGGCTGTTCAGCCTGTCGGATCCGTCCTGCCGCTATTTTGCTGGACCGCTGCTCCGTCCCCATTGACTATAATGGGGATGGTTTTCAATTTTGAATAAAAAGGTTCATATACTTATTTGTTTTTTCCTCTGACTTTTCTGTGCTCATGGCGGTAGGAGATCCAGGATGGGTGTTTGGGTGGGAGCTCTGGAAGGGGTGGTGGGAGGCCAGATAGATATGTGGGGGTGGGAGATTGGGGGGGGCATAAAAATGTTTTGCTATGGGGCTCATGCATTTCTAGCTACGCCCTTGCGTGGTGACAAAGCTTTTCCACATTTCGGCCATGGTAACTCTGCCTTCTGAGGTGCGGGCGGTGACCCAGCTGCGTTGGCGACTTCTTCCTCCTTCTCCTCTGCTTTAGCCTTGTGCTTCCATTGAGCCCCCAGTGTCAGGTGTGAATGCCATCAGCAGCGCATCTACCAGCGTTGACTTCTTCCGATCATGCTTGAGTGATGGAATTAAGGACGGCATATTGTCCATGTAACGGTGATCCAGCAGGGTGGCCACCCAGTAATCTGCACAAGTTAGAATGTGGGCAACTCGGCAGTCGTTGCGCAGGCACTGCAGCATGTAGTCACTCATGTTTGCCAGGCTGCCCAGAGGCAACAACAAGCTGTCCTCTGTGGGAGGTGTATCATCTGTGTCCTCCGTATCCCCCCAGCCACGCTCAAGTGATGGCCATGAGCTGCTTTGGGTGCCACCCTGCTGTGAACACGGTTTCTTCTCGTCCTCCTCCAGAACTTTGCCCTGGCTGGACAATTGTGTACCTGGCATATGTTGGTGCAGGAACCCACTCTCCGAGCCACTTGTCTACGACTGGCCTTATAAGTTAAGGGTAAGGCATGTATATAGTTTTGTTTGTTTATTTAATTTATCTGACTTATAAACATATTTACATAACTGATTTTGTAAATAGTTTGTGAATGGGCATTAATGAGTGGTTTGAGTGAAGGGAAGGGGGGGGGGTGTAGGGTGAGAGCCTGGTCGGGTTAATTTTCTCTTTTTGAAATGTTCCTTGTATAGTTTTTGTTACGATTTATAATAAAAAGTCCTGATAACCGTGGAAATGTTACCCAACAATCTAACCGACAAATTTAATAAAATTATTAGCCTGTCACATCTGCAGCTCAGGCCGCAGGGGTTCTTGAGCACCAATAAAAGTTAATTTGTCCCACCAGAATCTAAGAGCTGGATTAACTGAATTGATTTTCACTGTCAGGTGTTCAGGAATTTCTGCACCACCAAATTCAGCACATGCACCAGACAAGAGATATGTGTCAAACCGGCTAGGCCCGGAGCTGCTACAAGATTTCACCCATTATCGCACACCACCAGGCCGGGCTTGAGGCTCAGTGACACCAACCACTCATCGGTCTGTTGTTTCATGCCTGTCCACAGTGCCTGGGGTTTGTCCCCCACAGCGCGGTGTGGGGTTTGTCCCCAAAACAGATGAGTTTCAGAACAGCCTGCTGTCGTTTCCCCCTGCCTGTGCTGATGTTGCTGGTGAAGGTGTTACGCTGAAAGGATGAGGAGGTGGTAGAGGAGGAGGAAGTGAAGTAGGAGGAGGAGGCAACAGGAGGCAAAGAGAAATGCCCTGCAATCCTTGGGGGCGGAAGGACATGTGCCAAAATGCTATCCACCTCTGGCCCAGCCGCCACTACATTTACCCAGTGTGCTGTTAGGGAGATATAACTTCCCTGCCCGTGCTTACCGGTCCACATATTGGTGGTTATGTGGACCTTGCCACAGATGGCATAGTGCAGTGCACACCTTATTTTGTCCGCCACTTGGTTTGTCCGCTCACCTGGAAAAGTAGTGGCTGCTGGGAACCACGTACTGTGGGACAGCCACCTCCATAAGTTTTATAAAAGTCTCCCTCCATCTCCACCATTTCAAAGGACCAGGAATTTTGAAATCCTGGCATTCAGGGCCAGGGATCGCGGGTGGTCAGGGGAGTACTTCCTCTTTCTATTTCTCTTTCTCTCTAGTGTTTGGGAGATGGACAGCTGAACGCTTCCATGGTATAGTGTGGAGATGGTGTAGTGTCACTTGTGCTCAGGTTTAGAACGTTTATTTTTAATTTTTATGTATTTTATGTTATTTTAAGTTTCTTCCCTATCCAAATTGCAGGGCACTTGTCCTACTCTTACCCCATTTTGCTTCAATTTCCAGACCTCTAGCCCTTTCCATTACTTTTTAAGAGCCATTTTAGTGCCCCAAAGTTCGGCTCCCCATTGACTTCAATGGGGTTCAGGTTCGGGGTCAAGTTCAGGTCCCGAACTCGAACTATGCGACAAAGTTTGGCAGAACCCGGCGAAACCGAACTTCCAGGTGTTCGCTTAACTCTACTGTTCTATTAAACGCTTTTACAAGTAAAACCCACCTGACAGAGTGGGGTATCAGCAGAAAGGTTGTGTTAATGTCACTGATTATTTTGCCCTTCCTCTGATCTGTCAGAACAATAACCCCCAAAAAACGGATCCTGTCTATGGAGCATCCGCCTTCACTCGGTCAGCATTTGGTCAGTAATCCATCAGTAATGCTAAAGCCCCCCAAAAAAACAGGAGTGTATCCAAAACAGAGATGACGTGAATGGAATATCTGCATGTCTTCTGTGTTTTGTACCCACTCCTGCTTTTGGCTACCAAATCATAAGCCAATGTCATGCAGGCCTTACAGCTGTTACATAGACAGGATCCGTTGTGCATCTCATTTTTCCTTCCTTCTGACAGATCAGAAGAAGGGTCAAATAAATGATGATGTCAGCCAGGCTGAAAGGCAAAATAGTGGCCCAGTCATGAAGTGGGGAGGGTGGGAGCAGCATGAGAAGCCCACAGAGTGGCCCAATAACATATTGATAAGGTGAAAGCAGCATGAGGAGACCACAGAGTGGCCCAATGACAGAGTCTGGAGGTGGCAACAGCATCAGGAGGAGGCCACAGCATGGCACAATGACAGTGTGGAGGTGGCTGTAGCATCAGGAGGCCACAAAGTGGCACAATGACAGAGTGTTGAGGTGGTGGCAGCAGCAGCATCAGGAGGGGGCCACATGGTGGCACAATGACAGTGTGGAGATGGCAGCAGCATCAGGAGGCTACAAAGTTGCACACAATGGCAGTGTGGAGGTGGAGGCAGCAGACGCATCAGGATGAGGCCACAGGGTGGCACAATGACAGTGTGGAGTTGGCAGCAGCACCAGGATGCCAGAGAGTGGCACAATGACAGAGTGTGGAGGTGGTGGCAGCAGCATCAGGAGAAGGCCACAGGGTATCACAATGACAGTGTGGAGGTGGCAGCAGCAGCATGTGGAGACCACAGAGTGACACAATGACAGAGTATGGAGGTGGCAGCATCAGCATCAGAAGGAGACCACAGAGTGGCACAATGTTAGAGTGTGGAGGTGGTGGTAGCAGTAGCATCAGGAGGAGGCCACAGGGTGGCACAATGACAGTGTGGAGGGGGTAGCAGCAGCATCAGGAGGCAACAGAGTGGCACAATGAGAGTGTGCAGGTGGCAGCAGCAGCATCAAGAGGAGGCCACAGGGTGGCACAATGACAGTGTGGAGGTGGCAGCAGCAGCTTGAGGAGACAACAGAGTGGCACAATGACAGAGTGTGGAGGTGGAAGCAGCAGCATCAGGAGACCACAGAGTGACAAGGTGATATAGTGTGGAGGTGGCAGCAGCATCAGGGACCACAGACTGACCCGGGGAGGTGGGTGGCAATACCAGTACCAGCTGAATATGGTGGGTGAAAGAAGGAGTACTTGGCATCAGATGTGTGGCATCAGGTGGGTGGCAGCATCAGAATAGTAGCTGAGGCAGGTAGCCAGAAGAAACCGGTCTCTTTTGTGAAAGTGTTTGTGTGGCACCATGGATGATCTAGTCTGATGCATCAGGCATTGGTGGGTGGAGATCTTGGCTGATCTACGCCTGATTCATCTTGACAAAGGTGGCAAGGTGACATAGTGTGGAGGTGGCAGCAGCATCAGGAGACCACAGAGTGACCCGGTGTCACGGACCTTCCCTCGACAGATTGCAGGAGATTGGTGAGACTGGCAACATATGGTTTGATTTGACAGGTTTCTATGTGGATCAATAGGCATCTGTGTTGTTTCTGGTAATGGCCACACTCCTTGCCTCAGGTGTTGCTAATGTGGACATTTAACCTTCCTTATTTATAGTTGCTTCTCCCACTATGCTGTGTGTGCGGTTTTTAGCTTCAGTTTCAGTTGTGGATTGCTGTTGTGTGGATCTCGGTGGAGTTCCTGGTGCTTCCATTGCTCCTTTGAAGTTAAGTCTTTCCTTTCACTCTTTATATTTTGTTTGAGTTCTGTGTGTTGCATTTCCCTGTCATTTGTATTAAGGCCTGAGGGAGACTACTGTTTGTCCTTCATTTTAGAGGATCAGGTTGTCTGAATCCTGACATTAGTACCAGGGTTCTACAGGGTGAATTAGGACATTAGGTATTCCTGTGTATGAACTCTCCTACCTCTGGGGTCTGTTCATACTGGTAGTTAGTCAGGACTTTAATTAGGGTTTTACTAGGAGGTGGCCATCTCCTTTCCCCAGTTTCCAGGCCTGATTCCCTCACCCCTTTCCCTCCTATGTTCAGTGTGGTGTTTCCCTCCCACACCCGAATGTGACATTATAAACCGCCAAAACCGTCATTTTTTGCTCGTTTCAGTACAGCCATGGATCCTATTGCTGCACTGGCCGGACAGCTGCAGGAGCTGTCTTTGGAGGTAGCTGACCTCTGCACAAACGTCTCACAGATCCTGAGACCACAGGCTGTTGGTCCTAGTGGTTGGTGGATGAATTTTTCAAAGCTCTGGGTCTCATCTATGATGACCGGGATAGGACCTCCCAGGCCAAGACCAAGCTACGTGGCCTGAGTTTAGGAGGTGGGCTACGGATACTGAATGGAACAATTCAGCTCTCCGTAGTCAGTTTTGTCAGGGATCATCAGAGAGGCTAAAGGATGCTTTGGCGTTTAATGAGAATCCTGAGTCTCTGGAAGCCGCTATGTCTCTTGCTGTATGCATTGATAGACGCCTGAGAGAGAGATTTAAGGGTCCCCACTCTCAGGATGTACTATCACATAACGTATTGTCTTCCTCTGACACTTTGGGTGAAAATACTCCTGGGTTTATGTCTGCAGATGAACCCATGCAAATTGGGGGAGCTACTCCTGGATCCGCTTTTAAGCATACTGGTAATAGGAAGGGAGATATTTTTTCTGCGGACAAAAGGGACATTTTATCAGAGTATGTCCATGCATTCAATGGCAAAAAGAAAAAAAAGGGATATTTAATTCCCATCTGACTCTTGGAGCGGTGAGAGGAGAGTCAGAAAATGTGCATTTGTCTTTTACTGGTAGTACCCGATTTCTCCTGTCTGCTAAGGTGGCACTAGAGTCAAAAACTGTGGGGATTGAGGTGTTTATCGGCAGCGAGGCCGGAGTGAACCTGATTGATCCTCAGTTCGTCCGTATGCACGGGTTGTCACCGAGTGTATTAGAAAAAAATATTTCCGTTTTTGCTATTGATTCTGCAACTGTAGCTCAGAAGGGTTTATCTCAAGTGATGCATGATATCAGATTAAGAGTGGGTGACCTTCATCAATAATTTTTTTCATGTTTTGCATTGGCTGGTCTCCCTGCATCGGTGGTCTTGGGTTTACCGTGGTTAAGCAAGCACAATCCAATCATCGATTGGCAAGATTCTGGAGTGGGGTGATTATTACATTGACAAATGTCTGAATACATCTTTTTCTGTTTTAACTACTAAGACATTACCCTCTTTTATATCTGATTTTGGTGACGTGTTTTCTGAGAGTGGATGCCAGAATTTACCTCCGCATCAGGAATATGATTGTCCTATCAATCTTATTCCTGGAGCTAAATTGCCAAAATCTAGATTGTATAACCTTTCTGAACCTTAAAGACTGGCCATGAGAGAGTATATTACCGAGAGTTTGGCTAAAGGACACATAAGACCTTCCAAGTCTCCAGTGGCAGCAGGGTTCTTCAGCCATGTCTGGATTTCCGTGAACTCAATCGGATTACTGTCCGTGATCCTTACCCTCTTCCTTTGATTCCCGATTTGTTTAACCAGATTATTGCTGCCAAGGTGTTCTCCAAGTTGGATTTAAGGGGGGCATATAATCTGGTTTGGCTCAATTGATGAATGGAAGATGGCTTTTAATACTCCTGAGGGGCACTCTGAGAACCTGGTCATGCCTTTCTGGTTGTCCAATGCTCCTATAGTTTTCCAGCATTTTGTGGATTACATTTTTCATCAACTTGTGCGGAGGTTTGTAGTCGTGTATTTGGATGACAATCTAATTCATTCTCCAGACATGGAGACACATCAGGATCACGTTAGACAGGTGTTACAGATCGTAAAGGACAATAAATTGTATGCAAAATTAGAGAAGTGTGTTTTTGCTGTACATGAGGTACAGTTTTTGGACTACCTGCTGTCATCTTCAGGTTTTTGAAAGGATCCAGAGAAAGTCTGTGCTGTATTGGACTGGGATCACCCAAAAATCCGAAGGCTAATATGCAGTTTTTGGGGTTCACCAACTATTACTGAAAATGTATTCAGAATTATTTGACAATGTTAAAACCCTTAACGGACATGACTAAGAAAGGGACAGGCTCTTATGCGGTTTTTGGGGTTCACCAACTATTACTGAAAATGTATTCAGAATTATTCGAGAATAGTAAAACCCTTAACGGACATGACTAAGAAAGACGTTGCGAGCCTTTTCTGCGATTAAGGAATGTTTCTATACTACTCCTATATTGGTGCAGCCGGATGTATCACAACCTATCATTGTGGAGATGGAAGCGTCCAAGGTGGGATAGGGGCAGTTTTATCGCAGGGCCTGGTAAATAGCATGCATGTGCCTTTTTCTCTCTTTTTGCAGGGAGAAATTATGATGTGGGTAACAGAGAGTTACTGGCCATTAAGTTTGCTTATGATGAATGGAGGGGCGATTTATCCGATCACGGTGTTCACAGATCCCAAAAACCTGGCTTACCCTGGAGTTGGCTAAACGACTGAACCAGAGACAAGCCAGATGAT
Organism: Bufotes viridis; assembly: GCA_033119425.1. NCBI lineage: Eukaryota > Metazoa > Chordata > Amphibia > Anura > Bufonidae > Bufotes > Bufotes viridis. The sequence goes on from CM065592.1 coordinate 294,861,100, forward strand.
CTTTGTTTTTCACCAGATTAAATTTCATTGTCACCTTTCATCCTGGGGTTAGGAACATCAAGGCAGATGCCTTGTTACGTAGTTTTCCTGGAGGTGGTGATTTTGAAAATCCGAGTCCTATACTGTCGGAAAGGGGTGGTGATATCTGCTCTTTACCCTGACCTAGAGGTGAAGGTGTTAGAGGCCCAGGGAAACGCACCGGATTGTACAATCGGAATTGCATCACAAGTAGAGATGAGCGAACTTTAAAAAAAAGTACGGCGTTCGGGTTGTGGTAAGTCGCGCATCCCGTTATGGATTCCACTATAGCGGCATATGGAATCCATAAGCCGCGGCTGCCACCAACCCGAACTGTTGAACAGCCGAAGGACCTGGGGTGACGTCACTGTCATGTGATCAGTGCAGGGGGCGTGGCTCAGCACTGGATTTGATCCTGTGCTGAGCCACGCCCCCTGTACTGATCACATGACGGTGACGTCACCCCAGGTCCTTCGGCTGTTCAACAGTTCGGGTTGGTGGCAGCCCCCCCTTATGGATTCCATATGCCGCTATAGTGGAATCCATAACGGGATGCGCGACTTACCACAACCCGAATGCCGGACTTTTTTTTAAAGTTCGCTCATCTCTAGTCACAAGGTGTTTGAGGAACATCACTGTATGGTTCTTAAGGGACACCCTGGGAGTAGATCCACTGCCGACCTCATCTCTCGTAGATTCTGGTGGCCGGGTTACACTTACACAAGTATTTGTTGACAACATTTTGAAACTCCATGGCATTCCCTCTGACATGGTCTTGGATCGTGGGACTCAGTTTGTTTCCAGATTCTTGAAGGCGTTCTATACTCGACTGGGCGTACAACGGTCCTTTTCTTTGGCTATTTATCCTGAGTCGAACGGACAGGCGGAACGCACTAATCAAAGTCTGGAGACTTACTTGAGATGTTTTGTCTCTGAGAACCAGGAGGAGTGGTCTTCATTTTTGTCTTAAGCAGAGTTTGCCATAAACAGTCGTAGACAGGAGTCCACTGGTAAGTCGCCGTTTTTTGGGGCATATGGGATTCACCCGCAGTTTGGCACCTTTTCTGGTTCTGATTAGAGTTAAGCGAACACCTGGAAGTTTGGGTTCGCCAGGTTCGGCCGAACTTCACCGCAAAGTTCTAGTTCAGGACCGGAACTTGATCCTGAACCCATTGAAGTCAATGGGGACCCGAACTTTGGGGCACTAAAATGGCTTTAAAAAGTGCTGGAAAGGGCTAGAGGGCTGGAAGATGAAGTAAAATGGGGGTAAGAGTAGGACAAGTGGCCTGCTCACGGCCATCACTTGAGCGTGGCTGAGGGGATACGGAGGACACAGATGATACACCTCCCACACAGGACAGCTTGTCGTTGCCTCTGGGCAGCCTGGCAAACATGAGCGACTACATGCTGCAGTGCCTGCGCAACGACTGCCGAGTTGCCCACATTCTAACTTGTGCAGATTACTGGGTGGCCACCCTGCTGGTTCCCTGTTACAAGGACAACATGCCGTCCTTAATTCTGTCACTGAAGCGTGATCGGAAGAAGCCAACGCTGGTAGACACGCTGCTGATGGCATTCACACCTGACACCGGGGGCTCAGTGGAAGCACAAGGCTAAAGCAGAGGAGGAGGGAGGAAGAAGTCGCCAACGCAGTTGGGTCACCACCCACACCTCAGAAGTAGAGATGTCCCGAACTATTCACCGGCGAACAGTTCCTGACGAACATAGCTTGTTCGCGTTTGCTGCGGCGGGCGAACATATGCGATGTTCGGTCCGCCCACTATACATCATCATTGAGCAAACTTTGACCCTGTACCTCACAGTCAGCAAACATATATCAGCCAATCAGCACCCTCCCTCCCACCTCCTATAAAAACGGTAGCCATTTTAGATTCACTCTGAAGCTGCAGTGTGTTAATGAGAGCAGGGAGAGTACAGCTGCTGGAATTCATAGGGAAAGCGTTAGCTAGGCCAGTGTTCTGTGATCACAGACTCATCTGCTGTAAGGACAGCGTCCTTACAGCACCCCAAAAAGCCCTTTTTAGAGCTGGTGCATCAGTCAGTTTTTATATATATATATATATATATATATATATATATATACACACATACACAGTGCCTTGTGAAAGTATTTGGCCCCCTTGACCTTTTCGACCCTTTGCCACATTTCAGGCTTCAAACATAAAGATATAAAACTAATTTTTTGGGAAGAATCAACAACAAGTGGGACACAATTATGAAGTGGAACTAAATTTATTGGATATTTCAAACTTTGTTAACAAATAAAAAACTGAAAAATTGGGCGTGCAAACTTATTCAGCCCCCTTAAGTTAATACTTTGTAGCGCCACCTTTTGCTGCAATTACAGCTGTAAGTCGCTTGGGGTATGTCTCTATCAGTTTTGCACATCGAGAGACTGAAATTTTTGCCCATTCCTTCTTGCAAAACAGCTCGAGCTCAGTGAGGTTGGATGGAGAGCGTTTGTGAACAGCAGTTTTCAGTTCTTTCCACAGATTCTCGATAGGATTCAGGTTTGGACTTTGACTTGGCCATTCTAACACCTGGATATGTTTATTTGTGAACCATTCCATTGTAGATTTTGCTTTATGTTTTGGATCATTGTCTTGTTGGAAGACAAATCTCCGTCCCAGTCTCAGGTCTTTTGCAGACTCCATCAGGTTTTCTTCCAGAATGGTCCTGTATTTGGCTCCATCCATCTTCCCATCAATTTTAACCATCTTCCCTGTCCCTGCTGAAGAAAAGCAGGCCCAAACCATGATGCTGCGACCACCATGTTTGACAGTGGGGATGGTGTGTTCAGGGTGATGAGCTGTGTTGCTTTTACGCCAAACATAACGTTTTGCATTGTTGCCAAAAAGTTCGATTTTGGTTTCATCTGACCAGAGCACCTTCTTCCACATGTTTGGTGTGTCTCCCAGGTGGCTTGTGGCAAACTTTAAACGACACTTTTTATGGATATCTTTAAGAAATGGCTTTCTTCTTGCCACTCTTCCATAAAGGCCAGATTTGTGCAGTATACGACTGATTGTTGTCCTATGGAAAGAGTGTCCCACCTCAGCTGTAGATCTCTGCAGTTCATCCAGAGTGATCATGGGCCTCTTAGCTGCATCTCTGATCAGTCTTGTCCTTGTATGAGCTGAAAGTTTAGAGGGACGTCCAGGTCTTGGTAGATTTGTAGTGGTCTGATACTCCTTCCATTTCAATATTATCGCTTGCACAGTGCTCCTTGGGATGTTTAAAGCTTGGGAAATCTTTTTGTATCCAAATCCGGCTTTAAACTTCTCCACAACAGCATCTCAGACCTGCCTGGTGTGTTCCTTGGTCTTTTTGATGCTCTCTGCGCTTTAAACTGACCTCTGAGACTATCGCAGTGCATTTATACGGAGACTTGATTACACACAGGTGGATTCTATTTATCATCATTAGTCATTTAGGTCAACATTGGATCCTTCAGAGATCCTCACTGAACTTCTGGAGAGAGTTTGCTGCACTGAAAGTAACGGGGCTCAATAATTTTGCACGCCCAATTTTTCAGTTTTTTATTTGTTAACAAAAAGTTTAAAATATCCAATAAATTTCGTTCCACTTCATAATTGTGTCCCACTTGTTGTTGATTCTTCACAAAAAATTACAGTTTTATATCTTTATGTTTGAAGCCTGAAATGTGGCAAAAGGTCGAAAAGTTCAAGGGGGCCAAATACTTTCACAAGGCACTGTATTATATTGTAGTTGCCTGGCCTGCCTGTGTGTGAGAGGCTGCAGGCCCACAGACTGTAGTGTGCCCACTGCCAGTGCCCACCACTCATACCGTGTGGCACAGGACTTTGCATAAAAAAAAGGCATTTAATTTTTACACTTTAATCTCATTTCAGTTGCCTGCCTGCTGCTAGTGTGTGTCAGGCCCACAGACTGTAGTGTGCCCACTGCCAGTGCCCACCACTCATACCGGGTGGCACAGGACTTTGCATAAAAAAAAGGCATTTCATTTTTACACTTTAATTTCAGTTGCCTGCTTGCTGCCAGTGTGTGGCAGGCCCACTTTCACAGACTGTAGTGTGCCCACTGCCAGTGCCCACCACTCATGCCGGGTGGCACAGTGGTACCTTGCATAGTACCACTAATGAAAAAAAAAAATGACAGGCAGCGACAGGCCACCCTGCAGGGGCAGTCGTGGTGCTGTGATTTCCTTTGGCCCTAGAATAATGCGCAGTGTTCAGAGGCCACATACCCTGAACTCGAAAAATTCTGAGGACATAGTTGACTGGCTTACACAGGACACCCATCTTCTACAGCTTCCGCTCGGAACCTTGACGCACCATCCTCCTCCAGCTCAGCTTCGGGCACCTCTCAAGTTACCACTCGCCCGCCGCCACCACCAATACTAGCACCACAGCTGCTTCTTTCGATCTGTAAGAGGATTTATTTACACTTCAGTTGGAAGAAATGAGTGATGCGCAACCATTATTGCCAGAGGATGTAGATAACAGGGATATGTCTCAGTCAGGTAGGATTACACACATGGACGTACAGTGTGATGATGATGATGTTGTACCCGCTGCTGCTTCTTTTGCTGAGTTGTCAGATACAAGGGAAGCGGTTGATGATGACGATGTGTCCGTGTATGTCACGTGGGTGCCCGCTCGAAGAGAAGAAGAACAGGGGGAAAGTTCAGATGGGGAGCCAGAGAGGAGGAGGAGACGAGTTATAAGCAGGGGGAGGTCGTCACAAGGAGCTAGTGGCACAGTCAGACAGCATGTATTGGCACCCGGGGACAGCACTCCAATTAACGCATACTGTTGCCACCACTAGAATGCCGTCATTGCAAAGCTCAGCAGTGTGGCATTTTTTGTGTGTGTCTGCCTCTGATAACAGCAATGCCATTTGCAACCTGTGCCAAAAGAAACTGAGTCGTGGGAAGTCCAACACCCACCTAGGTACAACTGCTTTGCGAAGGCACATGATCTCACATCACAAACGCCTATCGGATCAACACATGAGTACAAGCAGCACACAAACTCAAAGCCACCATCCTCCTCCTGGTCCAGCATCTTCAGCCACGTCAACCACTGCTGTCCTCCTTGCCCCCTCTCAACAAACCGCCACTCCGAAACTCACCTTCAGCAGTTCATGCTCATCTGCCCACAGTCAGGTGTCTGTCAAGGAAATGTTTGAGCGTAAGAAGCCAATGTCACAGAGTCAACCCCTTGTCCGGCGTCTGACAGCTGGCTTGACGGAACTCTTAGCCCGCCAGCTTTTAGCCATACAAGCTGGTGGAGTCTGAGGCCTTCAAAAAATTTGTAGCTATTGGGACACCGCAGTGGAAGGTACCCGGCCGAATTTTTTTTTCACAAGAGGCAATCCCCAACCTGTACTCATTGCACATTGGGTAAACCTGCTGACGGCTGCCAAGCATGGAATACGTGGCTGTGCAGCGGAGTTGGTGACACCGCCGCGACTTGCAGGCAGGCCTGCTGCCACCTCCTCTACTCCTCCTGCTCCATCCTCTTCGCTAACCTCCTTGGCTGAGTCCTCTTCTGCTGCTGCGTCTTGCTCCACATCAACTGCAACCCCCCAGCTCCCCAGGGGCTATTCCACATCCCAGATACGACAGTGTCACGCCGTCTTGGGGTTGACTTGCCTGAAAGCAGAGAGTCACACCGGACCTGCACTCCTGTCCGCCCTGAACGCACAGGTGGATCAGTGGCTGATCCCGCACCAACTGGAGATCGGCAAAGTGGTGTGTGACAATGGAAGCAATCTTTTGGCGACATTGAATTTGGAAAAGTTGACACATGTGCCGTGCATGGCACATGTGTTGAATCTGATCGTACAACGATTTGTGTGTAAGTACCCAGGCTTACAGGACGTCCTCAAGCAGGCCAGGAAGGCGAGTGGCCATTTCAGGCATTCCAACACGGCCATGGTGCACTTTTCCGATATTCAGCGGCGAAACAACATGCCAGTGAGGCGCTTGATTTGCGACAGCCCAACACGTTGGAATTCAACACTCCTAATGTTCATCCGCCTGCTTCAACAAGAAAAAGCTGTCAACGAGTATTTGTATGACCGGGGTGCTAGGACAGCCTCTGCAGAGCCCGGTATTTTTTTGCCACGTTACTGGACCCTCATGCTCAATGCCTGTAGGCTCGTGCATCCTTTTGAGGAGGTGACAAACCTAGTCAGTCGCACCAAAGGCCCCATCAGCGACCTCCTCATATTTATTTTCTTCCTGGAGCGTGCCCTGTGAAGAGTGCTAGATCAGGCCTTACATGAGCGTGAAGAGGAAGAGTTGTGGTCACCATCACCACCAGAAACAGCCTTATCATCATCATCGCTTGCTGGACCTGCGGCAACGCTGGAAGAGGAGTCTGAGGATGAGGAGTCAGAGGAGGAATGTGGCTTTGAGGAGGAGGAAGACCAACCACAGCAGGCGTCCCAGGGTGCTCGTTGTTGTCACCTATCTGGGACCCGTGGTGTTCTACGTGGCTGGGGGGAAGAACAGACCTTCAATGAGATCAGTGAGGACGAGGAACAGGAGATGAGTAGCTCGGCATCCAACCTTGTGCAAATGGGGTCTTTCATGCTGTCATGCCTGTTGAAGGACCATCGTATAAAAAGGCTGAAGGAGAATGACCTGTACTGGGTGGCCACGCTACTAGACCCCCCGTGTAAGCAGAAAGTGGCTGAAATATTACCGAATTACCGGACGTGGGAAAGGATGCAGCAGTTCCAAAACAAGTTAAAAAGTCTGCTTTACACAGCGTATAAGGGTGATGTCACAGCACAACGGGAATCTAACAGGGGAAGAGGTGAAAGTAATCCTCCTTCTACCACAACCACGCCGGCAAGGACGGGACGCTTTACAGACGTTTTTTTGATGGAGGACATGCAGAGCATTTTAAGTCCTACGCATCGCCACAGCCCTTCGGGGTCCACCTTCAGAGAACGACTCGACCAACATGTAGCAGACTACCTCGCCTTAACTGCAGATATCGACACTCTGAGGAGCGATGAACCCCTTGACTACTGGGTGTGCAGGCTTGTGGCCTGCCCCGCTTCAAGTTTCCTGTCAGAAAGGACCTTCAGCGCAGCAGGAGGTATTGTCACTGACAAGAGAAGTCGCCTAGGTCAAAAAAAGTCTAGATTACCTCACCTTTATTAAGATGAATGAGGCGTGGATACCGAAGGGACTGACAGTGGGGGATACATTTGACTAGAAAAGGCCTGATGAGATGCCTTGGGATAAAAATGGTCCCCATGCTGCTGTATTTAATCTCTGTTTGCCAGATGACTTGCGTGACTTCTCCGCCACCAACTAGGGTTCATGCCGCAATGTTTTAGTACACTTTCTGCCTGGAAAACATAATTTTTTCCGCCCGCTGCTACAGCAGTGGCTGCAACAAAACCTAATTTTTCAGGCCTCTGGTGCTGCAATGTGGCTGCAAAAAAAAAAGGCACATACATGTGTCAATTCTCCTTCGTGATCGTTACCTTGTTGTGGTGAAGGGGCTTGCGTATCACAATGAAGCAATCACCTCTATGAGTGTGTTGGCAATGTTGGTACACCCCAGATGATAAGGTCGTTGCTTCATTGTGAACAGACCAAAAGCGATCGGCTGGATAATTTGTTATAGAAAAAACAATAATTTTCTTTGTGATCATCTAAGGTTATCATTAAAGCCTACTCGGCCAACAATGGGCCCACACTGCAGAATCATTGTTTTCTGGGTCACTTAACTGTCACTGAACTGCCTCAGCATGACCATAGGCTTTGAAAAACCGAGCACAGTCATCAATACACCATGATTGACGCATAGAGGAATAAAATTTATGTCATGAGTGTGTCAACTATTGACAACTCTTTGCGGTTGTCTAAAATTTATTTGATACACGTCCCCTAATAGGGGACATAACAGGGATTAAACTGATAGTAGTAGTACTACTTAACACACCACTCATATAGGGTGTCACAGTACACGGCGCACACGCAATGCCCCAAATTGGAAAGAAGAGGACCGACCAACCATCTTTTTCTATCTCTCGGTTCCTAAAATCTATTCGATACACGTCCCCTGATAGGGGACATAACAGGGATTAAACTGATAGTAATAGTATTACTTAACACACCACTCATATAGGGTGTTGTAACAATGGCAGTTGGCAGCCGCCAGCGTGCAGTGCGTCTGACTACATACCGCAGTCGAGCTGTACCCGGGGATCCTCCTCTTCACTGCAGGCTCCGGACCCGCTTTCCTGCGCTGTCGCAGGCTATGACAACTTTTGTTATATCTGGTACCTTAAGGGTTAATGCACGCCCCTGATTCCGCCCTCTCTCCAATCCTGGCCAGGCACCACCTTTATAAGGGTGCTTCCCCCTTCCTGCAATGCCTGAGCAACATTGTACTTCCTACAGCTAAGGCTCCTGTTGTTCCTGCATTCGATATCCTGTTTATGACTTCTGCCTGTATCCTGACCTCGTCTCTGCTTGATCCTCTTGTACCTCGCTGCTCTCAAGTTAAAGACCCGGACTGTCGACCACGCCTCTGTCTGCTGTGCAGATCGTTACACCAGCTCCACCTGGACTAACTCAGCTCTGCTGTTCTCACAGCGCTAGCTCTGCTATACCGCTGGTTCAGCTCAGCATTATCCTGCGGCTGTCTGCTATATTGCCTGTTCCCCGGTGCTAGCATCGGGGTCTTCTGGCCTGCCCGGTCAGCTGCCACTTAACCGGGACCACTCTTGCGGTAGCGACCTGGTGTCTCCCCTGCAGCTGAGTCCAGCTTCCGCATCCTGGAGCGGGATAAAGGGTGAATACCAGGGGGACACTTAGACTTCGCTCCCAAGTTTGGCCCAAAGCCAAACCGGTAAGTGGCACAGCGGGTCCACACCCGTTGATCCGTTACAGGTGTCACAGTATATTGCACGGCGCATGCGCAGTGCCCCAAATTGGAAGGAAGAGGACCGACCAACCATCTTTTTCCATCTCCCTGTTCCTAAAATCTATTCGATACACGTCCCCTAATAGGGGACGTAACAGGGATTAAACTGATAGGAATAGTACTACTTAACACACCACTCATATAGGGTGTCACAGTACATTGCACGGCGCACGCGCAGTGCCCCAATTCGGAAGGAAGAGGACGGACCAACCATCTTTTTCCATCTCCCTGTTCCTAAAATCTATTCGATACACGTCCCCTAATAGGGGACGTAACAGGGATTAAACTGATAGGAATAGTACTACTTAACACACCACTTATATAGGGTGTCACAGTACATTGCACGGCGCACGCGCAGTGCCCCAAATCGGAAGGAAGAGGACAGACCAACCATCTTTTTCCATCTCCCGGTTCCTAAAATCTATTCGATACACGTCCCCTGATAGGGGACGTAACAGAGATTAAACTGGTAAGCACAGATTTTTTTAATAAAAAAAAAAAGAGAAGGACAGCCTCTGCGGAGCTGGGTATTTTTTGGCCGCGTTACTGAACGCTCATGCACAATGGCTGTAGGCTCATGTGTCCTTTTGCGGAGGTAACAAACCTGGTCAGTCAAACCCAAGACAACATCATCAACCTCTTCCCATATGCGTTTTTTCTGGAGCGTGCCCTGCGAACAGTGCTGGATCAGGCCCTAGATGAGCATGAAGAGGAAGAGTTGTGGTCACCATCACTACCAGAAGCAGCCTTGTCGTCGCCGATCGCTGGACCTGCGGCAACGCAAAGAGAGGAGTCTGAGGAAGAGGAGTCAGAGGAGGAAGGTGGCTTTGAAGAGGTGGAAGACCAACCACAGCAGGCGTCCCAGGGGGCTTGTTGTCAACTTTCGGGGACCCTTTGAGTTGTACGTGGCTGGGTGGAGGAAGAGACCTTCAATGATGTCAGTGAGGACAAGGAACGGGACATGGCTAGCTTGGTATCCAACCTTATGCAAATGGGGAGTTTATGGTTGTGCAAATGGACGGTTTGAGGTTGTTTGCGGTGCGTTATATGGGGAGTTTGGTCTGTCAGAGTTTGGTCTGTCACTGTGAAGCGGGCGTAACCCTTACACTATCTGATCGATACAACATCATACCTGATCGTATACACACACTGGATGTTTTAAAGCACGTTATTCCAAACAATTTAGGAATGTTAGGTGATTTATGCCCTTTATAGATTAAAACCCAATTCTGCGTCAACTACGTAATTTTCCATGGGAGTTTTGCTATTGATCCCCCTCCGGCATGCCACAGTCCAGGTGTTAGTCCCCTTGAAACAACTTTTCCATCACTATTGTGGCCAGAAAGAGTCTCTGTGGGTTTTAAAATTTGCCTGTCTATTGAAGTCTATTACATTTGCGTAAATTCGCGTTTCCCGTTCGCGAACGGAAAATGTTATGTTCGCGACATCTCTACTCAGAAGGCAAGGTTACCATGGCCGAAATGTGGAAAAGCTTTGTCACTACGCCACAACAACCAGCACCACCAGCAGATATGAAACGTCTTAGCAAGAGGCAGCATTTCCTCAAAATGGTGGAATAGTATCTGTTCACACTCCTACACGTACTGACTGATGGGCCTGTCCAGGGTCATAGCTACAGGGGAAGCAGGGAAAACTGATGCTTTGGGGCCCTGACCAAGAAGGGGCCCATCCAGGAGGAGGAGGACTAAAAGACTTTGTCAGGGCCCCCTCAACAGTATAATACAATAATATTATATACAGTGGCAGTATAGATAGTGTTGAAAATGGATGGAACAGCTGCCTGGTCTGAGAGAGCAATCTTTAGTAGCCACAGGAATGGAGGCAGCATGAAAGGAAGGGGTTGCGAAAAAATTACTGGGGAAGGGAGGCCCTACTCAAAAATTTTCTGTTGGGCCCAGTCATTTCTAGCTACGCCACTGGATCTGCCGCATTCAACTTCTGGGTCTCCAAATTGGGGACATGGCCTCAGCTTGACTTTTATGCCTTGGAGGTGCTGGCCTGGCCTGCCCTGCAGCCAGTGTATTGTCTGAACGTGTGTTTAGCACGGCTGGGGGCGTTATCACAGACAAGCACAGCCACCTGTCCACAGCCAACTTGGACAATCTCACGTTCATTAAAAAGAACCAGGCATGGATCCCACAGAACTTGTTCGTACCTTATGCAGAATAGACATGTATACCGGCCTCACCCAACCATTGTTTTACTACTGCGCACTTACTCTTTGTTTTCTTTTTTAAATTTCCCAATGTTTTGGGGTCTACCCCAATTTATTTAAAAAAAAAAGAAAACAAAAACACATTGTTGTTGGCGTTTGTATACGGCAAAACGTCACCCACCAATGTAACAGGATGATTTTTTGAAATTTACCTCCCTGTCACCTATGCAGAGCAGGGGTTTGTATACGGCGTTGTATGCAAACGTGATCTGTGGCACAACCGTACGGGTTTATTAACCCAACTACAGAAATGCAGTTTTTCACCGCAAAATTTTAAAACAGTTTTTTTTCTGCATTGTATGCAAACGTGCTCTGTGGCACAACAGTACGGGTTTATTAACCCAACTACAGAAATGCAGTATGTGACCCCAAAAATTATAAAACAGTTTTTTCAGCGTTGTATGCAAACGTGCTCTGCGGCACAACCGTACAGGTTTATTAACCCAACTACAGAAATGCAGTTTTTCACCATAAAATTTTAAAACTGTTTTTTCAGCGTTGTATGCAAATGTGCTCTGTGGCACAACAGTACGATTTTATTAACCCAACTATAGTGTTGAGCGCGAATATTCGAATAGTAAATTTTTTTAGCGAATATCTGCACTTCGTAAATTCACGAATATTGCGAATATAGTGCTATATATTCGCTATTTCTAATTTTCGTTTTTTTTTTAAGTTGTTAATCCTTGTTGCTCTCTGGTTGTCTTCCCACTTCCCAAAAGCTGTTCTTACCTGTCCGGAGGAATCCTGGCTCCCTGCACGCTCCAGTCAATGCCCGTTGCCACTTCTGCCGACTTCCCATGTGCATGGGAACGCCTCCATGCTAAAATGTACTGTCGGATGTGAGAATCACGATCTCACAAATTTGACTAATTTGTAATCACAATGCGATTAATATAACCTGAATTACTCACATTGCGAATTCAACTTAGAGCTGGGTTCCTAATGGTTGTATTGCTAGAATATAACGAATATCACAAATTCACAAATATATTCTCAATCTTCGTTATATTCTAGCAAGCCAACCATTAGGAACCCAGCTCTAAGTTGATTTTGCAATACGAGTATATGTTCGCATTGCAAATTCAACTTAGAGCTGAGTTCCTAATGGTTGTTGCTAGAATATAACAAAGATTGAGAATATAGTGCTATATTCGTGAATTTGTGATAGTCGTTATATTCTAGCAATACAACCATTAGGAACCCAGCTCTAAGTCAAATTCGCAATGCGAATATAAATTCGCGTAATATTCGCAATATATAGAATAATGACGAATATTCGATTTAGACGAATATATGACAAATATTCAATCGAATATTCGCAAAATATCGCGAACTCGAATATGGCACCTCCCGCTCATCACTACCCAACTACAGAAATGCAGTATGTGACCCCAAAAATTATAAAACAGGTTTTTCAGCGTTGTATGCAAATGTGCTCTGTGGCACAACAGTCTGGGTTTATTAACCCAACTACAGAAATGCAGTTTTTCACTATAAAATTTTAAAACAGTTTTTTTCTGCATTGTATGCAAACATGCTCTGTGGCACAACAGTACAGGTTTATTAACCCAACTACAGAAATGCAGTATATCCCCGCCAAATTTTTAAATAGGTTTATCAGTGGTGTATGCAAACATGCTCTGTGGTACGACAGTACTGGTTTATTACAGCAACTACAGAAATGCAGTATGTCACCACACAATTTTAAAATAGGTTTTTCAGCGGTGTATGCAAACGTGCTCTCTGGTACGACAGTACGGGTTTATTAACCCAACTACAGCAATGCAGTTTTTCACCGTAAAATTTTAAAACCGTTTTTTTCTGCATTGTATGCAAATGTGCTCTGTGGCACAACAGTACGGGTTTATTAACCCAACTACAGAAATGCAGCATGTGACCCCAAAAATTATAAAACAGGTTTTTCAATGATGTATGCAAACGTGCTCTGTGGTACGACAGTACGGGTTTATGCGCCCAACTACAGAAATGCACTATGTCACCCCAAAATTATAAAATAGGTAATGTAGGGGGACTTGGCCTGCCAGAAAAAAGGAAATTTTCCTCCACTGAGCTACCAAAAAATAATAAGACCGATGTTCCTGGCTGGCTGGCACACATGCAGGTCACATGCAAGTCCAAGGACACCACAGTTGCTAAAATGGCCGCCGACCCCCTCCTCAGTAACAGATGGACTACAAATTATTTTGCACTATCACTGGGCTCAGGGCTAAGTACAAATAGGTAGCATAGCACCCTCAATAATTGCTGCAGTTTAAAGAGTTAACACGACCAAGTTCAACAGATTTCTTCCCTAATCTCTCCCTCACAGAAGCAAGTTCAACATCCTATCCCTACACTGAAAAGAGCAGAGTGACGTGCGGCGCTACATGACTCCAGCTTCAATAGAGGCTGGGTCACATGCTGCACTTAGCCAATCACAGCCATGCCAATAGTAGGCATGGTTGTGATGGCTTCTTAGGGCAAAGTAGTGAAACGCTTGTTGATTGGCTGCCCTGCAGCCTTTCAAAAAGCGGGAAGACATCACCAAACAATGAACCCGAACTTTTGCGGAAATGTTCGGGTCCGGGTGCAAAAAAACGTAATGTTCGGTACGAACACGAACTTTACAGTTCAGGTTCGCTCAACCCTAATTCTGATACTTCTGGTATCCCTGAGGAGGAACGTTTTTTCTCATTATTGTCATCTATATGACAGAAAATTCTAAATAACTTGATGAATATGGGCAACAAGTATAAACGTGTGGCTGACAGGAAACATGTAAATGGTCCAGACCTAAGAGTGGGTGATTGTTTCTGGCTGTTTACAAGAAACATTAAGTTGAAGGTACCTTCTTGGAAGTTGGGTCCAAGGTTTATTGGTCCATATAAGAGCATGGACATTATTAATCCTGTAGCTTTTTTTCTTGAACTTCCTCAGGCCCTGAAAATTCAACAAAGATTTATGAAACACATTATGAAGAGATATGTTAAACCTTTGGAGCCGTCTTCCTTGCCAGCCGCTCCTGTCATGAAGGACGGTAGTTTGGAATTTCAGATCGCCAAGATAATTGACTCTCGAGTTCTCTGTAGATCTCTTCAGTATCTTGTTCACTGGACAGGTTGTGGACTAGAGGAGAGGATGTGGGTACAGGCATCTGACATGAATGCAAGACATTTGGTGAAAGCTTTTCACAGGTCTCACCCAGATAAGGTCGGTCCTGCATGCCCGGAGTTCACCCATACAAGGGGGGGTACTGTAACGGATGTTCCCCCGACAGGTGGCAGGAGATCGGCGAGACTGGCAACACGTGGTTTGATCTGACAATAGGCGTCTGTGTTGTTTCTGGTAACGGCCAAACCCCTTGCCTCAGGTGTTGCTAATGTGGTCAATTAACCTTCCTTATTTATAGTTGCTTCTCCTACTATACTGTGCGGTTTATAGCTTCAGCTTCAGTTTCAGTTGTGGATTGCTGTTGTGTGGATCTCGGCAGAGTTCCTGGTGTTTCCATTGCTCCTTTGAAGTTAAGTCTTTCCTTTCCCTCTGTGGTAAGGTGCAGGGTGCCGTCGTGGACGGCAGGTATGTGTCACCGAGGTTTATAGCCTCGGTGAGGTAAGAGCCCGTTTTTGTTGATGTCAGCAGCAGCTAGTGCTACTGACAGAGATTAAATAGCATGGCTGCAAAGCCGATCCGGGCCGGCTCTTACCGGGAGCAGCTAAAGTGTAGGGTGGGTGGCTGCTCCCCACGACCCAGTCCTGGTTTTGGGCTGGGTCTAAAAGCTCAGCCAGCTCAGCAGCTGGAGGCTGTGATTATCCTGGAGCTGCTAACAGGGCTGGGAGTTCTCTGTCCTGGAGGAAAGAGCTCAGCAAGGAGGTGTTTTGTTCCTGGCTACCTGAAGCTGGATTCTCCTGCGGCTGGGCCGACAGCGTGGTGCGAACCTGCACCTACACCTCCCAGGTGACTGAACCTGTGTTGGCCTGTTTTTTGTTTTGCCACGTTATTCCGTTGTGTGTGCACTGTCACCAAGAGACTGTTTTTCGTTTATGGTGTGCAAGTGTGAATAAAACACTGTTTGTTGCACAATCTGGACTCCTTGTTTTGCCTCTAAACTGCACCCGCACCGCTGTCTACCAGAGCGACTCCCCACATTTGGTGGAGGATGCGGGCAATGCGCAGTGAGGCTGGCGTGAACGCCGAACTTTGTTTTTGTGCTGAGCAAAAGTGAATGTCCTATATTAGGCCGGCAAAGTTGCAGCCTGTGATCTCTGGCAACATGGAGGCTGCTGTGAAGGCTCTCGTGGAAGCTAACGTGCAGCAGCGGGAGACCAACCAGTTACTGCTACAACATGTGATGGCATTACAGGCGGCCGGAGCGTCCCACCACGTCCATGATGCCCGGAAAGCGGTCCGTGCGGCGATCCCAAAGATGACCCCCGCAGACGACGTGGAGACATACCATAACGGTCTTTGAGAAGGTCGCCGTGAGGGAAAAGTTACCCCGTGACCAGTGGGCCGAAGTGGTTGCTCCATTCCTGGCATCCGGACCCCAGCAAGTTTTTTTTGATTTGGCAGACGACCAGGCTGCTGACTATTCCACGGTGAAGGGGGAGATCCTGGCCAGACTGGGGGTAAACGTGTTGGTCCGGGCTCGGCGTGTCCACCAGTGGGACTTTAACGTGGCTGAACCCGCCAGGCCGCAGTACTATGAGTTGCTGCACAGGTTGCAAAAATGGCTGCAGCCTGAGGTTCTGAGTCCGACTGCTATGCTGGACCGGCTGCTGGCTGACATGTTTTGGAGGGCCTTGCCTTACCCCCTTCAACACTGGATCGGCCAGGTATCCCCACCAATGCCCTTGAGATGGTCGACCTGGTGGAACGATATGAGGCCACCAGAAACCTGCAGGGGGTTCTTTTGGGAGGGGGCCAGTCAAACCCCGGAAATCTCCACCCCAGTCCCGGCGGCCGGCCAAACCCGCCCGGGATGTACCTCTTGCAGATCCGTCCCCAGTGGTCTGCTGGCAGTGTCGGGAGCCTGGACACATAAGGGCCAACTGTCCACAGTGGGGGAACCCATGGAGACTAATTATGGGTACCGGGCTTCCATGTATGCCCGGAGACTGTGTGCGACCGGCATCCCCGAGACAATAGACAGTCGTCATCTGTGCCAGGTGCAAGTCGGGGATAACCTGGCAGTGGCGCTGTTGGACTCAGGGAGCCTGGTAACCCTGGTAAGTGCTGCCCTGGTACAGCCCACCCAGTATACGGGCCGGAAAGTTGGGGTGGTGTGCATTCACGGAGACTTAAAGGACTATCCCACTGCTGTAATGTCTCTGTCCACGGCGGCCGGCACCTGGACTTGTGAAGTGGCGATCTCCGCCAAACTACCGTATGATCTAATAATTGGGAGAGACTTCCCTGGTTTTCCGTCACTATGGCCTGAGGTGAAAGTGACTAATAGCCCTGAGACAGGGGTAACCCTAGCTGAGTGGCCTGGTTCCAGTGGGAGGCCAGAGCCCTGGGAGCCCGAGTCCGAAGGGCCTGCGGTAGGGGTGACCACCACTTCTGTGATAGAGGGGGAGACACCCCCACTGAGTGTAATGGTGGGAGACATGGAGGACTTGCCACCAGGTCCTGAGTTGGCAGACCTCCACGTCTCCGGAGATAATTTTGGGACCACCCAACACCGGGACCAAACCCTAACCAGGGCCTGGGAGAATGTGCTGGAAATTGATGGTAAACCCCAGAAACCAGGGGCTGAATTAATGTTCCCACGATTTATTGTTCTGCAGGATATGTTGTATCGGGTGAACCAAATCCGAGGTGAACCTGTTGAACAGTTGGTGGTGCCCACAGCGTATCGGAAGCTTGTCATGGAGCTTGCCCACCAACATGTTCTTGGGGGACACCTGGGGTGGCAGAAAACCCAGGACCGCATACTGCAGCGGTTTTATTGGCCCGGTGTGTTCAAGGAGGTAGAAGATTATTGTAAGTCCTGTCCAACCTGTCAGATAACTAGCCCCCAGCCACATTTCCGTAGTCCTCTGGTACCTCTGCCAATTATTGAAGTACCGTTTGAGCGAGTCGCTATGGATTTAATTGGGCCTGTACCAAAGTCTTCCAGGGGCCACCAACACATTCTGGTAGTTCTCGACTATGCCACTCGGTATCCGGAGGCGGTGCCTCTGCGACATACCTCAGCTAGGCTCATTGCCAAAGAGTTAATGGAGATGTTTTCCCGTGTGGGCCTGCCTAAAGAGGTTCTGACAGACCAAGGGACCCCTTTTATGTCCAAAGTAATGAGGGAACTGTGTAAATTGTTGCGTATAAAGCAGTTACGGACGTCCGTTTACCATCCGCAAACAGACGGTCTTGTGGAGAGGTTTAACCAAACTCTAAAAATATGTTAAAGAGGGTGGTGTCTAGAGATGGGAAGGACTGGGATCTGCTTCTGCCCTATCTCATGTTCGCAGTGCGAGAGGTGCCCCAGGCCTCTACTGGGTTCTCGCCCTTCGAACTGCTTTATGGCAGACACCCTCGGGGCCTGTTGGATATCGCCAAGGAAGCATGGGAACAACAGCCTGTCCCCCACAAAAGTGTCATTGAGTATGTCGCCCAGATGCAGGAACGGATGGAAAGGGTGTTGCCCTTGGTCCGGGAGCATATGGAGGCAGCGCAACAAGCCCAGAGTAGGGTGTACAATCGTCAGGCTCGGGTACGGGGCTTCAATCCGGGAGATCGGGTTTTGGTTCTGGTACCCACCCTTGACAGCAAATTCCTAGCTAGGTGGCAGGGCCCCTATGAGGTGATCGAGAGTAGGGGAAGTAAATTACAAAGTACACCAGCCAGGCGGCGCAAGCCGGAGCAGGTGTACCACGTGAATTTACTTAAGCCGTGGAAAGATAGGGACGCGGCCGACGACCACAGCCCCGGCCAGGGCTTCTAGGTGAAAAGGGTCCAGCCCCACAGTTCGAGGCCTGTGAAGCCGTAACCACGGTAAAATTGCAGACAGCCTGTCTTCCAAACAAGTTCAGGAAGTCAGGAGTTCCTCAGTCGGAACACGGATGTGTTCTCGGACCTCCTGGCCGCACGCCTCTCATCCGACATGACATCGTCACTGAGCCTCAGGCCAAGGTCCGGTTAAAACCATACCGGGTACCCGAGGCTCGGCGGCGGGCCATCGCGGAGGAAGTGCAGTTAATGTTGAAGCTCGATGTCATTGAGGAGTCGAAAGTGAGTGGGCCAGTCCCATAGTCCTAATACCCAAGCCGGATGGGACGTTGCGGTTCTGCAACGACTTTCGCAAGTTAAATGAAGTATCCAAGTTTGACGCGTATCCCATGCCCCGAGTAGACGAGCTTGTTGAAAGTTTAGGACAAGCCCGTTATTTTTCTGTGCTGGACCTCACTAAAGGGTACTGGCAGGTACCCTTAACGGAGTCGGCTAAGGAAAAACCGCATTTGTTACCCACGCAGGGCCTGTATCACTACAAGGTGTTACCCTTTGGCCTGCATGGCGCCCCGCCACTTTCCAAAGGCTAATGGACATAGTGCTGCGACCACATCGTCGGTACGCCTCGGCCTACTTAGATGATGTAGTCATCCACAGCACCGACTGGGAAAGCCATTTACCCAAGGTGCAGGCGGTAGTGGATGCCCTGAGGAAAGCCGGACTGACCGCTAACCCAAAGAAGTGCTCCCTAGGGTTAGAGGAGACAAAATATCTGGGATATGTAATTGGGCGGGGAGTTATCAAACCTCAGGTAACTAAGGTAGAGGCCATTCGTAACTGGCCCCGACCGGTCACCACCAGGCAGGTAAAGTCGTTCCTGGGGATTGTAGGTTACTACATGAGGTTTGTGCCCCACTTTGCCACAATAGCAGCGCCATTGACAGACCTGTTGAAGGGGCGAAAGTCTGGGAGGGTTAGCTGGAGTGAGAAGGCGGAGGAGGCTTTCTCCGCGTTGAAGTCGGCCCTGTGTGGGTCCCCGGTTTTGGTGACACCCGACTTCAACAAGGAGTTTGTCGTACAGACCGACGCCTCGGAGGTAGGCCTCGGTGCGGTACTGTCTCAGGAGGTCAACGGGGAAGAACATCCCGTTGTCTTCCTGAGCCGTAAGCTCAGTCCCGCCGAGTCCAGATATAGTATAGTGGAGAGGGAGTGCCTGGCTATCAAGTGGGCACTCGAATCTCTCCGCTACTACCTGTTAGGGAGGAGGTTCCGTCTGGTGACCGACCATTCCCCCTCAAATGGATGAGTCAGGCCAAGGAGAGGAATGCTCGGGTCACCAGGTGGTTCCTATCCCTGCAAAATTTCAAGTTCTCCGTGGAACATAGGGCAGGTCGCTTGCAGGGAAATGCAGATGCCCTTTCCGCGTCCACTGCCTCACATGTGTCCACCCCTCAGGGTTGAACAAAGGGGGTGTGTGGTAAGGTGCAGGGTGCCGTCGTGGATGGCAGGTATGTGTCACCGAGGTTCATAGCCTCGGTGAGGTAAGAGCCCGTTTTGTTGATGTCAGCAGCAGCTAGTGCTACTGACAGAGATTAAATAGCATGGCTGCAAAGCCGATCCGGGCCGGCTCTTACCGGGAGCAGCTAAAGTGTAGGGTGGGTGGCTGCTCCCCACGACCCAGTCCTGGTTTTGGGCTGGGTTTAAAAGCTCAGCCAGCTCAGCAGCTGGAGGCTGTGATTATCCTGGAGCTGCTAACAGGGCTGGGAGTTCTCTGTCCTGGAGGAAAGAGCTCAGCAAGGAGGTGTTTTGTTCCTGGCTACCTGAAGCTGGATTCTCCTGCGGCTGGGCCGACAGCGTGGTGCGAACCTGCACCTACACCTCCCAGGTGACTGAACCTGTGTTGGCCTGTTTTTTGTTTTGCCACGTTATTCCGTTGTGTGTGCACTGTCACCAAGAGACTGTTTTTCGTTTATGGTGTGCAAGTGTGAATAAAACACTGTTTGTTGCACAATCTGGACTCCTTGTTTTGCCTCTAAACTGCACCCGCACCGCTGTCTACCAGAGCGACTCCCCACACCTCTTTGTATTTTGTTTCAGTTCTGTGTGTTGCATTTCCCTGTCATTTGTATTAAGGCCTGAGGGAGACTCCTGTTTGTCCTTCCTTTTGGAGGAACAGGTTGTCTCAGTCCTGATATTGGTACCAGGGTCCTACAGGGTGAATTAGGACATTAGGTATTCCTGTGGATGAATTCACATACCTCTGGCGTCTGTCAGTTAGTCAGGACTATGATTAGGGTTTTACTAGGAGGTGTCCATCTCCTTTCCCTAGTTTCCAGGCCTTATTTCCTCACCCCTTTCCCTCCTATATTCGGTGTGTTGTTTCACACCCGAACGTGACACCCAGTGACAGAGTGGGGAGGAGGGTGGCAATACCAGTGCCAGCTGAAGATGGTGAGGAAGGAAGGAGCACTTGGCATCAAATGTGTGGCATCAGGTGGGTGGCAACATCAGAATAGTAGCTGAGGCAGGTAGCCAGAAGAAACCTGTCTCTTCTGTCAAAGTGTTGGTGTGGCACCATGGATTATCTAGTCTGATGCATCAGGCTTTGGAGGTTGGAAATCCTGGCTGATCCAGGCCTGCTTCATCTTGACAAAGGTCAGCCTTTCCATTTTGGGTGGACAGGCGTGTTCTTCTTGGGGTAACTATGGCCCCTGCCGCACTAAACACCCACTCTCATGCCACACTACTGGCCAGGCAGGACATCTTTTCCAGAGCAAACTCTGCCAGTTGCGGCCTCAAATCCAGTTTGGCTGCCCAGTAGTCCAGCGCATTTTTAATGTGGGGTGGCAGGGTGCTGTCTGAGTATGCCACCACCTACTGGTTCAGGTCCTGCCCCAGGTCTAGCTGCTGCTGCTGCTGCTGCTGCTGAGTAGTTTCTTCACTAGGCGGGTGAAAAAAGCTGCCCATAAGCGACTCTAGACTCAAGTTACTTCTGACGGAGCTGGAATTGTTCCTACCCCCCCACCCTGCCACGGCAGAGGAACGTGAGCGCAGTAGCCCCCCCCCCCCCAACTGAGTACATAGGATGTCTCTATATTAGTTCCGTTTTTCCTCTCTCTCAGCGGGTGTAAAAAAGGCCCCCATTTTGGACTGGTAGAGAGGGTCCAACAAGGTGGAGAGCCAGAAGTCATCCCTCTGCCAAAAGGTGACAATATCGCTGTCACTATGCAAGCAAGTGAGCATGCATCAGGCCATTTGTGCAAGTGACTCGGTGGGACTCTCCCTGCCTCCATCTCCACTGCATACTGCCACGGTGTGTCTGAGTCCTCTGCCTAGTCTTCATCGCCCTGTAGTTCCTCTGGCTGCTCCTGCTCCTCCTCTTCTGTCACCTGTGTAGAAAAACCACCCATTTCGCTACCCATTGCTTGTGCTCCAATGTCCTCCTCCAGTTTCACCCCCACCAGGCTCATGTGGCTGTGAGATTGAGGCGCCACGTCTCCAGTCCCCTGACTAACCATTGTTACCACTATCTGTTCCAGGACATGAAGCAGTGGAATGACGTCGTTCATACCGTAGTCCTGGCGACTGACAAGTAACATGGCCTCCTCAAAGGGCCTAAGCAAATGGCAGGTAACATAGTAACATAGTATATTAGACCGAAAAAAGACATTTGTCCATCCAGTTCGGCCTGTTTCCTCCAAGTTGATCCAGAGGAAGGCAAAAAAAAAACTGTGATGCAGAAGCCAATTTTCCCCACTTAAGGGGAAAAAATTCCTTCCCGACTCCAATCAGGCAATCAGAATAACTCCCTGGATCAACGACCCCTCTCTAGTAGCTATAACCTGTAATATTATTACACTCCAGAAATACATCCAGTATCCAGGTGTCACGCATGAGCTGCCACTGGCTGACATCGAAGTTACACAGGGGAGTACTCCTGTCCGCTTGGATCAAGAAATCATTTATGGCCTCTCTGTTCGTATAGTTGGTCCAACATATGGAGAGTGGAATTCCAACGGGTGGAAACATCGCATATCAGCCTATGTTGGGGAATGCCGTTCTGCTGCTGCAGCTCTAGGAGGGTGTGTTTCGCGGTGTACAAGTGGCTGAAGTGCATGCAGAGTTTCCTGGCCATTTTTAGGATGTCTTGCAGATCGGTGGAAGACTTCAGGAACCGCTTAACAACGAGATTGAACACGTGTGCCATGCAGGGCGCATGGCTCAGTCCTCCTTGACACAGCGCCGACACCATGTTCTTCCTGTTGACGGTCACCATGGTTCAGATTTTGAGTTGTCGCATAGAAAGCCAGGATTCGATTTCTTGATGAAGGACACAGAGCAGTTCCTCCACTGTGTGACTCCGTTCGCCCAGGTAAATGTGGTGCAGAACGGCATGACACTGCCGTGCCCTGCACATGTGGTATGCTGAGGGGCACTCTGAATTGTCCCTGCAGTGGAGGCTGAGGCCACGGTGGAAGATGAGGCAGAGGCGGACATTGTCGCAGGACCAATGGCATGAGATCGTTGAAGCGGAAGCGATGTCACCTGGCCAAGATGTCTCCTCCACATCTTGGCTGGCCAGTAGCTGCTGACTGTTCTCTAGTAGCTCGTCCTTGCTGTATAGTGGAGCTGAGCCCACAGCATACTATACTTCTGTGGCTGAGGGAACAGAAAAGGACAGAGGCAGGTTGAGGAAAGGTAGGGCACAGGGCCTGTTCCCGGCCAACTAAGGGATGTGTCTGACGAACCCACCGACTGTTGGCTGGGGGTGTCTGATGTCACAAAGTGTACAAAGTGGATGACAGAGTCAACCATTCAAGAACCGCTGGGTTGCTGGTCAAGACACGACCGCTAGATGACACCGTGAGCTCAGGCCTCTCTCTGCGACTCCTGCTGCCATGCCCCCTTACTCTGTTGTGACCTGTCCCTGCGCCAGAAACATTTAGGCCTCTGCCACTCCCCTGTGCAGGGCCTGGCACTTCGCCGTCTAAAATAATGTTAGATCAAATAAATAAATAGGAAATTAAAACACCCCAAAAAAGTCTGTAATTTTCTCACTTTACTACTCAACGGCTAAAAAGCCTTTTTTTCCCCACTAATACATGCCTAAGAAGGCTTTAGAACATATAACTGCATCGCTGAACAGCAAATATATATTTTCTTGCCACTAATACACGCCAGAAAGGGCTATCATTTTCTCACTTCCCCACACAACGGCAAATACCTTTTTGGTGCCACTAATACACGCCAAAAAGATTTTTAGAACATATTACTGCACCTCTGAACAGAAAATATATATTTTTTGCCACTAATACACGACAAAATGGGCTGTAATTTTCTCGCTTCACCACACAATGGCAAATACTTTTTTTTTGTGCCACTAATACACGCCAAAAAGGGCTTTATAACATATAACTGCACCGCTGAATGGCAAATACCATATTTTTCACTTTATAAGGCGCATCCGATGATAAGACACACCCCAGATTTTAGAGTAGTAAAATAAGAAAAATATATTTTTGATCAGACCTCATATCAGCCTACTCAGACCCTCGTCAGACCTCATATCAGCCCACTAAGTTTTAAAGTCTATTCTACCACTGTCCCTAGTACCTGCTGACGTCTGTCCCTGCACTAAGGACACTGAAAATGGCTGAATCCAAGATGGCTGAGGCTATTTATAGGGCTGTGACATCACAAGGCTGGCTGGCTGCTGATTGGCTGCATGCATGGCATTGTGGGTGATCCCTCATTTCCAGAGTTCCTTGCTCCATGTCCTAACACGTGCAGTAGCCATTTTAGGAAAAAATGTGATTAGTTACCACGAAGCATGAGGAAATTCTGATTCGGTGCGAATTTTTCCAATTCCACTTCGTCAACTTCGATTCGCTCATCTCTAGTTTTAATATCAAGGCAAGGAATGATATCCCAACTGGGGGGAAACAGACAGCATGTCCCAATGGTTGAGGGTTGGGGGTTATGGGATCTCTGTAACAGCAATGTTAATATCAAAGCATTCATCATGTTGCCTAATTGATACTATGATTGTATCCTATGTTTATTTGAAAATTTAATAAAATATATTTGGGAAAACAAAACGTACTTGTCTACATTTAGATTTTTTAAATCCCTGTGTGCATGATACAGTAATGTGTGTAGTTATTGTGCCACTTCTAATATATTTTTTTTAAAGTAAACATATAATGTTGATAATATTATGTAGTAGCCATTTTATTGCACATGTCGGCAGGAAAAAACATAAGGGACAAAGAAAGATGCTCATATGTCCCTGAGAGGAAGTAATGGGGAGGGCTTGCCCTGACTGGCTCACAAGCCGACAGTCTGGATAAGCCAATCAGTGCTGCAGTAGACAGGGAGATGCCCCTGCAGAATGATTTTTATACATAAAAAAATGGAAGCTTTTTTGCCCACATTTTTGATCAAACGTATGTCGGGCCTATGAAGGTGGCTTCCGCAGATGTGTTCAGCTGGAAATAAGGGTGGAAGGGTCTATGCTGTGTCTGGCAGAAAACAATCTTAGGGACAATGTACAGTCACAATCACGCTTCTATTCTAAGTATCAGGGACAATTTAAAAAAGGTTAGAAAAGAGAAGGATTGCGTAGAAAGACAGGGAAAGCTTTCAGCCAGGGAGTAAGGGTGGGTTCACATCAAGTTTTTGCCATCTGTTTGACGTATATGTTGGAAACAAAAAAGAAACAACAGCATAGCACACCACGCTTTTGTATCCTGCAGAGTCCTGTAAAAAAAAAGACTAACGTTTTTTTTTTTTACAATGGAACATTATAGTGAACTGATGCCAATCCATAACATCAGTCTGAGGCATGTGTTAACGTATATGTTTTTTGTGTGTTTTTCAATACAGAGGGTAGCGTTTGAAATCTGAGTAAAAACACATAAAATACTAGTACTAGAGAGGGCATCTCTAGACAGATCAAAAGTTTTTTTTGTGTCGTGATAATAATGTCATAGTAGGTTGACAACTTGTGTTTTACACTAGAGAGAGCTTTTTTTCCTGAATCTGCATATTTGAACACACATAAGACATTAGGCTCAAATCAACTTACTTCCTCTGCCACACATGAACAGGACTTGATCTAGTCTTCTTTTGTCACTGCTCAGTCTCAAACTTTAGTAACTCATTCTTCCCACTTCCCGACCACAATCTTCTTTCATTTACCATAAAGACCTATCACTTTTCTCATGACAATCCTACTTTTCACAGTTACAGAAACCTACACACCATTAACTGTCAGCAACCTATTACCACCCTACAATTAGCTTTTACCCCAATCACTTCCCTCCCCTGTCCAGACTTGGCTGCAAATCATTACAACCAGACTCTCAAAACCAACTTCTTGCTCCAATATCAATCCGACCCTCCCGAGTCCCGACACAGAACATGGCAGCCATGGCACACACCTGAAACACGTTTTCTCCAGCACTGCTCCAGATGTGCAGAACGCTTATAGAGAAAATCGCGAACTTCCAGCAGACTTCCTCCATTATAAATTTATGCTCAAAACATACAATTCAGCTCTCAAACAAAAGTAACATAGTAACATAGTATATAAGGCCGAAAAAAGACATTTGTCCATCAAGTTCAGCCTGTTATCCTGCAAGTTGATTCAGAGGAAGGCAAAAAAAACAGAAAACAAACTGTGAGGTAGAAGCCAATTTCCCCCACTTAAGGGGGAAAAAATTATTTCCCAACTCCAATCAGGCAATCGGAATAACTCCCTGGATCAACGACCCATCTCTAGTAGCTATAGCTTGTAATATTATTACACTCCAGAAATACATCCAGGCCCCTCTTTAACTCTTCTAGTGAACCATCGCCACTTGCTCAGGCAGAGAGTTCCACAGTCTTACTGCTCTTACCGTAAATAATCATTTTCTATGTTTGTGTACACACCTTCTTTCCTCCAGACGCAGAGGATGTCCCCTCGTCACAGTCACAGTCCTGGGGATAAATAGATGATAGGAGAGATCTCTGTACTGACCCCTGATATATTTATACATAGTTATTAGATCTCCCCTCAGTCGTCTTTTTTCTAAAGTAACCCTAATTTTCATAATCTTTCAGGGTATTGTAGATCCCTCATTCCAGTTATTACTTTAGTTGCCCTCCTCTGAACCCTCTCCGGCTCTGCTATGTCTACCTTGTTCACAGGAGACCAGAACTGTACACAGTCTCTTCCCCTCACAGTCTCTAGGTTAATCCAAGTAGCAACCGTGGACTGGTCTTTCATATAGCATCTCCTTCTCCCTGGGGTACGGTCAACTGTGGAATAGCCTTTTTTTTAGCATAGGCCGACTTCCATCTGACACTTGTCCTTTCATTCAGGGATCAGCTGCTTCCACAGTCTTCATTTATTGCTCAGACTCTGGGATGGCTTCACCCTCACTGTCACCTTCTTTCTGGGATACAGTAATGGCCTCTTCTCAGCATAGGCCCGACTATCGTCTGACACTTTTTCTTTCATCTTGATTGAAGAATCTATCGCTGAGGAGGTTCTCCCATGGAGAGATACGTAGGTCTTTACAAGGCAGGTCAGACCTTCTGAGTAAGAGGTGATGTCAGGGTGATGTCCTAAATTCTAACTGCGGGAAAGAACACTGCACTATCTGACATTCAGTCCAACCCTTACAAACGTCACCATTCTTGGGGTTAACGTGGCAAAAAAACTTGGTAAAGGAGGGGGCTTGTCCCTAGGGAAATCTACTCTCTTCCCCATTCAGACAAAAACAGGTCACATTCCTCCCCCTCCCAACACCGCCAAATTAATTTCAGGGTGTACCCATAGAGACCCATGCCATCTGGCATATATCTCTCTACACCTCCAGAGACACAGGTTTATCAAAGACCTCCGTGTCGATGGGAAACAACTATAGGATGCAAATGTGCAGCCATACTGTAACTCACCGCTGTATGTTTGGGCAAGTCTCAGTATAGTCTAACACATTTGCACCTAGAGTGTCCATGGGTACACAAATGGCAAACATACACATAATCAATATATGTATATAGTACTATGGGGTTTCAGGATGGCATAGGTTATACGTCCTGAACCCTCATAGAAAACAAAGTGTGTATCCATTAGATATCTGGCTTCAGGACTCTGTTGGAATTATGTCCTGAGCCTCCTCCGATTAACTTTGTGAAGTCCTGTCTGGTTCTGGTTTAATCGGTCAGCAAGTCTCTTGATCCTGCGGTACACAGTCCCATGTAGATGATGATGACCAGAACCAGGAGAACTAACACCGGGTGAATAAAATGTGGATCCAAACAAGCTCTTCCACCCAAACATCTCCAAGTCTTTCTCCAGAACATTAGATACATTAATGCTGAGACCTCTGAGCGAACTGCCAAAACCCAGTGGGATTCTCTGGAGCCTCACAAGAGTGTCAGGGCGGATAGCAGGTATCTTCTGTGGCTTCATCTGGGTTTTTCCTCTGCTCTATATGACAGAAGAAAATACCAGGAGCTCCTGGGGGATTTCTCCCCTCAAGGTGAAGTTAATTGTCCTACACCAGCACCAATACCTTTGACCCAAGTGAAGAGAAAGGCATTGGGCTGACCTTCATCTAACAGGACCCCTCGTTATCCCAACACTGGTGTATGAACACCCTACCTCCCGAGGATCGTGTCCTCTGCTTCACATCCATATGCACCAACAGTTAAGGACGGCCACCCTTATAGGTTGGGATATCCGAGTGGAGTTGTGGATGAAGCCCCATCTTGGAATTCATTGCACTGTATCCCTGTCCACTCATGTGCGCCAAGGCTCACTTCCACCTGTCATCCTGTCTTGTGGAGGCCAGCAGAATCCATGGCATAAGTCATGCCCTGGCTCTTCAGGACTCCACAACACACACACAGTCCACACTCTGCTACCAATCCCAATGAGAGCTGTGCTACCTGATCGGACTAGAATTAAGCGCGCAGCACAACATTACACCAATGTTGCCTGTCCGTCCTAGTCCCCAGTATAACACAGCCCTACGGAAAAGCTTGAGCAAAACAGTGTTACCCGTATCGATCTGAGACCCTGGTTGCCCAGAATAACAAATTGTTACCTGCTCGCAAACTATCAATTTTCTCGATCCAGGGTATAACAGTTCTACTCAAAGGGGATACAAGAATAAATCAAAACAGCAGCGACTGGACTCACAGCAGGGAATGTAAAGTACAAAAATCAGCAGGGTGAAACATTCGTAGACGAGGACTACCACCAACATCAAGAAAAACATACAAACAGATAACAAAAACACACAGCATGGACATACACAGGGAACAAAAGGTGTAACAAATAGTACAGGGGTGTCAAATGTTGCCTAGCCTAACTTGGCCATTCTGACCCTTCAGTACGTGGTGAGGCGTATGCCGCTGAGAGGTAACTCCTTTATGGCCAAACTGACTAGACCCCACTGCACGTTTTGTTACCTGGCTAATACTACTGCTGGACACATTGCAATTACTTGCACAAGGGCAATTCCTTGCAATGTGTCCTATGTAGTCTATCTGGTTTCGCTGGAAAGGGTAATCTGGTTTGGGTGAGTGCCTCTGCAATGGCTTTACAGTCCTACCGGGGTTATGCAGAGCCCACACCAGGCAAGATGCTGCAAACGTGGTGGCCACAGCACAGAACCCAGAATGCTCCTTCACCTTTGCACACATAGCAGCTTTTGGCAGGTGCCCAGGGTAATGGGACGAGTGGGCCATCATGGTAAAAAGTGACTTTGGCAGGCACTATTTGCCGTCAAGGCCCCAAATATCATTGTGTTCTAGGGTGGCCCCCGATGCCGTCCATCTCCTCTTTTCCTGCATCTCTGCCTGAGACTGCAGTTTTTTAAACTCCTCTAACGGTACATCAGAAGGGATGGCAAGTATTAGGGTTCCACCCCCTGGATCCAAAGCACCCTCCATAGCAGCCAGATCTGCCAAGATGTTCCCAGTGGCCTCCATAGTCGTCTCTGTAGTATGGGCCTTAACCTTCAAAATGGCCATTTTGTGCGGCAGGTTAAAGGCAATGAACATCCTATCAAACAGTTCTGCGTGCTTTACTGGCTTACCTGAACTGGTCAGTAACCCTCTTGCCTTCCAGATAGGCCCAAAGTCATGCGCTATCTCAAAAGCATATCTCGAATCCGTATAGACATTAATCCTCCGGCCTCGATGGAGCTCGCATGCCCTTGCCAACGACCACAGTTCTGTCTCCTGTGCCAACATGTGTGAGCTCAAAGAGCCTTTTTCCACCACTTTCGCTTACCGTTGTCACCACATACCCGGTGTGTGGCTTTCCATCTGGGGTGTAATACCTGGAACCATCGACAAAAAGATTTTTGGCGTCTGGGATCGGTGTCTCCTTCATCGGACTGATAGCTGCTGACTCGAGTTCCATCAGAGAAAGGCAGTCATGATGTTCTTTGATGTAGTTACCTGCACTGATCACATGACGGTGACGTCACCCCAGGTCCTTCGGCTTTTCCAAAGTTCGGGTTCGTGGAAGCCGCCCCTTATGGATTCCATATGCCGGGATAGTCCGCGGTAGTGGAATCCATAACGGGATGCGGCGATTACCCCAACCCGAACGCCAAACTAATTTTTGAAGTTCGCTCATCTCTAGTTAGCACCACTATCCCCCCTTCTTTTCATCCTCGGTAAGAGGAAGAAGAGAAGCCATATTCAAAGTGGCACACCATCTAATCGTCAAGTTGGTAGGTGTCAAGAGGGCTACCTCGTACTTGGTCAGTCTGGCTGCGGAGAGATGTTTAGTTTGGTCTTGGTTCAGGATCTTTGCAACAAATTGGGAGTATAGAGTGTGAGAGGGAGTCCAGAAATATGTCGCCAACTTTCTGTACTAGTACAGCGCAGGTGGCCACAGCCCTTACACAACGCTGTGACCCTTGGATAACTGGGTCTAATGTAGTTGACAATTACATGATGGGTCAGTACCTGGACCCATGTAGTTGGGTCAATACTCCTGTCGCATGGCCCTTGCTTTCGTGGCAAAAAAGGTAAACTGGTAGGTCATAGTTGGGCAGACCTAAGGCCGGTGCTTTAGAGAGTTTTGGAGGATCGACCAGTCATGTCTGACATTTGGAACAGTGTTTTAGATGTCAGCTTGTAGAGGGGTCCCAGCTTAGAAGAGATGTTTGGTATCCAGTCCCTGCAGTAGTTGAACAGTCTGAGGACAGCCCTCAGTTGCCAGTGTTTTTTCAGTCTCCGCAGGTCTTTCAGAGTCTGGACTCTCTGGATGGTCAGGTGTCGGGTTTCCTGAGAGATACAGTGCCCCAATAAGATAACTTTCTCCCTGCAAAACTAAAGACGTTTTTCCTTACTGGCCTTGTTTCCCGTTGCTGCCAGGTGGTTGACCACTGATCCAAAACGATTTTTAATTTTCAGCTGTATTCCGAGGGACTAGTCACTGACCCCTGAGGGAGATGTGTTCAAGTAAGTTGTTGACCCTGGAATGAAAAGGCAAAAAAGGTATTGGCACTGGGGATTCAGTGGTACTGAAATAAATGCATTTGTTAGATCAATGACAGAGAAAAATTTTGCGTTTGGTGGTATTAAGACAAGTAGAGTGTGTGGGTTGGGCACCATGGGAGTGTCGCTGATGATGATCTTGTTTATAGCAATCAGGTCATGTACTAGTCGGTATGTCATTTCCTGGCCTTTGGCTGTCTTTTTGGCCACTGGAAACAGCAGAGTGTTACAGGGCGTTGGGGTGAGGACCCTTATCTGTAGATAATGGTGTATCTGGATTTTCAGACTGTCCATTTGGGCCGCGCTCAAGGGATACTGTGGAAGTTGGGGCAAAACGCTCCCTGGCCTAATGTTGACTGTAGTCGGCAGCACCGGCAGGAGACCCACATGGTATTTGTCAACCGCCCAGATTTTGGGATCAATCTCTGCCAACACGGCCAGCTCCAGAAAACATGTTGGCTCAGTGAGGTAGGATAAAGCTATCATGGTACACAATCTTTCTTCAGATAGTGCACTACTCACCATAACACCCATTGGAGTGTACTCAATGACCGCCTGAATTTCCGATAAGATGTCTGCCCCCAGCAAGTTGATTGGAACGCTATCCGAGGCCAATACTGACCGGATAGCTTCCGTGTGCTGACCCAATCTGCAATGGAGTGGTTTGGTGGTCTGTAATGACACTATCTGACCTGTGAGACTGACTGTTGGCGTGCTCTCCCCAGAGAGGGAACCTTGCCTCGAAGATCCTGAGATCTCAAAACAGTTCTGGCTGCACCGGTTTCAATGAGGCAAGGGAGGGGGCGTTTTAGTTCCTTTGAGAAAAAGGTTGATGTGTGCTGACATCGATTTGCCGATGCCCTATGATGACTCATGTGCATTACCTACCAGTCCTATGACAGGCGTGGAAGGGTGGTCTGGGATGAACTGCCATCTGCCTCCTGGTTTATCAACAAGCATCGGGCAGTGCTTTTGGATGTTGCCCTCTCGACCACAGTTATGGCACTTGTAGTTACTAAACCTTTGCCTCTGAGCATCCCTCCTCTTCCATTCTCTCTCAGGGTCCTGCTTCCTTCTATCCATCTCTCTCGCCTCTCTATAGCAGAGAGAGGGACAAAATTGCAGACATGGACATATCACTGTATTCGGGTCTGGCTAGGAGTAGTCGGTCCCGAATCTTGGTGTTGATGCCCTCCAAGAATTTGGCCCTGAGCAAGAGATGGGTGGGAGTGACCTTTGTGCCATTGGGTGGTACATCAGGACGGACCTCGAGGTCCGCGTCCGCCAGTGCTGCCTTTTTCAGGCGCTGCCAGAAACAAGCACACTCTTCACCTGGGTTTTGATTTAACGTCATCATACCCAAGGTGGAATTAGCACCGTATAGTTCCGGAAGTGTGAATTTAAGAGCTGTACAAAACTCTATACCTCCAGAGGCGGCCTTCTCATGGGTGGTGATGTCACAACCTGCTATAATGACACTGGCTACCTCTGGGCCCACCTTGCTTGCAGAATCTGGGCACAATCCGTTCCACTCATGCCATAACTAAACTGATTCAGGTAGAACATCCTCGCAAACCCCCATGGGTTGGTCCTATAGTCCAGTAATATATACTGGAGAGTGAATCTGGATCGCACATCCTCAACACTATGCTTTTGATATAACGACTGTCTCAGCATAATTACAAGGCATATCCGCCCAAATTGTAATACATTGTATGCTGTGCAAAAGAGGCATTAGTATACAGTTTGATCAAAGAGCATAGGCCCACACACCGCGACAAGGAAGCCTCTACAAGTGGGAAACTACTCTAACCTATAAATGGCGACCACCGGCGCCCCAGCACCACACTGGCAGCAGACGGCGGGACCCAGGAGCCACACAGCAACCCCACTGTGCAGCAAAGGCTATAGTCCGGTAACTTGGCCAGGATTGTCCAGATTTCTGCAAGGGTGAAAGGGACATACCACACTACCCTCTCCTTTAATACACACTCACCTTGTGCGTTGGGTGGTCCTCGGTACTGCTGTACCCGTACTGGATAGGCCTCAGACTGAGGGTTATGCAAAGAGTTGGGTGCACATCAGGGAGATTGAGGCTTTATGGGAGAACTGAGACCTATCACCTCACTCACAGCCCCATCCGATCTGAGGTCACCCAGGTTGGGATACAGTTTTGGAGTTATGGTTGTTTCAGAGGCTTTGAGCTCATTGATGCAGTCCACCCGATTTTTCAGTCTGGTGTTGATCCCTCTAGGCTCACAGATTGTTTATAGCTCACAGCTGGTGAAATCTTCATAGTTAGAAACAGAGGGAGGAGATGTAGAAGAAGTGGGTGCCGGAGAAGATTTATGGACAGAAAAGGGGGTTGAGATACGGGTTGGGAAGGGCTGGCAGTGTCAGAAGTGACCCTGTCAGCAGTGGAGGTGGAAGTGACAGTTGGGAACTTACTTACCTCGGGTACTGGTTGTGTTTCAGTAGGCCCAGGTTTAGTGGATCGAACCTGTGTGAACCGAGAGCAAGGCAGGTGGTTTGGCTACGCGACCAGAAAAGCGTGCGTACGCAGTGGTCAAGTTTAAGAAAATTGCAGGTTAATGATGAGATAACAGAGATAAAGACAAGCAAAATATTCAGAATAGCATAAACAATTCAAGTCAAATCCTGCAACAATTTTCACCTTTTCTGTGTCCGTATTTGCAATGCGGACACTCAATAAGCAATAGTCCCACAAACTTTCCCTAACTGACCCTAACTTACAATTTGTTGCGCACCCCCTTATCCCAGTGGTCCAAGTGGACCTCTTACAGTTTGTAGAAGTGAACAGTGGGGCACTATGTTGTCCTTTTCCTTCAGTAAAGCAAGATCCGGAACAATCGAGTCCTCCTCAGCAGACTGGAAACGAGTTGGATATAATGGAGTTCATCAGCAGATGTCCCCTTGACACTCTGATCCTCCTGCAGAAAGTCTATACTAGGGTGTGATGTAATCTGGGATTTTACAGTTACTGTCCAGTACCTCCACAGCACTGTGAGTCTCTTACTGTTGGTGGCAATTCACACAGCCCAATGTCAGCTCCACTGGGTAGTTGCTGCACACAATCCTTTTCAGCATGGCTCTACTAAATGCACTGTTTCTTTATACTCCGTATACGTCCGTCTCAAGACCGAAGTTCACATAGCCTGGCTGCACAGGGAAGTCCTTTAGTATCTCCACACACTTTTAACACAACACAAAACCTGTTATGTATTTTGCAAACATGGCTACAGATTCTGCACAAGTCTCCTCACTTCCTTCTTCTCTATGCTCACACTGTCTGCATGGAGGCAGGCTGACATCATAGGGGGCGTGTCACTTCAACATTTAGCTGCTGCCTTAAAGGACCAGTATCACAGTAATACAGAAACACATATACATTGAATTTTAACACAGTTTAAACAGAGTAATGAAACTTGGGGACATTACATGACTGTTTCTTACACCTGTTTCAACAAAGTCAGTCCAGATAGAGCCTCCTCTGCTTCCTGCATCGGATCTGAAGGGTTCTATTACTGATTAATTGTGTATGGGCTTTTTAAGTTAATCTACATTAGTGTGGAGTGGACTTTGGACTGTGGTGTAGCTGTAATACGTTTACATTACAGTCCAAGGTCTATATGCATTAGGAGGCACACCAGGAGGCACATGGAGGGAGAAACTATTTTGCTGACATATAGCTTTGACTCTAAAGATAAGATAACTGAAATGTGTAGCTCTGTGATTGGATAACTTAAACATCATGTCATTGGACTACGACTATATAAGTATCATGTAAGCAATAAACAAGTCAGAGTGGCATTTCATAAGACCTAATTGTGTAAATGCTGCTCTCCTGGCCAGATAAGAATCAAATCAAGCTGAATACCGAAGTCTAGTACCAGGGGTACCAACTACCAATAAGAGGGGAAGAAATGAATATTCCTAACAATCTGGGGGCTCTGTCCGGGATCGAGAAGGTCATCCTCGGGTCTGGTGAGAAGAGACACCAATTTTGTCCTCTGGCCGATCCGAGGGCACTGGCCACGTCTCGGAGTAAGTACAGAGTTTTGTATCCGGGATACATAGATACAACTCAGGGAGTTATACACAGCTCAGGGAGCTGTCAGATTAGGTACTCAGGGAGTACCGAGTATTGTGTCAGGGACACATAGATACAACTCAGGGAGTTGTACACAGCTCAGGGAGCTGTCAGATTAGGAACTCAGGAAAGTCCAGTAACAAGAAAAGTGTACTTCAGAGGGCTTGATTTCACAGAAGGTTTCACAGCTTGATTTGATTCTTAATAAGATAATTGTAGAAGTTTGCATGATAAGTTGTTTGATAATTGTAGAAGTTTTGCATGATAAGTTGTTTTGTCTAACATACTTATATAAGGGGAAGTGACAGGCTGGGTCGTAAGTGTACAGCTGTCGTCCCAAGACTAACATTCTGTTTTGTTTTTTGCTATTACTGTTTTGAATTCTTTTTGTGAGAAAATAAGTTTTGATAATGAGTAGTCAAAAATCTAAGACAGAATGCCCTAAACCAGAACCAGGAGAAACATTTAAACAATATGTTGCCCGAGTCAGTCCTACAAATTATTATCTTGTTAACCCATGGGTAGATAATTTCCCAGGAAGGAGATAATAGCATATATCACATGGACATGGTCAAGGGTCTATGCTTAGGCGACACTGCCGCCTGGCCGTATTTTGAACCTGACCCTTCATGGGATATGGATTATATGCAGAAAGGAGTTGAACAATTTGCTATAGATAGCTCCTCACTGGTATGAACCCAACATGTGCAAGACAAAAGGTTTAAAAGATCAAAAGACGATAGAAAACTACATGAGATACAGACTAAGAAGGAAAATGATAAAAACATCAGCTGTATCCCCCACCTTCATATGTAGCGCCCCTATCACCACCTCACACACCCCTCCCTCTCTACCCGTCCTTACAGTAATATAAAAATGATGAAGAAGAGGATTTAATAGCAGCCAGTCACATAATAGCAGGACACGCAGTTAGTAAACAACCCACACCCCCAATTGTATCGAGATATAATTTAAGGAACAAGGGAAAAGTGGAAAAGGATAGTGAGACCAAGGGACCCGAGACATCCATGACTTTTTTGACGGTTGGTAATCAACTGATGAAAAAGCCTTTGGACATAGATGACCTTAATAAAATGATTAAACACTGCCCCAAGCCTACTGTGGCTCCGTCTGGCACAGTGGCTTATTTAAAGAAAGCCTGTAAAGGGAGAAATATGCGAAAGACAGCAGGAAACTTTCATAGATCCACCATGAATAACCGCTGTTATAACTGTGGACAGGAGGGACATTCGGCTAGGCAGTGCACAACGCCCAGGAGAGACACGCAGAATCAGGGAGCACACAGCCAACAACAGCCCATGACACAAAGGGGACAGAATACAGATAGACAGGGTACGCAGACTCAGCCCAGGTTCCCCATTGATTGGAATTATCAACAACCCTACTGACGGGGCCCGGAGGAGTCACCCAAGCTTTCACACAGGTCACCACCCACTGGAAAGATACACTTATTATTTTGCTTAAAGTTGCGTGAAGGAAGGTAGGATTCATGGTAGACAACGGCGCCACCTCCAGTGTGTTAAACAAAGACATGTACAAGGGACCTTTAAGAAAGTCTGACCCCTCTATGGGAATTAACGAGGTATTAACTAAAACATATAAAACGAGTGTCCTCCCAATAGAGACAGTGGACGGTGAATACATCACGGACCATACTTTCACCATCATACCAGACTGCCCTGTAAGTTTATTAGGAAGGGACTTTTTGTGAAGTTGGACTTGGGAGTGACAGTAAAAAATGACGGACTAAGTATTTACTCAGCCACCATGCCCATAGTGACTGCGGCTATATGTACTTTTGTTAGTTTACAGGACCACCCTTAGCTAGGAGACATAAACCCTTCACTATGGTCACAGGGCGACTATGACACGGGCCTGATTGATTGCACACCTTATCAAGCCAATCTTAAATCCGGTGCCACACCAGTGTATCAAAAGCAATACCCACTGTCCAAGGAAAAGATTGAGGGGCTACGGCCAATGATAGAAGAATTTCTGGAAAAAAAAGGAATCCTCGAGGAGGTGATTTCACCTTACTCCACCCTTATCAATCCTGTGACAAAGGCAGATGGTACTACCCGCTTTGTACAGGATTTGAGGGCAATCAACAATCTCATTGTGCCCATAGCCCCGGTGGTTCCTGATGTCACAACTCTCCTTTCCTCCATCCCCGCGGAAGCCGTCTGTTTAATAAGAGTACCATTTTGCTTTTTCCTTTGAGGGACGTCAACTGACCTGGGGTAGAATGCCACAGGGGTATGCTGATTCACCAGTTGTGTACAGCATTGTCCTCCAAGCCACTTTGAAACCCTGGCACCCCCCCAAGGTTCCATCCTGATGCAGTATGTTAACCTCTCCCGGACCGCCGCACGCAGGATCGCGTTCTCGCGGCGGCCGGGCTCTTCTGATCGGACGCATCTACGCGTGATCTCGCGAGACGCGAGATTTCGCATAGATGCGCCCGCGCATGCGCACATCGCGCATGGCAAAAGGCGCAGGAGGAGTTAGTCATCAGCCTGCCAGCCAATCGGAAGCGCTGGCGGGCTGATGACTTTTAAAAAAACGAATGAGAAGCCATTTAACCCATCATATTTGTAAATATGATGGATTAAATGGCTTCTGTGCTCTCTCCTGGGTCCTTTTCGTCGGTTGGAGCCAGGAGAGAGCACACCTTACTGTGAGTACACCCAAGCACCACACACTAGCCCCTGATCAGCCCCCCATCACCCAAATTAACCCCTTGATCACCCCTTTCAGCACCTGTCAATCATCTAGTGAAAGGGAAAAAGTGATCAGTGTAAACTGTCACTTTTTTTTTTCACTAGGATTGACTGTTAGGTTTAGCCTAGTTTAGGCCCCTTTGGTAGGTAGTTAGCGTTAGCGCCCAGCCCACCGCACCGCAGTCACTGGTTCGCTGATTAGCGTAGAGCTAATCAGCGCTTGTACTTTTATAGTATCTGTAAGTGATCAGAACTGATCACGGTCAGATCTATAATAGTACTAGTGTCACTTTAGTTCGCCCTCCACCCCAAACGCAGTGTTTGCCCGATCAGATCTGGATCGGTCGCCCACATCTGCGCTTCACCCACGCCTCGCCCGCCGCAGTGACAAAAATTTTTTTTTTTGTAATCACTGCACAATCCTTTCACAAGCGCTGCGGCGATAAAAATCAGTTTTGATCTTTTTATCAATCGCAGCGGCTTCTGTACTTCGCTACACTCTCAATTGTAAGACAGGCTTGCTTTTTTCTTGGTAGTCTCAGGGAATACCCCCTAAATTTAGACGGCCAAATGTCAAACAAGGGGTATTCCTCTGAAGAGGCCTACAGGATTCTGACCCAGTCGGATGAGGAATGGGAACCCTCATCTGACGAATCTAGCGGGTCAGAATACGAACCTGTAGAGAGCAGTGGCTCTCTGACTCAAAGTTCTGACGAGGAGGTGGAGGTCCCTGATAGAAGCAGGCGCACCTCGGCCCCGTGTTGCTAGACCGCAGGTTGCGCAGGATCCGCTTCAAGGGCAGCAGAGTGGGGCTGGCGCTGCCGGATTACGTGGTGAGGCATACACCAGCAGCGCAGCCCGCCCTGGACCTTCTACCAGCACTGCCGTACAACATGGTGAAGTGGCGAGCACCAGAAGGGCAGTAGAAGCTGGTACGGTGGCACGTGCAGTAGTTTCCCTGCCGCAGCCACCGCGCAGACAGGCCCGTAGAGCCCCTAGAGTCCCTGAGGTGCTGGCAAATCCTGATTGGCAGCCCCCAACTTCAGCCGCACCATTAGTTCCCCTTTCACCGCCCAGTCAGGAGTTCGGTGGAAACAGCTCAGATAGGATCGGGCGCTGGGGTTTTTTGAGCTGTTTTTCACTGCGGAGCTCTATGACCTAGTCGTGGCAGAAACAAACAGATATGCCACTCAATTTATCGCCGACAACCCGGGAAGCTCTTATGCCCAGCCTTTCCGGTGGAAACCAGTCCAAGTTTCCGAACTTAGAACTTTTCTGGGCCTTCTCCTCAGCATGGGCATAACCAAAAACATGAATTGCGGTCATATTGGTCCACGAACCCAATTCATCACATGCCCATGTACTCTGCTGCCATGTCCAGGACACGTTTTGAGACCATCCTGCGTTTCCTGCACTTTAGTGACAACACCACCTCCCGTCCCAGAGGCCACCCTGCTTTTGACCGGCTCCATAAAATTCGGCCCTCATAGACCATTTCAACCAGAAATTTGCAGATTTGTATACCCCTGCACAAAACATCTGCGTAGACGAGTCCCTAATACATTTTACCGGGCGCCTTGGCTTCAAGCAGTACATCCCAAGCAAGCGCGCCCGGTATGGGGTCAAATTGTATAAGCTCTGTGAAAGGGCCACAGGCTATACGCACAAATTTCGGATCTATGAGGGAAAAGATCAGACCCTGGAGCCGGTCGGTTGCCCTGACTACCTGGGGAGCAGTGGGAAGATAGTCTGGGACTTGGTGTCACCCTTATTCGGCAAGGGGTACCATCTTTACGTGGACAACTTTTACACAAGTGTGGCCCTCTTCAGGCATTTGTTCCTAGAACAGATTGGCTGCTGCGGCACCGTGCGACCTAGTCGCCGGGCTTCCCCAACGGCTCATTACCACCAGACTTACAAGGGGGCAGAGGGCTGCACTGTGTAACGAAGAACTGCTCGCGGTGAAATGGAGAGACAAGCGTGACGCTTACATGCTCTCCTCCATTCACGCAGACACGACAGTCCAAATTGAACGGGCAACCAGTGTCGTTGAAAAGCCCCTCTCGGTCCACGACTATAACCTCCACATGGGAGGGGTGGACTTCAACGACCAGATGTTGGCCCCTTATTTGGTTTCCGAAAGACCAGACGCTGGTATAAGAAGGTGTCTGTATATTTGATTCAATTGGCTCTATATAACAGTTACGTTCTCTACAGTAAGGCTGGGAGAACGGGATCCTTCCTCAAATTTCAGGAAGAGATCATCGAGAACCTCCTGTACCCAGGAGGTTCCGTGGCCCCATCCACCAGTGTAGTTAGCCGTCTACACGAGCGGCACTTCCCTAGCGTTGTGCCGGGTACCTCAACCCAACCGCCACCCCGAAAAAGATGTCGTGGTCTGTAGCAGGAGTGGAATAAGGCGTGACACCCGCTATTTCTGTCCTGACTGTCCTGACCACCCTGCCCTATGCCTTGGAGAGTGTTTCCGGAAGTACCACACTCAGGTACACTTAGGGACCTAGGGACAGCACTACACAGGTAGTTTTTTTCCACTCAGGCTCTAGGGTCTCTCAGGACACTAGGTTTTGAGAGACCCTAACACATAGGGATGGTGCTGGTGTGCTACAGCAGAAGTGTGAAATGGAAACGTCTCCTTTCACTTGGGATAACGCGTATAATGTACTTCGCACCATCTCTGTGTGATTTACACTTTACACATTGTCCCATGGGAAAGGAGAGGTTTCTGCTAGGAAAATAAAGAGTGACATGGAAAACAAAAAAAAAAAAATTAAACAGGTAGCAAGAAAAAGAAAATCTTGAGTTAGTTCAGGTTTTTATGTTCATGTTTTATAAAAGTTTTAAAATGTTCTGGTTTTATAAAGTTTGCAACGTTCAAGTCATGTGCCTGCTGCCTGTTTTTTTCTTCTTTTTTTTTTTCCCCCATAACCACCCTTTATTTTCCAGGTATACCAACAGACCAACGGACCAATCGACGAAAACGCCGCAGCACTGATGTGAATTCTGAGAGAAGCATTGCTGCTATCAGAAGACACGTGAAGTCAGTGTATGCGGCGCTGCAAGACGAGATTTCTCCTCTGCAGGACAGGTACGCTTGCCCTGGCATGTGAGCTGAGGAGAGGTGTTGGAGTTCATATGCTTTGGCAAACACTTTGTATCAAAAATCTGGCAAAGATGTCTTCCTCCACACCGATGGATTGATCGATGTGAATGGAGAAATCACGCTTGCCAGGACATAGGAGCTGAGTGGGTATGGATGTTTGGGCGGAGCTCCCTATGTCCTGGCAATCGCCAGGCCCCTCTTTTTTTTCTTGCATATTTTTTGGCAGAGATTTTTTCATCCACATCGATCGATGCGAATGAGGAAATCTGTGCCGCTCATTTTTTCTTTCAGCCCAGAGGCTGAACGGAAAATCTCATTACCCGTATGCTCCATATAAGGAGAATAGCAGAAACTCCTAATGCTGGCCATACGTGTAATGATTATGGAGACCCTCAAATGCCAGGGCAGTACAAAACCTCACATGTGACCCCATTTTGGAAAGAAGACACCCCAAGGTATTCGCTGAGGGGCATATTGAGTCCATGAAAGATTGAACTTTTGTCACAAGTTAGCGGAAAGGGAGACTTTGTGAAAAAAACAAAAAATCAAATTCCGCTAACTTGTGCAAAAAAATCTTCTATGAACACGCCATGCCCTCACAGAATACCTTGGGGTGTCTTCTTTCCAAAATGGGGTCACATGTGGGGTATTTATACTGCCCTGGCATTTTAGGGGCCCTGAAGCGTGAGAAGAAAATGCGTAAAAATACCGTCCTAAAAGGTACTCATTGGATTTAGGGCCGACTGCGCAACTTGGCTGCAAAAGTGGCACACATGTGGTATCTCTGTACTCAGGAGAGGTAGGGCAATGTGTTTGGGGTGTACTTTTACATATACCATACTGGGTGTGAAAATATCTCTGTAAATGACAACTTTTAAAAAAAAATTATACAAAGTTGTCATTTACAGAGATATTTTTCACACCCAGTAGGGGTATAGGTAAAAATACGCCTCAAAAACACATTGCCCTACTTCTCCTGAGTACGGCAATACCCCATGTGTGCCACTTTTTGCAGCCAAGATGTGCAAAGGGGCCCTAAATCCAATGAGTACCTTATAGGATTTCACAGGAAATTTTTACGCATTTGGATTCCACACTGCTTCTGACGCTTAGGGGCCCCTAAAATGCCAGGGCAGTAAAAATACCACACAAGTGACCCTATATTAGAAAGAAGACACCCCAAGGTACTCCGTGAGGGGTATGGTGAGTTCATGTAAAATTTTATTTTTGGCACAAGTTAGTGGAATATGAGACTTTGTAAAAAAAAAAAAAAAAAAAATATCCATTTCCGCTAACTTGTGCCAAAAATAAAACTTCCATGAACTCACTATGCCCATTAGTGAATACCTTGGGGTGTCTACTTTCCGAAATGGGTCACTTGTGTGGTATTTTACTGCCCTGGCATTTTAGGGGCCCCTAAACGTCAGAAGCAGTTTGGAATCCAAATGCGCAAAAATGTCCTGTGAAATTCTAAAGGTACTCATTTGATTTAGGGCCTTTGCGCATCTTGGCTGCAAAAGTGGCACACATGGTATCGCCGACTCAGGAGAAGTAGGGCAATGTGTTTTGGGTGTATTTCACATATACCCATGCTGGGTGAGAGAGATATCTCTGTAAATGACAACTTTTTAAAAATTTTTATACAAAGTTGTCATTTACAGAGATATTTTTCACACCCAGTAGGGGTATATGTAAAAAGACACCCCAAAACTCATTGCCCTACTTCTCCCGAGTACGGCGATACCCCATGTGTGCTACTTTTTGCATCCAAGATGCGCAAAGGGGCCCTAAATCCAATGAGTACCTTTAGGATTTTACAGGGCATTTTTACGCATTTGGATTCCAAACTGCTTTTGACGCTTAGGGGCCCCTAAAATGCCAGGGCAGTAAAAATACCACACAAGTGACCCCATATTAGAAAGAAGACACCCCAAGGTATTCCGTGAGGGGTATGGTGAGTTCATGTAAAATTTTATTTTTGGCACAAGTTAGTGGAATATGAGACTTTGTAAAAAAATAAAAAATCAATTTCGCAAACTTGTGCCAAAAATAAAATCTTCCATGAACTCACTATGCCCATCACCGAATACCTTGGGTGTCTACTTTCCGAAATGGGGTCACTTGTGTGCTATTTTTACTGCCCTGGCATTTTAGGGGCCCCTAAACGTCAAGCAGTTTGGAATTAAATGCGTAAATGCTCTGTAAATCTAGAGGTACTCATTGATTTAGGCTCCTTTGCGCATCTTGGCTGCAAAGTGGCACACATGGGTATGCTAGATCAGGAGAGTAGGGCAGTTTGGGGTGTATTTTTACATATACCCATGCTGGGTGAGAGAAATATCTCTGTAAATGGACAACTTTGTATAAAAAAATGGAAAAAGTTGTGATTTACAGAGATATTTTTCACACCCAGTATGGGTATAGGTAAAAATACACCCCAAAACACATTGCCCTACTTCTCCTGAGTACGGCAATACCCCATGTGTGCCACTTTTTGCATCCAAGATGCGCAAATGGGCCCTAAAACCAATGAGTACCTTTAGGATTTTACAGGGCATTTTTACGCATTTGGATTCTCACGCTTTAGGGGCCCCTAAAATGCCAGGGCAGTATAAATACCCCACAAGTGACCCCATTTCGGAAAGAAGACACCCCAAGGTATTCTATGAGGGGTATGGTGAGTTCATGTAAAATTGTATTTTTGGCACAAGTTAGTAGAATATGAGACTTTGTAAAAAAAAAAAAAAATCCATTTCCGCTAACTTGTGACAAAAATAAAAACTTCCATGAACTCACTATGCCCTCAGTGAATACCTTAGGGTGTCTACTTTCGGAAATGGGGTCATTTATGGGGTATTTCTACTGTCTGGGCATTGTAGTACGTCAGGAAACAGGACAGGTGCTCAGAAAGTCAAAGTGCGGAAATTCACTTTTTTGCACTATAGTTTGTAAACGCTATAACTTTTACCCAAACCAATAAATATACACTTATTGCATTTTTTTTTATCAAAGACATGTAGAACAATAAATTTAGAGAAAATTTTTTAGAGAAATGTAGTTTTATTTGACAAATTTTCCAACATAAAGTGAAAAATATCATTTTTTTGCAAAAATTTCATCAAAAAAGTAAAATATCAAAAAAGTAAAAATGTCAGCAAGAAAGAAATAGCACCAAATGAAAGCTCTATTAGTGAGAAGAAAAGGAGGTAAAATTCATTTGGGTGGTAAGTTGTATGGCCGAGCAATAAACGGTGAAAGTAGCGTAGTGCAGAATTGAAAAAGTGGCCTGGTCTTTAAGGGTGTTTAAGCTAGGGGGCTGATGTGGTTAATAATCTACTGTTGTGCAGCATGTCAGTGGAGGCAAGTGTACATGATGGTATATCCTTGTTGAAATGGTTGTCAGAATGTGGTCATAAAGTGTCGTTAAAGAAACTGCAGTGGTGCAAAAAGCAGGTTGAATACTTGGGCTTTGTCCTCACACAGGGGAAGAAGAATCAGTCTCGGGAGAATCCAGTCTATTGTGGGTCTGGTCACCCCCACACACCAAGAAGGAAATGCTGTCCTTTCTTGGTGTGATAAACTACTGTAGACAAT
Organism: Bufotes viridis; assembly: GCA_033119425.1. Classification (NCBI taxonomy): domain Eukaryota; kingdom Metazoa; phylum Chordata; class Amphibia; order Anura; family Bufonidae; genus Bufotes; species Bufotes viridis. The sequence goes on from CM065592.1 coordinate 294,905,342, forward strand.
GGATCCCCAACTGTTCTTAATATGACAATATTTTGAGGCAAGCGACTCTGGAAGAATCCCCAGAGCTAATAAGATGGTCAAAAGGAATGTTGAATGCTTTCGATACTCTGAAATGTTCATTGATGTGTAGCCCAGGATTGGGCCTCCCTGATTATAACCTACTATTCCACATGTTTGCACAACAAAACTGTAAAACCATGGCGGGGTACTCACTCAAGAACATGGGGAAAGTTGTGTCCTTGTGCCTTTTTCTCAAAGGTAATGCCTGTCCCTGTACAAGGGATGCCGGCATGTCTATGTACTCTTGCGGCCTGAGCGATGATGGTGGAATTAGCCACACTCTTTACACTGGGACATCACACTGTCTTGCATACTACTCATGACGTAGTGGGACTACTCAGAGGTATTCATACGCAGCACATGTCAGCACAAAGACTGTCAGGATATGAAGTCCTTTTACTCAGTGATCCATCATTACAGATTAAATATGCCTCACATACGGCAGGACCAGCACCTATACTGAATGTATTACTAGGACTAAAAGGGACAGAAGACTTTTTACCAGACAACATGACTGTCTCAAGGTACTAGAATACGAAACCTCCCCCAGACTAGATTTGTCAGCCACCCCCATACTGGACGCACCAGAAGTGTTTGTAGACGGTTCACGTCCACTCGACACCGTCTACTGTGCAGCATATGCAGTAGTGATGCTGCCAGATATTATCCTTGAGTCACGACCCGTTCATGTGCAATCAGCCCAAGCTGCAGAATTAATAGCACTTACAAGGGCATGTCAAATACACAAAAACAAACCTGTCACAATATACACGGACAGCAGATATGCACACGGGGTTGTGTGGGACCATGGGGTAATCTGGCAACACAGGGGTTTCACCACAGCTGACGGTAAGAAAATATCACATTCCCAGCTTATAGATGATCTGTTGGCTGCCCTTCAGCTTCCCTCACAAATAGCTGTTATACATTGCAAAGCACATACTCGAGGAAAAGACTGGATTTATCCTGTTTTGCAGAAAAATCCACACACTGGATTGGTCTGCAAAGAGGGGAAACCATGTATACCCCAGCACACTGCACTTTTCATAGCACATTTTTACGGAGTAGAGCACAACAGCATCAAAACAACATGCACCCTTTTGAGCCAAAATTTCTTGTAGAACGCATGAATCGAACAGTTAAAGACAAACTTAGGAATGCCACAGCAGGTACTTTTGAGAAATGGAAACAAACCCTACCTATTATATTGGCAGAAATAAAAATGACTCCTAATAAGAGGTTAGGACTGTCATCCTTTGAAATCCTTATGGGTAGGCCCTTTCCAACTCCTTGGGCAAGCCACCCCCTAGTGGTACAGGAAGGCGACATAGACCAGAATAGGGAAGAAAATGTCACAAAACTGAAGAAGAAGTTGCTTGTAAGTCTCCCTCTCTTCCACAGGAACCGACGCACCCGTTCCGGGCTGGGGACACGGTGGTGGTCAGGGTACTACGTAAAGGAAAAGATCCCAAGGAGCTGGCATTCGGACCCCCTACCATGGTGGTAGCAGTCACTAGAACAGCGATTCTCACAGAGGAGGCTCCGGTCTGGATTCATGCTAGCAGAGTGAAAAGGATCCCTGAGGTTTCTTCTCCAGTGTCCAACGAAGACAAAGAGGGGAGCTCAGAAGAAGCCTTGCCACAGGCTGAAGATGAAGACCCCACAATAATTCTAGGAGATTTGTTTGTCTGCTGCTGATTATTAATCTTTGTGTTTTCTTGCCAATCGGACTCTTTACCACTTGTATTTATCATTCAGAGGAGATGAGTTTATTATGTGGTGCACCAAATAATCACACAGTCTCTAAAAGAACTCAGGAGCAAGATCCAGTTGTTCCTGGCCCCTCTTATTCTGAACAGAATAGTATAATCAGGATAGTGAAGGCCCTAAATGTTAGCTCATTGTGCCTTAAAGATTTACAGAGTCCACTAGACCTTACACAAACATGTGTTGTTAGTGTATCCAATGTATACCCTCATTAATTAATACATTTATGAGATGTAGGCGAGTCTCAGATACACCACAAGCTGCATACATTCAGGTACCTCAAGAAAACCCTGGGTCTCCAGAGGATTACCAACAATATTTACAGAAATATTTTGAAAGGAACAAAATGAAAAAACCAAAAATGAAATATGTGGTTTTTAAGAGGGTATTGAAGGGTTCTATTACTGATCAATTTTGTATGGGCTTTTTTAAATACATCTATACAGTGGTGTGGAGTGGACTTTGGACTGTAGTGTAGCTGTAATATGTTTATATTGCAGTCCAAGGTCTATATGCATTAGTATATCAGGAGGCACATGGAGGGAGAAACTATTTTGCTGACATGTAGCTTTGACTCTAAAGATAAGATAACTGAAATGTGTAGCTCTGTGATTGGATAACTTAAAGATCATGTCATTGGACTACGACTATATATGTCTCATGTAAGTAATAAACAAGTCAGAGTGGCATTGCATAACATAGAATCGTGTCATGTGTGAATGCCGCTCTCCTGGCCAGATAAGAATCAAATCAAGCTGAATACCGAAGTCTAGTACCAGGGGTACCAACTACCAATAAGAGGGGAAGAAATTAATATTCCTAACAGGATCCCTAACCTCAGTTTCCCCTCAGGCCAGGTCTACATCACTTGGTTCTTCCGGATTGAAACTGCCTTTGTACCCCCTGCTTACTTACCACGATTGACTTTTGCAGCCACCATTGCGCTACCTAAAACATTTTTGACGAGTGGAGCCTGGGCCTGAACTCTGTAATACATTTTCCCATCTCCATACGTCAAAAAAACTTCCAGAGAGATACTCCAATAAGTGGCCTTCACCCCATAACTAGATCTCATGTACTGAGCAGCCGTCTGACCTCTCGAGGGAATTATTCCCCCGAACATGGATCTGCCACAACCCATCCTTGGTTAACCAAGCCTTTACCAGTGTTGCCTGCATCCAGCAACACGCTTTTGACCATACGGAGGGTACCGCCCGGCTCCTTCTCATGGTACGTCTGTCCGACTCAGACTTTTACAAAGCCTATGTCGGACAGCTAGAAATCTTGTGCACGGAGAGCGGCCTATTGCTACCCTCAATGCTATTTCCACTCCTACAGGGCCTTCAGGCCAGAGCTCCGTTTGCTGGATTCCCAGTATGCCTCCTAAAGGGCTATACACGAAGCTGAGCTGCACCTGTGTTTGGCCAGTTGAGGCTACCCAATAAATGAGACCCGCTTTTCTCCAGCTCAATGTGGCTCCTCCAGTCAATCTCCTGCTGATAAAGTAAAAAGAAATACGGGGTTAACCACTGGTGGTGATGTTGTTAAAGAAGAAGAGTCCTGGAGTGGAGAACTGTCACTTGGAAAAAGAAAAATAGAAGGAAAAAAGTATGATATACACGTGCGACCCGAAGTAGAACTAAAAGAGACCAAAATATGAAAAAGGAAAAAAATAAAAATATGAAAAAAAAACCTTGATTATAACAATAAAAACGGGTTAGTATAAGAAAACCTATAAAAAGGAGAAAAAAAAACAAAAACAAAAAAAACAATGTAGCCTTCTCCAAATAAAATGTCCGATAATTTATAAAAACACAAAAATAAAGAAAAAGCAGATAAAAGTAAAAATCTAAATGAAAAGGAAATAACTGCATAAAGATGACTAGAAAGTAAAAAAAAAAGTTGTAGTAAGTGAGCCCACACCGTTATTTCTGCCCCTGGATTCAAATAAAGCCTTCCTTGCTGCACCAAGCCACATGAGGAAAAAACTACAAAAGTGTCACGGTCTGGAGTCAGGCTCGGAGGCCAGTACCAATAGCAGCGGAGCAGATATTCACACTGGTCACCCTGGCTGATGACACGGGTTCACCTGAGGTGGGGGTCTAAGTACTAACCGGTATTCGCCAGAGCTCCAGATGGTGGAGATGTACTTTGCTGCGTGTTAGTACCAGGTCGCGGTCCTCAGGATAGCCCCAGCAGGAGGTGAGCAAGTCAGGTTCTGTAGCAGATATAGCAGACGGGGATTAAGCAGGAGCGTAGTCGAGGAACAAGCCAAATGTCAGTAACGGATGGTAGCAGAGAAACGGTCAGCAGCAGGATAGACGGGAGCGAGATATTGGCTGGTAAAGGCACAATATTCTGGCAACCAGGAAGTGCAGAATCATGGCTTAAATTAGGAAGTTCATGGGACATATCAAGGTTCAAGGCAAACAAGATTCAAGACAAGATCATTCAAGGAATTGTCTAAAGAACTGTCCAGCATTTCAGGTAGCTCAGCAAGTAGAGGCACCGCCAGACACAGCAGAGGTCCCAGGTTCAAGTCCAGATCCTAACAAAAAGATTCTCATGGGCTGCCCTAAAATGGCCACTGCTCACTTAACCAGACATTTGGGAAATAAATGGTTAAAAACAGTGAAATTCAATTTAAAATGGATTTTTATCCTATTTTTCAATTCAAATCGGGTGGATGGTTTCCCAACTCTGAATTGATACTAACAGGCTAACTGAACAATGTGACCAAAATGCCTTCCCTCCCCATGCTTCCAGCCACTCAAACAAAGGAAGTATTTTACAAACATGGACAAACAAAGACCCTTTAAACTTACCCCAGAAGCAACTTTTTAACCCTCTAAACATATAGCCCTCTGGTGCTGGATTGGCTGGGGGTACCAAGATTTGGATCCCCAACCAATGCCTCAGATCCTACCCAATTAATACAATAAATTCTCCTCCTTATATCTAAAATTGTAAGAGCAAGAAGTAGGCTCTTTACTGAGCATCACTAACAATAGGAGCTAACACAGAGAAATAATAGCAGTTATTAGTAGTACCACAAAGATTTAAAAAAAGTTTAAATATAGTTTGCACTTACTCAAATTTTGCCGGCTGTGTTTGTGAACTCAATATCTCGCTGGTTTTCTCCCCCCTTTAGCTGCTATTGTTGCGAAGTACTGTCCTTATAGCTCACCATCTGTAATAGTGGACCGGGTCTATTAGTACCGTCGAATCTTGATTCCTGTGGAGCACTGCGAAGTCCGCCATAAAAACCGTGAAGATCTCCAGGCCTCGGAAAGTGCACTCAAAAGTGCGATTAAGTACTATTTGCTCTTTTAGATATAAGGAGACTTGCAAAGAAGACTTGCGTACAGTCTGCTTAGTTTCCAAGAAATTCTGCCCTATTGTTAACATACTTTAGCATTTTTATTGTGTTAACCTCACCCTCCATAGCACATGGCTGCCCAATAATATTACAGATAGGCAGGTACAATCGACCTCATGCCTTAACCAATAGGAATACATTTCAGAACTGGAAGGGACATATTTGGACACTTCCTGAGAAAGCCGGTGTGTGAGCGCTGAATCCACCATCACCCCAAGGACACGTGCAAATGCTTCCAAATGAATCAGCCTGTTCTTAAAAGGATACTGCCCTCTAATCGGACAACATCCATTTAGTCCAGTGCAAGTCTCCTACCGACCCAAAGTGAACATCTGCCAGACATGGTTCCGTCAGGGGATCAGTCCCTGACGAAAGTCTTGTAAAATAGGGTCGACCAAAAGGTGATATAGCATTCACATGGACACCAGTCCCACCAACCAATGTTTAGCAGCATGTTGGGGCCCCCATGGTTCAGTGAGACCAGCATCAGTGTGCTATACCCCACTGTTACCAATGAAAACCTGCTGGCAGCTTTCACTAAGAACATTGCTTTCAGAGCCAGCAGCCATTAGATCCCCCTCAAACCAGCGGTGGCGGCTTTCACATGGGGAAGCAGAAACCTGAGTGCTGATCTATAGAATTTCCCTGGTACCGTTCTGACCCGATCAGGCTCTCTTATAACTGTAATCTGGACCACTTATACACTCCACAAAAGGCTTTTCAACATATAACTACACTGCTGAATGGCAAAAAAAAATTTCTTTTGCCACTAATACACAGCAAAAAGGGCTTTACAACATATAACTGCACCGCACAAGGGCAAATAAGACATACCGTAGAAATATTTCCTTGTAATAAACCCTGTTAATGTCTGTTTCAAACAGCACTTTCAGCCCAATAACATAGACTCCGCAGACACAGTAGTGGGTCAAATAAATGGCCCTGCTATGTTTTGAAATAGCATTGTAGGGATTTCCCAAATGGTAGCTTCCAGATAAACACACAGCAGTCTTTTCGTGGTGGAAATCAAAGTAACAACGGTCTTTTATTGTTGGCACACAACAATACAGCAGACATCAGGGGTCAGCTGGCTTCAGCCAACACTTAAAACAAAACAATACACTCCATAATCCAAAAGAAATCACACAGTCACAGTACCGTAGTCCTCCCAGAGTGTATGGGAACTTGCTTTGGTCCTCTGTCTCTCGGCAGAGACCCTCCGGCTTTTGCTCGGCTCCAAAAACTCACCACCATGCAGAGCTCCACCGTCAGCCAGGTGAACACACACACCCACCTGACTCTGCTGGCTGACTTTTATAAGCCGGTAAAAACCCGGCCTGGACCGTGGGGAGTAGTCACCCACCCAGCACTTTGACTACTCCCAGTAAGAGCCGTCCCGGATTAGCTTTCTCAGCTATGCTAAATAAACAAATTGTCAGTCAGCTACTGCTGCTGACACACATACTATAGGCTCCTACTTCACCGAGGCCAGGAACCTCGGTGACACATATCTGCCATCTATGATGGTCCCTTGTGCCTTCCTACAAGCATGTAATAGCCAGTTGGTGTTTACATCCCAGAAATTAATTGCGGGTGAATGTATGTGTTGGGATATGTCCTCTGGTTATGAGCCGTTTACATGGGGTTGATCACTATAATAGTGACCCCCGTTTATGGCTAGAAAATATATAAACACTAACCTATATTGAAAATGGACCCACCTCTACCCCTGATAGTGTTCCGGTGACTCATGGACCAACAGAGTATGTGACGCCCCTCACTTGGGCTATATTTAATAGTCTTCGGCATCTATGTTACTTAGCAACTGCATATGTAGGTCCCGATCACGTGACCAAAACCCTGCTGGCAACAGCTGATGTCATGACATTATGAATTACTGATTGGAGGGAGTCCCGATCACGTGACGAGAACCCTGCCGGCAACAGCTGATGTAATAGCATTATGAATTTTTAATTGGAGGGAGTCCCGATCATGTGATTAAAGGGGCGTGCACTGAATGACGATGGAGCAGTGCTGTCCTGCTATTGGTTGGGATGCCGGACATGGGTCTGGTTTGGATTCATGCGAGAAGTGACTCATGCGCAGATCTGACAATGGAATGCTGCATGTGTTTAAGGCTACACGCACTACGACAGTTGTTTTTGCTGTCCGCAAATCGCAGACCCATCTTCCTTTTTTTTTCACATCCACATCAGTTCCGTGTGTTCGCACATTTTGTAGGTTGTGTTTCTGTGTGATCCGCAAAAAAAAAACGGAAGGCTTGAACCAGTTTCTTAAAGTACCTGTACAAGTGCCCTGGTTTCCAAGCAACCATCCGCAAAATAACAGATGCAGATGACCAGCGGATGGCTTCCGTTGGTCATCCGCATTTTTGCGGACCCATTGACTTCTATGGGTCCGCAAACCGTTCTTTGTGGACAAGAATAGGACATGCCATTTTTTTTTTTTGCAGATGTGAAATGCGGACAGCGGACACGGACAGGCATCCGCATTTTTAATGGATCCATAGAAATTAATGAGAAACCATCAGATCCGCAAAAATAACGGAACGGAGGCCGCAAAAGACCACTGCCGTGTGTATGTAGCCTAACAGTAATGCTGGATAAGAAGGTCGCCTTTTCTATGGAACAGAGACGCACGTGGGATGCGGTAAGAATCGCATGTGAAAGTGGATTCATTAGAAAGTGGATGATTTTTTAATCTATGTATTATTGTATACGCCCCCTGATGTAGTGAGGCACCAATCACATTGCACTTTGGGTTATAAAAGGGTGTCACTACTGTGTATGGCATTGCTTGATAAAGACTGTCGTAGTCGAAGTTTGTCTTCTTTAAGCTGCCTTAATAATCCTTTTTGATTTTTCTGATCATTTGAAGAGTGCTGTGGATTTCTTTCATCTAATGCTACATGTAGACTCAAGCCTGACACTGGGTTCAGACCTGAGCGTTTTGAAGCCTAGCGTTTTTGGTGCGTTCAAGACTGGCGTGTAGGCGCGTTTTTTCAAGCGTTTTGGTAAATAGTGTAGGCGCGTTTGACGCGCGTTTATGTGATTGACTGCATAGTTGGCCAATGACCAAACAGCCCTCCCTATATAGTTTGGCCAATCTGAGGTGTGAATTTTGAAAACGCTGCGTCCATAGGCGCGTTTTACGCTGCACAAACGCTCGAACAACACGCCTATCGCGTTTCCCATTGAAGTCTATTAGCACCAAACGCTCGAAAAAAGCCCGAATTAACGCGAACATACTTGCTTATGCGTCGGACGTTTATAGGCGTCTATGAACGCGCATAAAAACGCGCAAGTGTGAACCACCCTCATTGGAATGCATGGTTCCTTTACTGTTGTGCGTTTTTATGTGCGTTCAAAAGCGGCGTTTTACGCGAAAGTGTGAACTGAGTGTGAACCTCCATCTGCGTGCACCAGTTCTGGACCACAACTAGGTACCTGCATTAATGGTGTTGTCCCTAGGATGGGACTTGTAGTGCTGCTTAAGAATTTTATTCTTACACAGTTTAGTGTCATCTGCAGAAATTGATATTTTACTATGCAAGCCTTCTACATAATAAATAAATATAAATATATTGAAAATAATTATGTTATGGGGGACCTGTGGATGTCACACTGTTATGGGGGACCTGTGGATGTCACAATGTTATGGGCGATCTGTGGAGGACACTGTTATGGTGGACCTGTGAATGACAATGTTATGGAGGATCCGTGGAGGACACTATTATGGAGGATCTGTGGATGACACACTGTTATGGGAGATCTGTGGATGACACACTGTTATGGGGGATCTGTGGAGGACACTGTTATGGGGGATCTGTGGAGGACACTGTTAAGGGGTATCTGGCTGTGATACTGCCACAATGTGTGACATACAGTTGTGTTCAAAATTATTCAACCCCCAGTGCTGTAAAGGGTTTTAGGGAATTTAGTGTACATGTGTAATTGTGTTCAGAATGAAATCTTACAAGGACTTTTGAAAGAACCAAATGCAACTAAAATGACATCAATTGTTTTTGCAATACAGTATTAAATGTTTTTTTTGTGATTTCTTCATTGACACAATTATTCCACCCCTTAAAGACTACCACTCTTAAGAACAGAGGTTCTTTCAAGTGTTTTTGATCAGGTATTGAAAACACTTGTGGATGTCAAGGAGCATCAATCAAGCATAATAAGCACCAATTAAGCAGATTTAACCTCTTGCCGTCACGCTAACGCCGATGGGCGTCAGCGCGGCGGCTCTCTCAGGTCTCACTGACGCCTTTCGGCGTCATCTCGTGAGACCCGAGAATTCGCATGAACGTGCGCGCGCGTTCATGTGATCGGAGCCGGGACAACTGAAACTACAGCCTGCCAGCGCTGATCATGCGCTGGCAGGCTGTAGATGCGGAAAAAACCGCATTTAAATCGCATATCAGACGCTGTTTTGTAAACAGCATCTGATATGCCTGCTGTCTGCTTGTCTGGTGGTCCCTTTGTCTGGGACCACCAGATGAAACATAGGTAAAGTGCACCAATCACTACACCCCCCCCACCCCCCATCACTGATTAACCCCTGATCACCCATGTCACCCCCCCTGATCACCCCCTGTCACCCCCCCTGTCACTAATCACCCCCCTGTAAGGCTCATTCAGACGTCCGTATGTGTTTTGCGGATCCATGGATTTGCGGATCCGCAAAACACGGACACCGTCAATGTGCTTTCCGCATTTTGCAGATCCGCACATTGCCAGAACTATATAGAAAATGCTTTTTCTTGTCCGCAATTTTTTTATACAAAGTTGTCAATTTACAGAGATATTTCTCTCACCCAACATGGGTATATGTAAAAATACACCCCAAAACACATTGCCCTACTTCTCCTGAGTACGGCGATACCACATGAGTGACACTTTTTTGCAGCCTGGGTGCGCAAAGGGGCCCAAATTCCAATGAGTACCTTTAGCTTTTACATGTCTTCTCACAATTTAGCTCCGCCCAAAATGCCAGAACAGTACAAACACCTCACAAATGACCCCATTTTAGAAAGAAGACACCCCAAGGTATTCGCTGAGGGGCATAGTGAGTCCATGAAAATTGAACTTTTGTCAAAAGTTAGCGGAAAGGGATATTTTGTGAGAAAAACAATAAAAATCAATTTCCGCTAACTTGTGCCAAAAAATCTTCTGTGAACTCGCCATGCCCCTCACGGAATACCTTGGGGTGTCTTCTTTCCAAAATGGGGTCACATGTGGGTATTTATACTGCCCTGGCATTTTAGGGCCCTAAAGCGTGAGAAGAAAAATGCGTAAAAATGCCCTCCTAAAAGGTACTCATTAGATTTAGCCTTTTGCATTTGGCTGCAAAAGTAACACTCATGTAGTATCGTCGCATGAGTAGGGCAGTAGCTTAGGGTGTATTTACATATACCCATGCTGGTGAGAGAAATATCTCTGTAAATTGAAAACTTTGTATAATTTTTTTTAAAAGTTGTCATTTACAGAGATATTTCTCACACACAGTATGGGTATATGTAAAAATACACCCCAAAACACATTGCCCTACTTCTCCTGAGTACGGTGATACCACATGTGTACCACTTTTTGCAGCCAAGATGCGCAAAGGGGCCCTAAAACCAATGAGTACCTTTAGGATTTCACAGGGCATTTTTACGCATTTTGATTCCAGACTTCTTCTCAGGCTTTAGAGACCCCTAAAATGCCAGGTCAGTATAAATACCCCACAAGTGACCCCATTTTAGAAAGAAGACACCCCAAGGTATTCCGTGAGGGGCATGTCGAATTCACAGAATTTTTTTTTTTTGGCACAAGTTAGCGGAAATTGATATTTTTTTATTCATTTTTTTTTTTTTACAAAGTCTCATATTCCACTAACTTGTGACAAAAATAAAATTTTACATGAACTCACCATACCCTCACGGAATACCTTGGGGTGTCTTCTTTCTAAAATGGGGTCACTTGTGGGGTATTTATACTGACCTGGCATTTTAGGGGTCTCTAAAGCCTGAGAAGAAGTCTGGAATCCAAATGCGTAAAAATGCCCTGTGAAATCCTAAAGGTACTCATTAGTCAGTGCTTTAGCACTCAGGCTGCAAAAGTGTCACTCATGTGGTATCGCCGTACTCGGGAGAAGTAGGCAATGTGTTTTGGGGTGTATTTTATATATACTCATACTTGTGTGAGAAATATCTCTGTAAACGACAACTTTTTACATTTTTTATACAAAGTTGACAATTTACAGAGATATTTCTCTCACCCAGCATGGGTATATGTAAAAATACACCCCAAAACACATTGCTCTACTTCTCCCGAGTACGGCGATACCACATGTGTGCCACTTTTTACAGCCTGGGTGCGCAAAGGGCCCAAATGCCAACGAGTAACTTTAGGTTTTACATGGCTACTCACAATTTAGCCCCGCCCAAAATGCCAGAACAGTAAACACACCTCACAAATGACCCCATTTCTGAAAGTAGACACCCCAAGGTATTCACTGAGGGGCATAGTGAGTCCGTCTGAGATTTTTTTTTTTTGCCAGAAGTTAGCAGAAATGGAAACTTTATTATTATTTTTTTCCTCAGAAAGTGTCATTTTCCGCTAACTTGTAAAAAAAAAAATGAAATGATACATGAACTCACCATGCCACTCTGCGAATACTTTGGGGTGTCTTCTATCTAAAATGGTGTCATTTGGGGGTATTTATACTATTCTGACATTCTAGCACCTGAAGAAACATGACAGGTGCTCAGAAAGTCAGAGCTGCTTCAAAATGCGGAAATTCACTTTTTGCACCATAGTTTGCAAACCCTATAACTTTTACCCAAACCAATAAATATACACTTATTGGATTTTTTTATCAAAGACATGTAAAACAATACATTTTGTGAAAAATTTATATAGAAATGTAGTTTTTTTTTAAAATTTTACAACAGAAAGTGAAAAATGTCATTTTTTGCAAAAATTTCGTTACATTTTTATTAATAGCAAAAAAGTAAAAATGTTAGCAAAAATGAAATACCACCAAATGAAAGCTCTATTAGTGAGAAGAAAAGGAGGTAAAATTTATTTGGGTGGTAAGTTGTATGACGGAGCAATAAACGGTGAAAGCAGTGTAGTGCGGATTTGTAAAAAGGGCCTGGTCACTAGGGGGTATAAACCTGTGGTCTTCAAGTGGTTAAAATGACTGTGATACTCAGCTCCTTCTAGACATTTACTGGTGTGTTTACAAACATGGTGAAATCAAGAGAATGGTCCAGGAAGACAAGAGAAGAGGTGATTTCTCTTCACAGGAAGGGCAATGGCTATAAGAAGATTGCAAAGATGTTAAACATACCAAGATACACCATAGGAAGCATCATTCGCAAATTCAAGGCAAAGGGCACTGTTGAAACGCTACCTGGTCATGGCAGAAAGAAGATGCTGACTTCGACTGCTGTGCTCTACCTGAAGCGCAAAGTGGAGAAAAGTCCCCGTGTGACTGCTGAGGAACTGAAAAAGATTTGTCAGGTGCGGGTACTGAAGTTTCAGCTCAGACAATAAGGCGCACACTGTGTAATGAAGGCCTCCATGCAAGAACTCCCAGGCGGCTTGCTGTCTCCAAAGAATAAGAAGAGTCGACTGCAGTATGCTAAAAGTCATGTGGACAAACCACAAAAGTTTTGGGATAGTGTTCTGTGGACTAATGAAACAAAATTAGAACTGTTTGGGCCCATGGATCAATGCTATGTTTGGAGGATGAAGAACAAGGCCTATGAAGAAAAGAACACCTTGCCTACTGTGATGCATGGCGAGGGGTCAATCATGCTTTGGGGCTGTTTTGCTTCTACAGGTACAGGGAAGCTTCAGCGTGTGCAAGGTACCATGAATTCTCTTCAGTACCAGGAGATATTGGATGAAAATGTGATGCAGTCCGTCACAAACCTGAGGCTTGGAAGACGTTGGACCTTTCAACAGGACTATGATCCCAAGCATACCTCCAAGTCCACTAGAGCATGGTTGCAGATTAAAGGCTGGAACATTTTGAAGTGGCCATCGCAGTCACCAGACTTAAATCCGATTGAGAACCTCTGGCGGGACGTAAAGAAAGCAGTTGCAGCAGGCAAGCCTAAGAATGTGGCTTTTGCCCATGAAGAATGGGAGAAGATATCCGTAGATCACGGCAAGACACTTGTGTCAAGCTATGCTTCACGTTTAAAAGCTGTTATAACTGGAAAAGGATGTTGCACTAAGTACTAAGATTGAATGTCACTTGGGGTTGAATAAAACTGATAATGATGTGAGCACAGAAAAGACATTTGTGGTTATTTCATTATAAATGTTATGTTATATTTGTCTGACTTACAAGTGCCTCTTTGAGTTAATTGTAAACGAGATGACTGAAATGATCAAAATCAATGTCAAACTGGCCAAAACACTCAATGTCAGTGGGGGTTGAATAATTTTGAACACAACTGTAGCTTTACACATTCCGTTATTAGCAGTCCTGGTTATCTCCCCAAGTACTGGAAAAAAAAAGACACTAATTTGGACTTGGTTCTCACTCTATATCCAACGCCTCCCTCCCCACACACACACACACACACACACACACACCTTCACCTTCATTCACAATGCAGACCACCTAAACAATGTTGTCTTTATTAGTTTAACTAGGGCCCTCTATGGCCAAGACAGCCATGTGGCAATTGAACATAGCATGGCCACATCACAAGCACCACATGAGCGTGTCATTTGGTTGTGCCCTGTGTCCTGGGAGCCCACAGGACACAAGGAGCTCACACAGAGGCACAGGGGGCACAGGGAAAACAAAGAGCTGACTGTGGGAACTCACAGGTCAGTGACCATCAGTACTTGAGGGCAGTGCAGGGCTGCTACAATGAGATTGTGACCCCAGCAGCCCTGCACCCCTCCTCCACAGACACTGCTGCATGCTTCTTACTAGATGGACTTACCAGGTGCTTTATTAGGATGGTCCTGGGAGCTCCTGCAGTCCAGCAGCTGAGGTCAGAGCCTGTGGGTCAGAAGGCCCAGTCACCCAGTCGGATGTTTGGGCATTGCAGCCTAGAGCAAGTGCAGCCAAAGGATGGGGCGGGGCTATGATTCCTCCGCCCACACAGAAAGTCATGATGCTGGCTTGTCACTGAGCTCTGGTGAGACGGGCGGGGGTGGACTTAGATATCTAACAGCAGGATGACTCTGCATGGCATGCATGGCATAATAGGTTATCCTGCCATCCCAGAGTTCCTTGCTCCATGTCCTCACACATGCAGCAGCCATTTTAGGAAAAATGTGATTCGTTACCACGAATCATAAGGAGATTCGTATTTGGTGTGAATCGAATAATTCCTGAAATTCGGATCGAATCAGCTTCGATTCGCTCATCTCTATTCACCACCGTCGGGCTGTATATAAATGCGGTGGTGGACGCACATCCTAATTGATAGGTGGGTGGTGCAGGCAGTCCTGGTATGAGAAGCTCTGGCTTTAGCTGATGCTTTTCAAAGAAACGGAGGATACCCTGCGCTGTCTCCTGTAGACATTGGACTGGACCCACAGCTCCTTGATCTTCCTGCCAGCACTCTGGTGCTGGTGTTGGGACGAGGGGCTTCTCCAGGAGGGTCACTGCGGGAGTGAAGGGTCCCTTGAAGGACTCCATGGGAGTATACTTTACTTGATCTCCCTTGTAGAAGCTGTGCCGGGCCTCGGGCAGATAGCGGCGCTTAACTAAGCGACGATTGACAAACAGCTTCTCCCCGGTTTATTCGTCCCTTAGGAAGCCGGTGCCTTCCTCTACGGAGAACCAGACGACGGTTTCTGTTCTCCTCTTCAATTCTGGATCTCTCTGCTGTGGTCGATCCAACACACGGACCATCCAGTCTTCTATGGCTCTTCTGTAGTCCCACATGGTACCTGCGTGGGCCGTGATTTATTTCGGGACTATAGGGTTTAGTCCCACAAATGTCCCGCTCTTCCTGGGCGGCAGGGTGGATACTCCAGCCATCTCCACTGCACCAGCCGCTGCGGGGAATGTCTGTAATCCTGGCTTTGCTT
This sequence comes from Bufotes viridis, assembly GCA_033119425.1. NCBI lineage: Eukaryota > Metazoa > Chordata > Amphibia > Anura > Bufonidae > Bufotes > Bufotes viridis. The sequence continues at coordinate 294,920,630 of CM065592.1, forward strand.
TTTGCTGCAATTGCAAGACGCCGATGTCACTGCTTGGTTTGCTGTGACACTTTGGCCACGCATGCTTGTTGCCGGAAGTAACGTGTTGTTGCTGTTGCATGCAGGGGCGCTTCCCCTTTAAGGCAGTCTTCCTTGCCGTTCTGGTAAGCACAGGGTTAAGAGGTAAGCTAGGTGTGGTCTCATGGCTCTCATTGTTCTGGAGTAGTGAGCCTGAGATCAGTTGGTCTTCAGTGCCTTGAGGAGCTGGTGCTATTCCATCTGACCAGTCCTTGAAGGCCACCTTATGGGACAACAATGTCACCTGATGTCTTTTGATGTCACCCCTTTGTGTCTGTTTCATTTACCCTACCTCACTTGTTGTATGTTTGGTGTGGGTTTATGTTTGGTTTTGTTGTTATATCTGGTTTGGTGTTTCATGTCTGGCCTGTTTTGCATCCATGCTGACCTGAAACACCAGACATATCCTTGGTATGTCCTATCCTCCGGAAGGGGGTCTCTGGAGTTCCCTGGAGGGGGGGACTACAAGCAGCGCTGCCTGGTGGCACCATGGTTCATCCCGTATGGTGGTCCAGGTGGGTTTCTAGTAGATTCTGTGTTTGGTGTTTGTGCTGGGCTCTGTCTGGTGTGTGTGTGGGCCTAGGCGCATTACCAGGATCCAGTGGTAGCGGCGTGGACGGCTCAAGTACCTGGTTGCAACTGTGTCAGGTAGGTGTCCATCTTGTTCCTGTTGGCAGTGGTGTTTTCTGCCTTAGGACACTTGTTGCGCGGCTGGCTGCTTTCATCCCCTTTGTTGCTAGGCCTGTTGGAGACTCCGGTTCTTCCGTGTCATGGAGGAATCGGTTGTCTCCACCTTCTGACGCCATATTGCAGGGACGATAGGGGGCTCATACTCTGAACCTGGGCCCTAAAGACCCTACCATCGAGGGCTGCTCATACAGTCAGGAGGTAAGGGATAGGTTGAGGAAAGCCTAGAAGGCGACCTGCTCCCTTATCCTTGCACCCAGGCTTAGTATCTTTGTCTTATACCAACTATATACGGTCGGTGGTTTCCCCACTCCCTACCGTGACAGCGGTGCAACTTTCTTCTCCAACGATCGCCCCACATAATCTTGTTCCAGTTTGCTTGGGGAAACGCCATCTTGTTCACTCTCCGATCAATACAAACTGGTTAAGGAGGAGGATCTCTGGGGGTGGAGTTTCCGCTCTGCACATTTGTACTGGGCTGTTCCCTGTGGGCAGGGCTGTAGTTTCCCGCTCTAGGGCTGGGTGCTCCTTGTTTTTCCTGCTCTTGGGATGCAAGAAGAAGATACGCCATCACAGGCAAAGATGGAGGATTAACCCTTCGGATGCCGACATTCACTTTCCTGAACCTGTAACTTCAAATTAAATGTAATAACGTAATTTTTAGTGGGTTTCTTGACAATTCTATAGGCCTTGTAGTATAAAGACACACAAATAAATCCTGTTAGTGACGGCAGTTGCAACGGGCCGCCTCCCCCTAGGGCCCTTTAAGATGCGACGCAGACGTAGGAAATGCCAAGTGGTATAGTGCGGCCTAAAATGTCCTTTTAAAATATGGCGTTGTGGGGTTCTGGGAAATAAATTACTGGGTGTATAAATTTGTTTGGGTTACAGAGAAAAAGATTTAAAAAAAAAATTCTGCCTGCACAATCTATCTAAATTCCTGAGCTGCCCACAAACTCAGAAAATTGGGGCTGATAATCCTCAGGGGGTGGGGACTATGTGGGCTCCATCTGGGGGGCTGCCTCAGCTGTTGTTCTAGAGCATCTTCTAGAGGGTCCCTCATCAACGGATGATGATGATCAGGGGGTAGACGAGAAGAATAAAGTGGCATCCTCTTCTCCCTCACTGGAAGACTCAGCTGAAGAAGCAAACGTTTGCCTTCGATACTAAGTATACTCGTTGAGATGGATGGGCCATTTTTATTTTATTGGGGTGTGACGTGTGAAATGCGTAAACCTTTATTTAGTGTGAGGGGTGTGTATGTTGTGTTTTCACACGTGAAGGGGCTTGTAATAAATTTGAAATTAAATTCAAAGAGAAGAAAAAGGAGAGCAAAAACTACCACTAACTGCAATTCTTTTTTCACAAAAAAAAAAAAAAAAAAAAAGAGCAGATGCAAATGAGCATACTACTGGTCGGTGCTTTGCAAAAACTGTAGTATAAAAATTCACTACAGTGCTTTGTAAAATGCACGCATGCACATGGTGCGTTTGTACAAAATTCTAAACTGACACTAACTGAAATGTATATCTAATATATAAAGATGACTGTATATATGTGTGTGTGTGTGTGTGTGTGTGTATGTATGTATGTCCGCTAAAGGAATCCGCACCGTCGCATTTACAATCACGAAATTTGGCACATAGATACATCAGGTGTCCTTCTTGCAGGAAGGAGCCCAGGCATGCCTTCTGCCACAATGTGTCCACCCACCCCTCCTACATCACATTCAAGCCATAACTCTGCCCCTCTTTTCCTTGCTCCCAGCATGAGGACGGGCTTGGGTACTAGCAGGAGGCGTGCCTGGGCTCCTTTTTGCAAGAATGACGCCCCACTGGGCACCTTACTAGCTCATTTGCATACCAAATAAACTAGAGATAGAAAACATCTATTGCTGAAACAAAGGCACATCTAGAAATAAGGTACTAAGTTTTATTAGGCCATGGATTTACTTCAATAGCGATTATCCTGGTGACAGATTTCCTTTAAAGGGGAAGGGCACTGTGGATGACACTGTTAAGGGCGCGGAGTGCTGTGGAGGTCAGTTAATGAAGCAGATAGGGTGGCCAATCAGGCCACCCCCAAAAGATGGACTTAAAAACCCCACCCCCAGGTTCCACCAAGTCACGACCCCGATCAGGTTAGGCCACACATCCTCCACTCCGCAGCCACCGGGGTTTGAAAAAATAAAGGTAAAAATCAACTTCTGTCATCTGCAGGGGTGGAAGGGAGGGTGACTTTCTCCCTGCAGCTCATGCTCAGACAGCACAGTGCTGCTCTCTGAGAGTGACATTCCTATGTCCGTCCAGGCTCTGCACCGGACGAAAGACAGGGAGATTGAAAGCTGGACTGTCCAGCCTAAAACCTGACCTCTGGCCACCCTAGGGGCAGGCTGCTGTGGAGGTCAGTGTTAAGGGACAGATTGCTGTAGAGGCCACTGTGAAGGGGACGAGGTGTTGTCAAAGTCACTTAAGGAGACGGGGTACGGCCCGGCCATTGTTATAAGCCCCTCCTACATATATCAGGTCACTCCCAACAAACACTGTACAGTTGAAATTATATTGTTGAGGGTGAAGGTAAGAGTCTCACCCTCATCCTACATAGACGCACTGTACTCAATACTCAGGGCCCTGACATAAAGCTCCTGTAGTCACACTCACACTGCCCCCCACATAACTCCATGCACAAGCTGTTGCAGTTTCACTTCCTCCCTTCTAGGCCTGAAGGTGCCAAAAGAGGAGTGGAGGAGGAGCTGCGTGATATTGAAGGTGTATAGTTCCGGGTGGAGGCCCAGCTCTACACATCATACAGAGAGAGGAGGGCCTGTCCTGGCGGCACTGCTTCACATTATACAATAGACAACAGCAGGCTATAGCCAGGAAGCTCCTCCACTCTCCTCCCTCCCACCCAAGATCCTGCTCAAGGCCTGTGGTTCATCCCCCAACAATCCGCCACCTGCCCGTGGCCTGCTGCCCCCCTTGGCCGTCATCACCCAGCTCTGAATCCTTCTTCTGAAAAAGGCAGCGGGAGGAGCCGGAGCATCTCCTCTGCTACATAGTTCAACAGACGGCCTCCCCTAGGGCCCTCTACACATAAAGGAACATTTTAGGCTGCACTATACCACTGGGCATTCCTACACCTAAGAAGTAAACCACGTCTCAGGTGTAGGAATGCCCAGTGGTATAGTGCGGCCTAAAATGTTCCTTTATGTGTCACGGTGCTCCTACCAGGATACGGTTGGACCCCAGGCTTTGGCTCCAAAGCAATAAATAGGGGGAATAATTGAGGGATTTGAAATACAAGGTCTGGACTCAATCTTTTAGTAGTTGAACAGCAGCTTTACTTTGCATAAACATTCATCAGAAACAGTCTTCAAGCTTTGTCTTGGTCCCAGCAGGCTTTAGCATTAAAACTGTCCGGCAAACTCGTCTCTGTTTCTCTCTGGCTCTGCTGTACTGACAGGCTGACTGTATGACTTTGCTTCTTCTGTCTGCTGCACCTTCTCTCTTTAGTCTGCTATGCTCCTGGCTTCTAAGGCTTTAAGCTTTGGCCTCCATGGCCAGCAGAGCTGAAGGTGCTCTGGCTGGCTTGAGCACCTCCAGTAGAAATGTGCCCTCTTGCACACCTTCCCCAAGCAGGGGGTAAGCTAGAACTAACTAGAAACTAGGATCCACCCTTCCTGAAGGAAGTAGGACTCGCCCACTTCTCTTCAGGGGGGGTTAGAATGGAAAGCTCCATTTAACTATAGCTTTGTCATGTTTGCTGCCACCTGCTGGTGAACCAGGCACATTACATGTGAACATAACAGTTTCTTAACAAAATAGGAATGCACATTGTGGTGAACCTGGAATAAATTCTTAGATGACATGAGGTTAGACCAGGGGTAGGCAACCTTTGGCTCCCAGCTGTTGTGAAACTACAACTCCCAGCATGCATAGTTGCTCTGCTCTTCTAAGAACTTACATAGAAATGAATGGAGCATGCTGGGAATTGTAGTTTCACAACAGCTGGGAGCCGAAGGTTGCTGATGCCTGGGTTAGACCAATAAAGACAGTACAGTTACATTAGCGCCACATACCTCTTCCAGTGGTCACCTTTGATGTAGATGTTCTCTTTGCTCATCTTCTCCATTCAGACCAGACCGCCATGATGATTTTTCATCCATCTCCTGTCTCTGCAGAGTTTGACAAAACAGACATTAGTTTACCACTTTTCCATCACATATTCTGAACACCCCATCCTGCCACCCCCATTACTATGCTCGCTGTGCTTCCCAATATTGTACTGCAGAAACTGTCCCCTGAAAATACTAGTACAACACATATAGTGCCCCCTTCAACAATTATTGGCACACAGTGCTCTAAAAAAAATAACTGTGCCCAGTAAATAGTATCCCGGACACTAATAGTATAAACATAATGTCCCCAAAAATAATTGTGCTAAATTGATGCTGTGCCAGGGTGCCAACCAAAGTAACAGTGCTCCCCAAAATCCCACCAATAGAAATGATTCTCTGCCTGAGCACACTTAGTAGTAATAATGTCCCCATAGTGCCCATACTAGTGATCATGTTCCCCATAGCCCCCAGTAGTAGTAAAGCTCACCATAATGCCCCCTAGTAGTAATAATTCTCCTTATAATATGACAATACAAGAAATACCCCCACTCCCCCATAGTGCCCCCAAATAATGCCCCTATAGTGCCTTCAGATGCCACATAGTGCCCCCCCCCCAAATGGGCCAGTAAGAAATGCCCCCAGATGTCCCCATAGTGCCCCCCCAAAATGGGCCAGAAATAAATGCCCCCATAGTGTCCCCCCTCTTCCCCCAAAATGGGCCAGTTAGAAATGCCCTAGTGTCACCAAGTGCGCCCTATAATGTGCCATCTATTATTAAAGAAAAAAAACACTAATACTTACCTTCATGAGTCTACCAACGATGCAGGCCTCTTCCGGCCTGTGTCCCCTGCTGTGTGTTGCCCTGCTCAGGCTGTACGATGATAATGACGTCATCGTGCCGCCTGAGCCGGCAGGCAGAAGGAAGAGGAAGGGACACGCCTCTCCCTCCCTTGCCCCGCCGCAGCACAGCCATCTGTATAGAAGTCCTGAGGATGGCGATACAGATGAATATGGAAACGCTCATATCCTACTGAAACACCCCCCTTCCCCACCGCCGCCTGCTATTAGAACCAGGGCCGCGCCGCCAGTGTCGCCAGAGGCCTCCTGTCAGTGCACCCCTGTATATGTGTATATATATATATATATATATATTGTGGCAGTGGAGCTGCCAGAAGGCCATAGGAAGGCCATTGAAGTGGCATATCTCACCCAGAGCAAGCTGGGTGAGAACAAGAAAGGTTGGGAAAATTAGTTTTTTCCCACTGTCTGCAGCAGTCAGGCTGGTAATGGGGATAATTATCAGCCAGCTGAGGAGCTTGGATAAATCTGGGCTGAGCTCCTCAATCAGAGCTCCCAGGCTGGGAAAGGAGCAGGCTGTGTCAAGGCCTGTGGGAGCCGGGACCCTCTAACCCTGTGTGTAGGGTAAGCACTGGTGATGGGTTCTTGGGGAGCTGGGTGGTAGACCCAGATCCTGATAGAGAGGGAAAGACTGTTTAGTCAGTGGCCAGACGGCCGAGGATTTATTTTTATGATTTTGTTGTACTGCTGTGATGACAATAAAGCTGGTTGTGGCCAGTTTGCACCCGAATCTACAGTGGTGGAGTGGCTTCTTGATGTGTGCCAACCGTCTAAGGTGTTAAGATGGCGATCTGGAAGAGCTAAATGACCCCGAGTTGTTACATATGGTGGAGGTATGCTATGGCATGAAAATGGCACACGAAGCTGGGTGCTGCAGAGCTAAAAGGGCAAGACAACAGGTTGCTAAGGGCACCAGGAAGCGTTGTCTGTGCTGAATGCTGCGGGATTGCTGGACGGAAAGTGTCCGTGCTGAAAAGTAAAAAAACACTTGGTTGCTAGGGACAAAGACGAGACAGCAGGTGCTGCTGAAAGTTGTTCTTTGCTGTGTATGAAGTTAAAGGGCCAGAAGCCTTTTGTCTAGTGGAGCAAGTGCTGCTCATGCGATAGTGGACTGTTTTTTTTTCTGTGGTGTAAGCTGTGTGCGGATTTAAAGGGCCAGAAGCACAATAAAAGAAACTGACCTGTCAAAATGGCTGCAACATGGTGGAGCCCGTGGGAAAAGTCCTGCGAGATGGTGATCGGGGGGATCCCTTTGGGGGTCATACTAGACTCCCGCCAGCAAGTGTCTCGGGTCCTGCCCGAAATTCTGAACTTTGTAACAAGAGGTCCAGAGACAAAAACTAAGGTGTCACTGACCTTTGTGATGGACTATGGCTCTGTGCAGTGGGAGCTGTTGAAATGTGAGACCCTGAGGCTAGAATTCGTACTGGGCAAGGATTTTCCCTTATTTTGGCAGATATGGTATGGTAGGAGTACTTCAGCTCTGCAGTTGGAGTTCCGGAGGACAAGCGGAAGTATGCCGTTGCCAAGGGCAACCGTCAGGAAGACAAAGAGGTGGAGAGTGGTGCGTTTCTCAGGAGTGCCTATTTTCCCTGCTACTGTACACAGAATCCTAAAGGGTGCGGCTGGAATGTCCGTCCGGAAAAAGACAGGAGACAAGACCAAGGCGTCGCCCGTGGCAACCACTGCATTGAGGAGAAGGGTGGTGACCGTGCTGGAGATATTCCTGGACTACCCTTATCTTCCGGGAGTGCTGAGTCAGTGAAGACAATCGGTAAGACTGTTCCTGTTATTAATTATGTGGCAGACCCAGTGATGGTGAGCCGGCGGCAGTTGATACCTGCTGGACTGGTGAGCGATAAATTGCCGAGGCGCGGAAGTGTCTCGGAAATATGTGACATTGGGAAAAACGCAGTGTCTGAACAGGCAGGTAAGCCTGTTGTGATTATTCCCCACAGGAATCTGGAGGGAGAAGGTTTTTGTGTCACGTAAGCTGCCCATGATCAAAGCAAAAAAAAATGGGTGGCGCTATGAAAAATAGCAGTCCAGTCCAAACGTTGTTGGACGCAGGAAGCCATGGGAGCCTGGTACGTGCCAGCATGGTTGCTGGGGACTATGTGCTGGACAATTGTGCGGATAAGAAGGACTATCCATTGGTTTTCACTGAGCGTGAGGCTCTAGTGAGAACTGGGACTGATGAACTTGATATGGCAAATAAAATTATGCATGACATGATGTGGGGCACGCTCCTGCAGAACCTGTACCTGTCCCTTTAAGTAAGGGTGTAAGGGAAAGGACCATTGAAAACAGTTGTGTAGTTGAAGATGAAAATGTGATGTCATGTGCAAGACATGATGGTGATGATGACGACATGCCTTTTCTTTTACAAAGCGATGGTACCAAATTTGTCGAAAAGCATAATGTTATTGTGGATAATGTGAAGGTGCTGCACATAGAAAACCAGTTACTTGAAGTGCCTAATGATATGTGTGACGATGATATACCTGCTCCTTTAAAGGGTGTGATCAGAGGATAAGCTCCCCCTGTTGGTAAAAATGTGGATGGTATAAAAATGCTAATTGATGTTGAGAGCTCGCAACTGAGGGCAACCACTGTGAAAAATGTGCAAGTACATGGGGCAGTCCTAGAGGGTGTACCACACGTACTAGAAGTGGATATGCAGTCTCCACAGGTTTTTATGATTAATAAAATGTCCCAGGTGGGGATTAGCTCTCCGGTGCCCCTAGAGGACAGGATTGAGAATGACACGAGCGGTATATATAACGCATGTTCTGTGACCGATAGCAACTCGGAGAGAGAGGCTTCCATGTCGAGGTCTTGCCAAACTAAAGTGGTTACTAGTAGCGACCAGACGACCGTTATATCTGACGAGACGAGAGTTCAGTCGGGTGATGTCAGCCTAGTGTCTGAAGCTCATATCCAGTCAGTCTTGGGTGACCTGACAGGACAGTACAGCTGCAAACAGGAGTCTGATCTCACTCTCGCCACACGGTCCCTAGATATGATGGAGAAGGGACTAGCTGTCGTCACAGAGTCACTAAAGAAGGCTGCAGAAGGGTCAAAAGAGGAGACCCCGGAAAAGATGAGTGAACTGGAGGGTCTACCGCCTGGTGTCCTGGGGAAGGGAAAAGACTCCAGAAAGACACAAAAGTCTATAGTAGACCTCAACAATGGGCTTGAAGAGTCCCTGGGTGGAAATCCCACAGAGTGTCTAAGGAAAATGGTGGTACTCCTACAACTGCTGTTATACCAGAACAGAGTGAAGAGCAGCTAGAACAGAAGGCCCAAGAGTGGGGCGCTGCTAACAAGCTGGTGCGAAAAACTAAAAAGAAGACCAAGGCCCACTCCTTGGCTAGAGCCCTTGAAAAAGCGCTTGAGGAGCGTGACGCAATTGAGAGGCTGAACAGGCAACTCAGAGCAGAGATGGAGGATCTCATGAGCTCAAAGGAGGACGTCGAGAAGAACGTCTATGAGTTGGGGAAGTCTCATCGTGATCTTGTGCAGCAGGCGAAAGAAAAGGAGAAACCTGAAGAGGAGAATTCTCTGAAAGAGGCCAAGAAGGCAGAGCCTGTTAAGAATGGGTCTGGAGATGGTGGCTCTGCAGTACCAACCGAGGCAGAGAAGATGGATGATCTTTCTGCTGAACCCGTTGATGGGGCTGATGTGGATGCAGAAGCCAAGAGACTCGTGGCAGGGTGTAGCCAAGACTTGGTCATGCAAGACATTACTTCAGCCAGCGGTCCGCTGGGGAAGAAATACGAGGGGACTGACGCCCACCATAAAGATGTTGTCTACTGCTGTGAGGTGGCTATCGTAGAGGCTGCACAAGAGGAGAACAGTTTCCGGAGTGAACTTCTGGAGGCATTGCCAGAAGACGACGAGTCTGGTGAAGACCCTGATGTCCCCGGTGCCTCTAACCCTGATGAGAAAGAGGAGGAGGAGGAGCTAAAAATGCAAGTATGTGATGCTGTGTCCGAGAAGGATGAAAAGGCTATCAAAGTGACTGAAGACTCCAAAAGAGACTCAAAGGCGGAAGAAGCTTAGGCTGATGAGTTGGAGTGGGAGAAATCCTCGGATGTTCCCAAGACCAAAGATGAGGCTGAAGAAGAGTCTGCTGAAGTGGGGGAACAGTTCAGTCGAGAGTTGCAGCAGTCCAAGAAAGGACATGAGGAGCATGTGCTGATGCCAAATGTGAAGAGAAAAAGAAAAACGAAAAGAGAGGGGCCACGGGTGTGAAAGCGCATCATCCTCACTCGTGAAAGAGCGTACGGGGTCATGAGATGGGTAAGAAAATCCCGTAGGTCTTATCTGCCCCGTACTAAACTCATGCGGGTCACAAACCAAGTGCTATTGGCCTGGGTCTGGCAGAATAAGGAGAAGACTGTAGGCCAGGTCGATGCCCTCTAACGAGCATCTTGGTTGGATGCTAGTGTTAACCCCTACGGGGTTGAACAAAGGGGGGGGGGGATATGTGGCAGTGGAGCTGCCAGAAGGCCATAGGAAGGCCATTGAAGTGGCATATCTCACCCAGAGCATGCTGGGTGAGAACAAGAAAGGTTGGGAAAATTAGTTTTTTCCCCACTGTCTGCAGCAGTCAGGCTGGTAATGGGGGATAATTATCAGCCAGCTGAGGAGCTTGGATAAATCTGGGCTGAGCTCCTCAATCAGGGCTCCTTACTGCGGTTCTATTTTCACACAAACAAATGTAAAAATAAAAAATGTGCTGATATAAATGAGCACACTACTGATCGGTGCTCTGCAGCACACATGATCGTGCATGCGTGCAAAAACTGTAGTATAAAAATTCACTACAGTGTTAAAATAAAGTGAACACTAGATAAAAATTTAGTTATATCTATACATATATAGAGAGTTCTATATTTATATAAAGCCCTAACTACAATTTCTTGTTTTTGAAAAAAAAAGTGCCCAAAACAATCCCCAGGTGCTGATCAGGCACGTATGCAATGAACAGCACTTGGCAATCACAGCTCGCAAGCAGAAAAAGTGGTGCAGAGCTGGAAAAGTGTAAAAAAAAAACAAAAAAAAAAAAACAAAAAAAAAACTCATGGACCAAATGCCATCTGTTAAATCTAAGGGCGGGAAGGGACAGGGATGGAGGGTGGTTTAGGGATCTGGAAGTCTTGCAAATGAAGAAAAAAAAAAATCAATGGGGCAATTCCAGATGTTCTTGTGTTCTTCTTTTAGCAGGAAATAGCAGTGGTGGTGCACCACAAGTCCCAGCAACCCAAAAAGCAGCATAGAGAAGCACAGAACCTTTCTGCATGCAGTCGCCAGCTAGAATGGCTGCCTGCAGATAGGTTCAGCCCTTTCCTGTGCTGCTATAGCGCTGCCATTGGCTGGAGCATTGTTCCAGGCAATCGCAGCACCGGCAGGGGACCCCAAAGCCTTGTGTCCCGTGCTTCACCTCGGGGTAGACAAGTGCTCGCTAGTTCAGCACCGGTCACCCCTGTACGACTCCCCCTGTAGCTCCTTAAACGGATAAAAATCTATCCAGAGCTGCGATTGGCCGGTCTGCAGAAACCGACTAATGGCAGCGAACGTGGCTGCAGGGGGGCGGATAAACCTACCTGTGCCCATAGGAAAGATGGCTGGCTGCCGCTCAGGGTCCGGGTGTACACAGCGCCATAGCTGTACGGCACTGGGATTTCTGACCCAGTTTCCAGCGTTGTTTATGTACGGCTCTGGTATCCTATGGGTTAAAAGCTTACATGCGTTGCTGTTTTAAATCCTCCATATCCTATACTAAGATATACTCACCTCAAAAAGGAGGAACTGGGTTGCCAATGTGAAGAGGCAGAGGAACGATATACCTCTAATCACACAGAGGACAATAGAGTGGAGTGGATGTGCAATGTCGCCACCCCCTCGGGCCCTGTTTGAGATTGGACAGTCTGGTGACACCAGTTGCAGCGTTCTCTGCGACCCAGGGCCCTCTTTTCAAGGCAATGGTGGTGGGTACCCAGGTGTAGGAATGGCCGAGTGGTATAGGGTGGCCTACAATGTCCCTTTAAGTAATGTTGTGTCTCGGTGCTCCTACCTGGATATGCTGGACCCCAGGCATTGGCTCTGAAGCAGAAAAAGGGGAAAAGTTAACTGGGGATGAAGAAGACCTTGTGATGAAGTTGAATAGCAGCTTTACTTTGCATAAACGTTCTCCAAAACTGTTTACAAATAGTGATGTCGCGAACATAAAATTTTCAGTCGGCGAACGCGAATTTATGCAAATGTTTGCGAACGGGCGACCCGCCATAGACTTCAATAGGCAGGCAAATTTTAAAACCCACAGGGACTCTTCCTGCGAACTCCCGATCTGCACAAAGTTGGATGCCAAGCTAGCCACGTCCCATTCCTTGTCCTCACTGACGTCATTGAAGGTCTCTTCCTCGCGCAATGTACTGTCCCACCCTATATGAGTGGTGTGTTCAGTAGTACTATTTTTATCAGTTTAATCCCTGTTACGTCCCCTATCAGGGAACGTGTATTGATTTTAGACAACCGCAAAGAGTTGTCAAAAGTTGACAAACTGATTGCAGAAATTGTATTAATCTGTGTGTGCGTCAATCAGTTTGTCAACTTTTGACAACTCTTTGCGGTTGTCTAAAATCAATTCAATACACGTCCCCTGATAGGGGACGTAACAGGGATTAATCTGATAAAAATAGTACTACTGAACACACCACTCACATAGGGTGGCATAGTACATTGCGCGGCACACGCGCAGTGCCCCAAATTACAAGGAAGCGAATAGAGCAAGCTTTTTTCTGTATCTCCACGTGCAAGGATTCAATTCAATCTCCCGAACGTGCGCACAAGCTCAGTCATCACTACAACAAGATTGACGCACACACAGATTAATACAATTTCTGTAATCTTGTTGTAGTGATGACTGAGCTTGTGCGCATGTTCAGGAGATTGAATTGAATCCTTGCACGTGGAGATACAGAAAAAAGCTTGCTCTATTCGCTTCCTTGTAATTTGGGGCACTGCGCGTGTGCCGCGCAATGTACTATGCCACCCTATGTGAGTGGTGTGTTCAGTAGTACTATGTTTATCAGTTTAATCCCTGTTACGTCCCCTATCAGGGGACGTGTATTGAATTGATTTTAGACAACCGCAAAGAGTTGTCAAAAGTTGACAAACTAATTGCAGAAATTGTATTAATCTGTGTGTGCGTCAATCTTGTTGTGGTGATGACTAAGCTTGTGCGCACGTTCGGAAGATTGAATTGAATTGATTCCTTGCATGGGGAGATAAAGAAAAAGCTTGCTCTTTCCGCTTCCTTCTAATTTGGGGCACTACAGAGAGAACCATTACGACATCATGAAATAATAATTTTGTTCCTCTGAAGTACATTGAGTATCCAAAATAAATGTGGAGCCCCAGTTATGGGTCTACAACACAATGAAAGCCAGATATCCCCCAAAGGAAGGAAAACCGAGCAAAGGGGTGTCTCCATTACAGAGACCACCAAATCCACCATATTAAGTGGTCTCTATGTCAAGATCTCGCTTTTTTACAAGCTTTAAGGATGTGACGGGGAAAACCTAAGCCAGTTATCCATCCACAGACAGCTGTTTCGGGGTGTTGCCCCTCATCAGTGCGGAGTAGGATTCTGGCTAACCGGGAGCAATGCCTCGGGGACTACTCAAACACAATAGCTAATCTCAGGGAGACCAGCTACAAAAAATACAGCGGAGCCTCACTTAAAGTATAACTGTTAAATTTTTTTTTTTTTTACTGTTGGATTCTGGTGATTAATATTACCTTGTTGGCCCTGTTTTAATTTCTGATTCTTAAATAAATAACCCCTAAAAGTCCCCAGTATTGGCTACTGTTACCTGAGATAAAATCAGGTTGCTATGCTCCTTCCGTCTACCAGATGAGAGGACGGAGCACCTGCGTGCACTGGGAACTGATAGTGAGTCAACATTGTAAGGGAATGTATAAAAAGCCAGGTTCTTCCTGACAGGAGATAACAGTGCTGGGCTGTGTGTGTGAACTTCTCCACATGCCTGTGCTTGGCAGACACTCCCTTAGCAGTGAAGGACCATGTAGAGCCCAGCGTATAAATGACAGCCTTATCTGATAAGAGGAGAGCTTGTAGGAAGACTACAGGCTTCAGCCAGACCTGGGAACTTCACTGCAAGACCTCCCTATACAGAGCTGGTCTTCACTAACTTCACTGCAGGTGTCCTATGGATTAGGCTCAGGGCTGAGGGCGGCCATCTTAACAGAATAGTGAAATTTCAGTTTTATGCAGACTGGTTGCTAAGGGCTGAATCTTATTAAATAAGGGGTAAGTAAGTCTAATAGTTATTGATTCAGGTATATTATCATATTAGTAACTACATATATGAAAACTGAAATTAGGGTCTAAATGTGACAGTTATCCTTTAAGAGTCTCAACACTTCGGATTGCTGTGTTGAGACTCTTAAGTGAGGCTCCGCTGTGTTTTTTGTAGCTGGTCTCCTGAGATCAGCTATTGTTGTGTTTGACATTGAGTATCCAGCTATACTGTTCTGAGCTCTGTACTTGCTCTGCCAAGGGAATGAGTTCTGTAGTTCTTCCATTGTCACTGAAAAAGTGCTTGATCTACAGAAAACAAATCTGAAACTGTTTAAAAATTTTTTTAATTTGGTCTAAGGGAATTGCAGTTCATTTTAACACTGACATCAAGATACACCCCTATTATTAGTTACATATGTTCCTAGTAAAACCCAGTGGACTTTAAATCACGGATTTCCTTCAATAGTTGCGCTTCTTTAACCACATCAGCCACCCTTAATGACCAGGCCACTTTTTACACTACACTACACTACTTTCACCTTTTATTGCTCGGTCATGCAACTTGCCACCCAAATGAATTTTACCTTCTTTTCTTCTCACTAATAGAGCTTTCATTTAGTGGTATTTCATTGCTGCTGACGTTTTTAAATTTTTTGCTATTAATCAAAGATGACTGAAATTTTTGCAAAAAAAGGACATTTTTCACTTTCTGTTGTAACTTTTTTTAAAAACAACATTTATAGATAAATTTTTCTCAAAATTTATTGTTCTACATGTCTTTGATAAAAAAAAAAATGCAAGAAGTGTATATTTATTGGTTTGGGTCAAAGTTATAGCGTTTACAAACTATGGTGCAAAAAGTGAATTTCCGCATTTTTACTTTCTGAGCACCTGTCATGTTTCCTGAGGCACTACAATGCCCAGACAGTACAAACACCCCACAAATGACCCCATTTAGGAAAGTAGACACCCTAAGGTATTCGCTGATGGGCATAGTGAGTTCATGGAAGTTTTTATTTTGTCACAAGTTAGCGGAAAATTAAATTTTGTGAAAAAAATCAATTTCCGCTAACTTGTGACAAAAATAAAAACTTCAAGAACTCACTATGCCCATCAGCGAATACATTAGGATGTCTACTTTCTGAAATGGGGTCACTTGTGGGGTATTTATACTGCCCTGGCATTTTAGGGGCCCCTAAAGCTTGAGAAGAAGTCTGGAATCCAAATGCTTAAAAATGCCCTGTGAAATCCTAAAGGTACTCCTTGGATTTAGGGCCCTTTGCATCTTGGCTGCAAAAAGTGTCACTCATTTGATATCGCTGTACTCAGGAGAAGTAGGGCAATGTGCTTTGGGGTGTATTTTTACATATAACCATGCTGGGTGTGAAAAATATCCCTGTAAGTCACAACTTTTTCCATTTTTTTTTTTTATACAAAGTTGTCAATTTACAGAGCTATTTCTCTCACCCAGCATGGGTATATGTAAAAATACACCCCTAAACACATTGCCCTACTTCTCCTGAGTACGGCGAAACCACATGAGTGACACTTTTTTGCAGCCAAGATGCGCAAAGGGGCCCTAATTCCAATGAGTACCTTTTAGGAGGGCATTTTTCTTCTCACGCTTTAGGGGCCCTAAAATGCCAGGGCAGTATAAATACCCCACATCTGACCCAATTTTAGAAAGAAGACACCCCAAGGTATTCCGTGAGGGGCATGGCGAGTTCATAGAAGATTTTTATTTATTTTTTTTATTTTTTTCCTCACAAAGTCTCCCTTTCCGCTAACTTTTGACAAAGTTCAATCTTTCATGGACTCAATATGTCCCTCAGCGAATACCATGGGGCGTCTTCTTTCCAAAATGGGGTCACATGTGAGGTTTTTGTACTGCTCTGGCATTTGAGGGTCTCCGCAATCATTACATGTATTGGCAGCATTAGGAGTTTCTGCTATTCTCCATATATGGAGCATACGGGTAATGAGATTTTTTTTTTTTCCGTTCAGCCTCTGGGCTGAAAGAAAAAATGAACGGCACAGATTTCTTCATTCGCATCGATCGATGTGGATCAAAAAATATGCAAAAAAAGCCTAGCGATTGCTAGGACATAGGGCTCCGCCCTAACATCCATACCCACTTCAGCTCCTATGTCCTGGCAAACGTGATTTTTCCATTCACATCGATCGATCGTTGTGGAGGAAGACATCTTTGCCAGATTTTTGATACAAGGTGTTTGCCAAAGCATATGAACTCCAACACCTTTCCTCAGCTCATATGCCTGGGCAAACGTACCTGTACTGCAAAGAAGAAATCTCATCCTGCAGCGCCGCATACACCGACTTTACGTGTCTTCTGACAGCAGCGCAATGCTTCTCTCAGAATGCACATCAGTGCTGCAGCGTTTTCATCGGTTGGTCCAGCTGGAAAATAAAGGGTGGTTAGTAAAAAAAAAAAAAAGAAGAAAAAACAAGCAGCAGGCTCATAAATTTGAACATTACGAACTTTATAAACTTGAACATCATAAAACTTTTAAAACCTAAACTAACTCAAGATTTCTTTTTTTTTTTGCTACCTGTTTAATTTTTTTTTTTTTTCTTTTCACTCTTTATTTTCCTTGCAGAAACCTCTCCTCTCCCATAGGACAATGTGTAAAGTGTAAATCGCACAGAGATGGTGCGAAGTACATTATGCACTTTATCCCAAGTGAAAAGAGACGTTTCTACCGTTTCACATAACTGCAGTAGCACACTAGCACCCCTGTGTGTTATGGTCTCTCAAAACCTAGTATCCTGAGAGACCCTAGATCCTGATTGTAAAAACTACCTGTGTCCTGCTGTCCCTACGTCCCTAAGTGTACCTGAGTGTGATACTTCCGGAAACACTCCCCTAGGCATAGGGCAGGGTGGTCAGGACAGTCAGAACAGAAAATAGCGGGTGTCACGCCTTATTCCACTCCTGCTACAGACACAACATCTTTTTCAGGATGGCGGTTGGGTTGAGGTACCAGCAACGACACTGGGGAAGTGTCGCTCGTGTAGACGGCTCACTACACTGGGGTTTGAGGCCACGGAACCTCCTGGATACAGGAGGTTCTCGATGATCTCTTCCTGAAATTTGAGGAAGGATCCTGTTCTCCCAGCCTTACTGTAGAGAACAAAACTATTGTAAATAGCCAATTGAATTAGATATACAGAAACCTTCTTATACCAGCATCTGGTCTTTCGGGAAAGCAAATATGGGGCCAACATCTGGTCATTGAAGTCCACCCCTCCCATGAGCAAATTATAGTCGTGGACCGAGAGGGGCTTTTCAATGACACTGGTTGCCCGTTCAATTTGGACTGTCGTGTCTGCGTGAATGGAGGAGAGCATGTAAATGTCACGCTTGTCTCTCCATTTTACCGCAAGCAGTTCTTCGTTACACGAGGCAGCCCCCCCCCCCCCCCTTGCAAGACGGGTGGTAACGAGCCGTTGGGGGAAGCCCCGGCGACTAGGTCGCGTGGTGCCACAGCAGCCAATCTGTTCTAGGAACAAATGCCTGAAGAGGGGCACACTTGTGTAGAAATTGTCCACATAAAGATGGTACCCCTTGCCGAATAAGGGTGACACCAAGTCGCAGACTGTCTTCCCACTGCTCCCCAGGTAGTCAGGGCAACCGACCGGCTCCAGGGTCTGATCTTTACCCTCATAGAGCTTATACAATTTGACCCCATACCGGGCGTGCTTGCTTGGGATGTATTGTTTTGTGCAGGGGTATATAAATCTGCAAATTTTTGGTTGAAGTGGTCTATGAGGGGCAGAATTTTGTGGAGCCGGTCAAAAGCTGGGTGGCCTCTGGGACGTGAGGTGGTGTTCTCATTAAAGTGCAGGAAACGCAGGATGGTTTTAAATTGTGTCCTGTACATGGCAGCAGAGTACATGGGCATGTGATGAATTGGGTTCGTGGACCAATATGACCGCAATTCATGCTTTTTGTTAGGCCCACGTTGAGGAGATGGCCCAGAAAAGTTTTCAATTCAGAAACTTGGACTGGTTTCCACCGGAAGGGCTGGGCATAGAAGCTTCCCGGGTTGGCGGTTATAAATTGGGTGGCATAAAGGTTTGTTTCTGTCACGACTAGGTCAAAGAGAACAGCTCAAAAAACCGCAGTGCCGATCTGAGCTGTCTCCACCCGAACTCTTGACTGGGCGGTGAAAGGGGGAACTAATGGTGCGACTGAAGATGGGGGCTGCCAATCGGGGTTTGCCAGCACCTCAGGGATTCTAGGGGCTCTACGGGCCTGTCTGCGCAGTGGCTGCAACGGGGGAACTTTTGCATGTGCCACCGTACCAGCTTCAACTGCCCTTCTGGTGCTCGCCACTTCACCATGTTCTACGGCAGTGCTGGTAGTAGGTCCAGGATGGGCTGCGCTGCTGGTGTATGCCTCACCACGTAATCTGACAGCGCCAGCCCCACTCTGCTGCACTTGAAACGGATCCTGCGCAACCTGTGGTCTAGCAACACAGGGCCGGGTATGCCTGGTGGTATCAGGGACCTCAAGCTCCTCGTCCGAACTTTGGGTCAGACTGCCACTGCTTTCTACAGGTTCATATTCTGACCCACTAGATTCGTCAGATGAGGGTTCCCATTCCTCATCCAACTGGGTCAGAATCCTGTAGGCCTCTTCAGACGAATACCCCTTATTTGACATTTGGAAAACTAAATTTTGTCTCTGCGGCGGGGCAGGCGTGGGTGAACGCACGTGTGGGCAACCGATCAGGCCTGATCGGGCAAACACTGCGTTTTGGGTGGGGGGCGAACGAAGGTGACACTAATACGATTATAGATCTGACTGTGATCAGTTCTGATCACTTACAGATACTATAAAAGTACAAATGCTGATTAGCGCTACGCTAATCAGCGAATCAGTGACTGCGGTGCGGTGGGCTGGGTGCTAACGGAAACTAACTACCTACCAAAGGGGCCTAAACTAACCTAAACCTAGCAGTCAATACTGGTGAAAAAAAGTGACCGTTTACACTTATCACTTTTTTCCCGTTCACTAGTGATTGACAGGTGATTGAAAGGGGTGATCAAGGGGTTAATTGGGGTGATGGGGGGGTGATCTGGGGCTAAATATGTAGTGCTTGGTGTACTCACTGTGACATGTGCTGGGTCCAACCGATGAAAAGGAGCGACATCATTGGCTGGTGACTAACTTCTTCTGGGCGCACAGATCGCGAAATCTCGCCTCTTGCCAGATGATGCGCCCTCGCGTTAACGAGGAATAACTGGGCCGCCAAGATCATGCGATCCTTCATGCGGCGGTCCAGAGGAGGTTATACAAGGACTTGGGGTTTCTGGATACAAAGTGAGGTTCTGAGACTGTCCTATTTGTAACCATGAGTCCTGTACAATTGGTCTGCCCTTTGCTCTCATCAGTCTGTACATTTAGACCAAATTGTATTTGCACTGTCACAGACTCACAGTATATATTAAAAAGGAAAGCGTAACAATGTTAATACACTATACTGTTTTGTTTTTGTTTCTTTAATCGGGTGAAAAGCCTAAGTTGTATTGGAATTGATGGGGATTTTTTTTATTGTCTGCATTATTTCTAATAAACTATTAAGAGACTTAATTATGATTTTTTTATTAAGTAATAAAAACCCATACAACTTGAAAAAAATTAATTATCCAGCCGATCGCTTTGGTCTGATCACAATGAAGCAGTTATCATCTGGGGTGTGCCAACATTGCCAACACACTCATACAGTTGATAGCTTCATTGTGATACGCAAGGCCCTTCCCCACAACAAGGTAGCGTTCACGAAGGGAAATTGACACATGTACGTGCTTTTTTTTTTTTTTTTTTTGCAGCCACAGTGCTGCACCATAGGACAGAAAAATTAGGCATGTACACATGCCTGAAAAATTAGGTATTGTTGATGTTTTCCCGGTAGAAAGTGTACTAAAACATTTGGGCCTTGAACCCTAGTTGGTGGCGGAGAAGTCACGCAAGTCATCCGTCATGCAGAGATTAAATACAGCAGCGTGGGGACTATTTTTAGCCCAAGGCATCTAATCAGGCCTTTTTAAGTTAAATGCATCCTCCACTATCAGTCCCTTCGGTATCCACGCCTCATTCATCTTAATAAAGTTGAGGTAATCTAGACTTTTTGACCTAGGCGACTTCTCTTGTCAGTGACAATACCTCCTGCTGCGCTAAAGGTCCTTTCTGACAGGACACTTGAAGCAGGGCATCCCAGAAGTTCTATCACAAATTGGGATAGCTCAGGTCAAACCTGCACACCCAGTAGTCAAGGGGTTCATCGCTCATTAGAGTGTCGATATGCAGTTAAGGCGAGGTAGTCTGCTACCTGTCATTCGAGTCATTCTCTGAGGGTGGACCCCGAAGGGCTGTGGCGATACATAGGACTTAAAAAGCTCTGCATGTCCTCCATCAACAACACGTCTGTAAAGCGTCCTGTCCTTTCCGGTAGGAGGAGGATTACTTTCACCTCTTACCCTGTTAGATTCCTGTTGTGCTGTGACATCCCCCCTTATACGCGGTGTAAAGCATACTTTTTAACCTGTTTTTGAAAGTGCTGCATCCTTTCCGACTTCCGGGAATTTGGTAACATTTCAGCCACTTTATGCTTATACCGGGGGTCTAGTAGCGTGGCCACCCAGTACAGGTCGTTCTGCTTCAGCCTTTTTATACAAGGGTCCCTCAACAGGAATGACAGCATGAAAGACCCCATTTGCACAAGGTTGAATGCCTAGCTACTCATGTCCCGTTTCTTGTCCTCACTGTTCTCATTGAAGGTATGTTCTTCCCCGCAGCCACATACAACACCATGGGTCCCAGATAGGTGACAATGAGCACCCTGGGATGCCTGCTGTGGTTGATCTTTCTCCTCCTCAAAGCCACATTCCTCCTCTGACTCCTCTTCCTCAGACTCCTCTTCCAGTGTTGCCGCAGGTCCAGCAAGCGATGATTATAAGGCTGTTTCTGGTGGTGATGGTGACAACTCTTCCTCTTCACGCTCATCTATGGCCTGATCGAGCACTCTTCGCAGGGCACGCTCCAGGAAGAAAACAAATGGGATAAGGTCGCCGATGGTGCCTTCGGTGCGACTGACTAGGTTTGTCACCTCCTCAAAAGAATGCATGATCCTACAGGCATTGCGCATGAGCGTCCAGTAACGTGGCAAAAAAATACCCAGCTCCGCAGAGGCTGTCCTAGCACCCCAGTCATACAAATACTCGTTGACAGCTTTTTCTTGTTGGAGCAGGCGGTCGAACATTAGGAGTGTTGAATTCCAATGTGTTGGGCTGTCGCAAATCAAGCACCTCACTGGTATGTTTCGCTGCTGAATATCGGAAAAGTGCGCCATGGCCGTGTAGGAACGCCTGGAATGGCCACACACCTTCCTGGCTTGCTTCAGGACGTCCCGTAAGCCTGGGTACTTATACACAAAGCGTTGTACGATCAGATTCAACACATTTGCCATGCACAGCACATGTGTCAACTTGCCCAAATTCAATGCCGCCAACAGATTGCTTCCGTTGTCACACACCAGTTTGTGCGGGGTCAGCCACTGATCCACCTGTGCGTTCAGGGCGGACAGGAGTGCTGGTCCGGTGTGACTCTCTGCTTTCAGGCAAGTCAACCCCAAGACGGCGTGACACTGTCGTATCCGGGATGTGGAATAGCCCCTGGGGAGCTGGGGGGGTGCAGTTGATGTGGAGCAAGAATAAGCAGCAGAAGAGGACTCAGCTGATGAGGTTAGCGAAGAGGATGGAGTAGAGGAGGTGGCAGCAGGCCTGCCTGCAAGTCGTGGCAGTGTCACCAACTCCGCTGCAGAGCCACGCATTCCATGCTTGGCAGCCGTCAGCAGGTTTACCCAATGTGCAGTGTACGTGATATACCTACCCTGACCGTGCTTTGCAGACTAGGTATCAGTGGTCAGATGGACCCTTGCCCCAACACTGTGTGCCAGACATGCCATGACTTCCTTTTTGAAGGCCTCAGACTCCACCAGCTTGTATGGTAAAAGCTGGCGGGCTAAGAGTTCCGTCAAGCCAGCTGTCAGACGCCGGGCAAGGGGGTGACTCTGTGACATTGGCCTCTTACGCTCAAACATTTCCTTGACAGATACCTGACTGTGGGCAGATGAGCAGAAACTGCTGAAGGTGAGAGGCGGAGTGGCAGGTGGTTGAGAGGGGGCAAGGAGGACAGCAGTGGTTGACGTGGCTGAAGATGCTGGACCAGGAGGAGAATGGTGGCTTTGAGTTTGTGTGCTGCTTGTACTCATGTGTTGATCCCATAGGCGTTCATGATGTGAGATCATGTGCCTTCGCAAAGCAGTTGTACCTAGGTGGGTGTTGGACTTCCCACAACTCAGTTTCTTTTGGCACAGGTTGCAAATGGCATCGCTGTTATCAGAGGCAGACACACACAAAAAAATTCCACACTGCTGATCTTTGCAATGACGGCATTCTGGTGGTGGCAATAGCATGCGTTGATTGGCGTGCTGTCTGGCTGACCCCGGGTGCCGATACATGCTGTCTGACTGTGCCACTAGCTCCTTGCGACGACCTCCCCTGCTTCCAACTCGTCTCCTCTTCCTCTCTGTCTCCCCATCTGAACTTTCCCCTGTTCCTCTTCTCTTCAATCGGGCACCCACGTGACATCCACGGACACATTTTTTTTATTAGTGGTACTATGCGTGCAAAGTGATGTGCCACCCTATATGAGTGGTGGGCAGTGGGCACAGTACAGTCTATGGGCCTGACACTCACTGGCAGGCAACTGCAATTATATTATAGAGGAAAAATGAAATGACTTTTTTTATCTGCAAGGTACTGTGCCACCCGATATGAGTGGTGTGCACACAGTACAGTCTGTGGGCCTGTGGCCTCTCACACACGGGCAGGCAACTGCTATATATATATATATAAGCAGAATGATGTAACTGCCCTAAAAGGGCTTTTTGGGGTGCTGTTACGACGCTGTTCTTACAGCAGATGAGTCTTTGAGTACTGGAGTGGACACAGAACACTGGCCTAGCTAATGCTTTCCCTATTAATTCAACAGCAGCACTCTCCCTGCTCTAACAAACACTGCAGCTTCAGAATGAATCTAAGATGGATGCTGTCCTTGCTTTTGATAGGAGGTGGGAGGGAGGGTATGCTGATTGGCTGGAATGTGTCTAACTGTGAGGTACAGGGTCAAAGTTTGCTCAAT
The DNA here is from genome assembly GCA_033119425.1 of Bufotes viridis. Lineage (NCBI taxonomy): Eukaryota > Metazoa > Chordata > Amphibia > Anura > Bufonidae > Bufotes > Bufotes viridis. Next base: position 294,943,910 of record CM065592.1, read on the forward strand.
GATGACGTATAGGGGCGGACGGAACATCGCATATGTTCGCGGGCGAATAGTTCGGGACATCTCTAGTTGTAATATGCACACTTTTTCAGATTCAGTTCAGTATGGAATACAAAAACCCACAGATTCGGGACACTTTACTAGGCCCAAATTAATGGATGTTGTAATATGCACAGTGTTTTCAGATTCAGTTCAGTATGGGATACAAAAACCTATAGATTTTGTACACAGTTTACTAGGCCCAGATTAATGGAAGTTGTAATATAGACAGTGTTTTCAGATTCAGTTCAGTATGGAATACAAAAAATCACATACTATGGACACTTTACTTGGCCCAGATTAATGGAAATTGTAATATACACACTTTTATTCAGTTCAGTATGGGATACAAATACGCACATATTGTGGACACTTTACTAGGCCCATTTTAATAGAAATTGTAATATACACAATTTTTTAGATTCTGTTCAGTATGTGATACAAAAACCCACATTTTGTGGACACTTTACAAGCCCCAGATTTATGGAAATTGTAATATACAGTGTTTTCAGATGTCGTTCATTATGGAATACAAAAACCCACAGATTCTGGACACTTTACTAGGCCCAAATTAATGGAAGTTGTAATATACACACTTTTTTTAGATTCAGTTCAGTATGGGATACAAAAACCCACAGATTTTGGACACTTTACTAGGCCCAGATTAATGAAAATTGCACAATAAAAACTTTTTTCAGATTCGGTTCAGTATGGAATACAACAAAAACCCACAGATTGTGGATACTTTACTAGGCCTAGATTAATGGAAATTGTAATTTACACACTTTTTTCAGTTCAGTATGGGATACAAAAACCCACAGATTGTAGACACATTACTAGAACCAGATTAATGGACATTGTAATATACACAGTGTTTTCAGATGTCGTTCAGTATGGAATACAAAAACCCACAAATTCTGGATACTTTACTAGCCCCAAATTAATGGATGTTGTAATATGCACAGTGTTTTCAGATTCAGTTCAGTATGGGATACAAAATCTCAAACTATGGACACTTTACTTGGCCCAGATTAATGGAAATTGTACAATAAACACTTTTTTCAGATTCAGTTCAGTATGGGATACAAAAACCCACATATTGTGGACATTTTAATAAGCCCAAATTAAAGGGATTCTGTCACCATGTTACAGCATATATAGATGCGGACATGCACGGCTAGATCGCCGCTAGCATGTCCGCACTATATGTGTGCCATAGCACTGCGCTTCTTTATTGACTTTAAAAAATGATTTTATTAATATGTAAACTAGGAGTCAAGGTGCCCAGGGGGGCGGTACGAACCTTTCCTGTGCCCAGCCACGCCCCCTGTGAAGGAGCCCAGCACCGCCTCCGTTGTATCATTCTCATCCGTGCTGACAGTTATAGCGCTGTAAGTCTCGCGATGCGCGAGATCGCGCATGCCTAGTTCTGACATAGTGTTCCTTCCCTGTGCTGGCATCAGCCTCAGGGAAGGAACTGGGCATGTGCGATCTCACGCTTCGCGAGACTTACAGCGATCTAACTGTCAGCACGGATGAGAATGATACAACGGAGGCGTTGCTAGGCTCCTTCAAAGAGGGCGTGGCTGGGCACAGGAAAGGTTCGTATCGCCCCCCTGGGCACCTTGATTCCCTAATTTACATATTAATAAAATAATTTTTTTACAGTCAATAAAGAAGCGCAGCGCTATGGCACACATATAGTGCGGACATGCTAGCGGCGATCTAGCCGTGCATGTCCGCATCTATATATGCTGTAACATGGTGACAGAATCCCTTTTAATGAAAGTTGTAATATACACAGTGTTTTCAGATTCAGTTCAGCATGGGATACAAAAACTCAGACTGTGGACACTTTACTAGACCCAGATTAAATGGAAATTATATAATAAACACTTTTTTTTCCATACGCCTCCCCAACGGCACTGAGCAGGAGGATGCCCCACCTCCCAGGGACAGGAAACAACACGGAGAACAAACCTTTAAAAGCTTCCTCCATTTTACCTTCTCCAGTTGTTTCCTGTCCCTTGGGACGAAGTGGAAAACGGAGCAGGGATCCTTCCTGCTCTGCACCGATCTTTCCTTCTGGCACAGCCTGAGGTTTTTTCTTTTTTTTTTTCCCCCTCTTTCTGGTCTCTCACCTCAGATTCCCTAACAGTTGTTAGGTGGGCTGTTGCGGGGCGCCGGTTCGCAGGGCAAAGTTAGCGGCCCTTCCGGCATCCAGGTGTAAGTCCTGCGGCATCCCAGGCAACCCCGGGCTTTCTGCTCCCTCCGGGAGCAGCATAGAGGCGGCCGGGACCTGCGAGACTTCTGGGGCCGTAGTCTCGGGATGGGGGTCACGTGGGTGCGCGCGTGCTGACGTCAGCATGCGCGCGGGACCGCGGGACCACGTGACCCGGAAGTATCCCTAAATAGTTCCCAGTTCTTCTGTCCGGCGTCTTTCAGCGTGTGGGGGGGAAAGGAGCCATGTCTGCTCCTTCAGAGACGTCCACAGAGCCTCTCAAGGCCTCCAGCCCTGTAAGCCTCCTCCAATGGAGATCTCCTTTTTTGTTCTATGCACTGCACTGCTTCCCTGCTGAGCACAGGGTTTCCCAGGTGAAGGTTCCCCCTTACTTTTTCCTAGACTCTTGCAGCTAGTAATATATTCTTTGTTTTATGTGATTTTTAGAGTAAAACCAGCAAAACGGGGGAACCTTCAGCCAAGAAGAAGTGTGGCATTTGTAAAAAGCAGTTAGCAAGTCATCACAAAAAGCCGCTGTGTCCCAAATGTCTGGATAAATTAATGGCGGAGGAGACTCCATCTTTTTTGGATAGCCTGATGGCCATCATCAAAGAAGAAGTCAGCTCAGCTGTAGAATCTAAAATGTCTACGCTACCTTTAGCCCCCTCTTTGGCAGCCCCTTCCACCTCAACTTCAAAGCCCCTGGTTGAATTTTCCCAGGACTTGGTTCTAGACTCTGATGAGGGCGAAATAGCTTCGGATTCAGACTCCTCCTCTTCAGAGGATAACTCGGGCAAGCCATTAAGTTCGATTGAGGACATGGACTCTCTTCTCAAAACTATTAGAGCCACAATGAATTTAGAGCAAGCTAGAGAGCCACAATCTATCCAGGACCAGATGTTCAGGGGGTTGGCCAACAAGAGAAGAAGAGTTTTTCCGGTTCATGAGAACATTAAAAAGTTAATCTCAGACGAAGGGAAAGACCCAGAGAAGAGGTCAGGGGTCTCCAGGGTATTTAAGAAAAAATATCCCTTTAGTGAATTGGATTCTGCCCATTGGGATAGGTCCCCTCGGGTAGATGCGCCTGTGGCAAGGATTTCAAAAAAATCCTCCTTACCATTTGAAGACACAGGATTGCTCAGAGATCCCATGGACAAAAAATGTGAGTCAATACTTAAGAAGTCATGGGACACCTGCACCTCTATGCTTAGACCCAGTATCTCTGCAACCTGTACGGCCAGAACCCTGGTGTTATGGCTGTTTAAATTAGAAGAACATCTACTGGCAGGTACTCCATATGAGGATATCCTAGCCTCGCTTCCGGTGTTAAAACAGGCCACAAATTTCCTCGCAGATGCTTCGGTGGACCTGGTCAAGTTGTCTGCAAGGTCTGCAGCCCTGTCTAATGCGGCTAGAAGATCTGTCTGGCTACGCTCTTGGTCGGGAGATAACACTTCAAAAAATAAGCTCTGTAGTATCCCGTGCGAAGGAGACAGGCTTTTCGGGTCAGTTCTGGATGATATTCTGGAAAAAGCGTCTGATCGTAAAAAAGGTTTTCCATCGGAACAAAAATTCTTCCAGAATCGACGGTCCTTTCGTCCTCAGAAAAAGTCCAGGCCAGATCAAAAGAGAAAAGAAAGTTCAGGCCCATGGCAGTCCACAAAGGGCAGAGGAAGAGGTTTCTTATTCAATCCAGACAAATCAACAAGACAGACCACACAATGACGCCAGAAGTCCGGTGGGTGGAAGACTTCAACAGTTTCTCCTGGATTGGGAAAAGGTTACAAACTCTCCCTGCGTGCTCAACATAATACAGTCAGGATACAAAATAGAATTTTCTTCCGCTCCACCAAGAAGATTCTTTATAAACCAAAAACTGAACATATCCAACCAGATGCTCCTGGAGTCCCAGATTCAAATCTTGTTAGAAAAACAGGCAGTCATTCCTGTTCCACCAGAACAATTAAAAGAAGGTTTCTATTCTTCAGTTTTCCTAGTGAAAAAGCCCAACGGTTCACAAAGAGCCATCATAAATTTAAAAGAACTAAACAATCATCTTACATACAAGAAATTCAAAATGGAAACCATTAAATCCACAATCAGTCTGTTATCCCAAAATTGTTTCATGGCATCTCTAGACCTGGCAGATGCCTACTATCACGTACCCATCTGTACAGATCACCAAAAATATCTACGGTTTGCAGTTTTTCTTCAGGACCATCTAATTCATCTTCAGTTCAGGGTGCTGCCGTTCGGCCTTGCTTCAGCTCCTCGAATTTTTACAAAAATAATGGCAGAAGTTTCAGCTTATTTTCATCAGCAGGAGGTGGTCTTTATTCCGTATTTAGACGACTTCCTGTTATCAGCCCAGTCACCAGCAATTCTTCAGGAGAACATCTTGCTGGTAACGAATACACTCACCTCTCTAGGCTGGAAGATAAACCTAGAAAAATCGAACCTTGTACCATCCCAGAAGAAGATCTTCCTAGGCATTCTACTAGACTCAGAAAAGATGACCTTGTTTCTTCCAGAATCCAAAATCAAGGATCTAATTTCCAGAGTACATCATTTCAGTCTGTCTCGTATAGTAACATACAGACAGATCATGGGCATTCTTGGTTTAATGACTTCATGTATCCCGGCTGTAAAATGGGCTCAGTATCACAGCAGACCACTACAGGCGTTCCTCCTTTCATCCTGGAAAAAAAGTACCCTTGCCCTAGACAAGAGGGTTTGCCTTCCCCCTACAGGTAAAACTAACCTTAAACTGGTGGAAAAGAAGAGGAAATCTAATTCAGGGTGTCCAGTGGAGACCATCAGAAACACTGGTGATAACAACCGATGCAAGCGGAGCAAGCTGGGGGGCACACTGTGGACCACTACAGGCGTTCCTCCTTTCATCCTGGAACAAAAGTACCCTTGCCCTAGACAAGAGGGTTTGCCTTCCCCCTACAGGTAAAACTAACCTTAAACTGGTGGAAAAGAAGAGGAAATCTAATTCAGGGTGTCCAGTGGAGACCATCAGAAACACTGGTGATAACAACCGATGCAAGCGGAGCAAGCTGGGGGGCACACTGTGGAGGCCAGATTGTTCAGGGGAGATGGGGACCCATCACTCATCCTCTTTCTTCAAATGTGAAAGAACTTCAGGCAGTTCTTCAAGCATTAAAGGCTTTTCAGTCTTTGATTCATCACAAGAATGTGAAGATCCTAACGGACAACAGTACAACCGTAGCCTATATAAACAAACAAGGGGGTACAAGGAGCAAAATCCTGAGTCAGACAGCATCCCAAATATTCTCCTGGGCTCAAAACCAGATAATTTCTATATCGGCAACCCATGTGAAGGGGAAGGAGAACACTCTGGCCGATTTTCTGAGCAGAAGTCCTCTAAAGTCGGGAGAATGGGCCCTAAACAGGTTCGTTTTTCTAGAACTAACCAGGAAGTGGGGAGTTCCAGTTCTGGATCTTTTCGCATCAAGGAAAAATGCCCAAACGAAAGAGTTCTTTTCCCTATCATATCAGGACAACCCACTAAGAGTGGATGCCTTTTCAGGGCCTTGGCCGAAAGGCCTATTATATGCTTTCCCCCCCTTTGCCTTGATCACAAAGACACTTACAAAAATTGCGGAGGACAAGTGCGATGCAATCCTAATAGCACCCTCCTGGCCAAAGAGGACATGGTTTCCGTTGTTGCTAAAGATGTCAAGAGGAAACTGTTGGGAACTTCCCCAGATCTCAGACCTACTGATTCAAGGTCCGGTACATCACCCAAATGTCCATCAACTGAGACTGACGGCTTGGCGACTGAGCGCGACATCCTAAGGGCTAAAGGTCTTTCTGACACGGTAATACGCACATCTTAAACAGTCGAAAACCAGTTACCTCTAAGATCTATCAAAGAATGTGGAATGCTTTTTCTCGTTTTTCACAGGCATCCGGGGATCCTTCCAAAAGAATGGATTAAAAAATTATCCTAGAGTTCCTAGAGAAGGGCCTGGAAGAAGGCCTCCGGGTCAGTACCCTTAAAGTTCAAGTAGCAGCACTCAGTTGTTTTTTTGATTGAAAAAATTGCAGACATGCCATTAATAAGAAGGTTTTTTAAAGGGGCAGCCAGACTCAGACCTACAATCAGGTCTACAGTTCCCCCCTGGGACCTAAATCTAGTGCTCTCTGTTTTAACGGGTCCTCCGTTTGAGCCCATCTCTAACATACCCCTGGGTCTGCTTTCTCTGAAAGCAGTTTTTCTTATAGCGATCACTTCCGCTAGAAGAATAGGGGGAAATTCAAGCTCTTTCTTGCCGTCCACCGTATCTCACTGTTCTAGATGACAGAATTATCCTTTGACATGAACCATCCTTTTTGCCAAAAGTTTTCTCCAGGTTTCATTGTGACCAGGAAATATCTCTTCCCACATTCTGTCCACAGGGCAAGACAGATCAGGAGGCGAAGTTCCAGAATCTCGATGTAAGGAGATGCATTCTCGCCTACCTTGAAGCCACAAAGCCAATTAGGAAAACAAGTCGTCTCTTTATCCAGTTTGCAGGAATCAACAAAGGCCAGGCAGCTTCTAAAGCTACCATTTCACGCTGGATCAGAATGGCTATCTCCAGAACATACAAATAGAAGAACCAATCTCCACCTCTTCAATTAAGAGCCCACTCAACGAGAGCAGACTCTACCTCCTGGGCGGAATGTGCTTCGGCCTCTCAGAACCAGATCTGCCAAGCCGCTACTTGGTCCAATCCAAATACATTCTTCCGTCATTACAGACTGGATGTGATCTCTAACAGGGACTTATCTTTTAGTCGGAAAGTTCTATCTGCCGTAGTCCCTCCCTAGGGGGCTAGTTTATTTCTCTGCTAGTCCTCCTGCTCAGTGCCGTTGGGGAGGCGTATGGAAAAGATGATAATTACTTACCGGTAATCCAGTTAGCCTCCACAACGGCACTGGGATTTTTTTCCCACCCTAAATACTTGTTTGGCATCTTTTGATATATTGCATTTATTCGTGCCTGTTTTTTGCCTTGTTTTAATTTCTTGTTTTGACCAAGGAATCAAAATAAAGTTCTCAGCATCATCTTGAGTTCTTGGATACTTACTGGAGAAGGTAAAAGGGAGGAGGCTTTTAAAGGTTTGTTCTCCACGTTGTTTCCTGTCCCTGGGAGGTGGGGCATCCTCCTGCTCAGTGCCGTTGTGGAGGCTAACTGGAAAATCCAATTACCGGTAAGTAATTATCATCTTTTCAGATTCTATTCAGTATGGGATACAAAAACTCACAGATTTTGTACACAGTATACTAGGCCACTATTAATGTAAGTTGTAATATACACAATGTATTCAAATTCAGAATGGGATACAAAAAGTGTTTGTGGACAATTTCCATTAATCTGGGTCTAGTAAAGTGTCCACAATCTGTGGGTTTTTGTCTCCCATACTGAACAGAATCTGAAAAAGTGTTTATAGTACAATTTCCATTAATCTGTGCCTACTAAACACTTTTTCAGATTCTGTTCAGCATGGGATACCAAAACCCACAGATTTGTTCAGTTTACTAGGCCCATATTAATGTAAGTTGTAAAATGGACAGAGTTTTCAGATTCAGATAAGTATGGGATAAAAAAAAACAGATTGAGGACACATTCCTAGCAACAAATTAATGGAAGTTGTAATATACACAGTGTTTTCAGATTCAGTTCAGTATGGGATACAAAACCCCACAGATTGTGGACACTTTACTAAGCCCAGATTAATGGAAACTGTAATATACACACTTTTCAGATTCATTTCAGCATGGGATAGAAAAACCCATAGTTTGTTGACACTTTACTAGGCCCAGATAAATGGAAATTGTTATTTTCACTCTTTTTCAGATTCAGTTCAGTATGGGATACAAAAGCCCGCAGATTGTGGACACTTTACTAAGCCCAAATTAATGGAAGTTGCAATATACACAAATTTTTCAGATATATTTCAGTATGGGGTACAAAATCCCACAGATTGTGGACAATTTACTAGGCTCAGATTAATGGAAATTGTACTAAAAACATTTTTCTTTAGATTCTGTTCAGTATGGGATACAAACACCCACAGATTTTGTACACAGTTTACTAGGCCCATATTAATGTAAGATGTGATATACACAGTGTATTCAAATTCATTTCAGTATGGGATACAAAAACCCACAGATTGTGGACACTTTACTAGGCCCAGATTCATGGAAATTGTAATATAAACACTTTTTCATGTTCAGTATGGGATACAAAAACCCACAGATTCTGGTAACTTTACTATGCCCACATTAATGCAAGTTATGATATAGACATAGTTTTCAGATTCAGTTCAGTATGGGATACAAAAATCCACAGATTGTGGACACTTTACTAGGCCCAAATTAATGGAAGTTGTAACATACACAGTGTTTTCAGATTTAGTTCAGCATGGAATACAACAACCCAAAGGTTGTGGACACTTTACTAGGCCCAGATTCATGGAAATTGTAATATAAACACTTTTTTCATATTCAGTTCAGTATGGGATACAAAACCCACAGATTGTGGACACCTTACTAGGCCAAAATTAATTGAAGTTGTAATATACAGTATTTTCAGATTCAGTTCAGTATGGGATGCAAAAACCCATAGATTTTGTACACAGTTTACTGGGCCTAAATTAATGCAAGTTGTAGAATAGACAGAGTTTTCAGATTCAGTTCAGTATTGGATACAAATACCCACAGATTGTCGACACTTTACTAGGCCCAGATTAATTGAGATTGTACTATGAACACTTTTTGCAGAATCACATCAGTATGGGATACAAAACCCAAAGATTTTTTTCACAGTTTACTAGGCCCATATTAATGTAAGTTGTAATATATACAGTGTATTCAAATTCAGTTCAGTATGGGATACAAAAACCCATAGATTTTGTACAATTTACAAGGCCCAGATTAATGGAAATTGTACAATAAACACTTTTCTAAGATTCAGTTCAGTATGGGATACAAAAACCCACAGATTGTGGACACTTTACTAGAGCCAGATTAATGGAAATTGTAATATACACACTTTTTTTCCAGATTTTATTCAATATGGGATACAAAAGCCACAGATTGTGGACAATTTACTAGGCCCAGATTAATGTAATGTAAGTTGTAATATACACAGATACAGAAACCCACAGATTGTGGACGATTTACTAGGCAAAGATTAATGGATGTTGTAATATACACAGTTTTCAGATATATTTCAGTATGACACTTTACTTTGCCCATTTTAATTGAACTTGTAATTTACACACTTCTTTCTGATTCCGTTCAGTATGGGATACAAAACCAACAGATTGTGGACACTTTACTAAACCCAAATTAATGGAAATTGTTATTTTCACCCGTTTTTTAGATTCAGTTCAGTATGGGATACAGAATCTATCAGATTGAGGACACTTTACTAGTCCCAGATTAAGGAAATTCTAATATACACACTTTTTTCAGATATAGTTCAGTATAGGATACAAAAACCCACAGATTGTGGTGGACACTTGACAAGGCCTAGATTAATGGAAATTGTAATATTCACACTTTTTTCAGATTCTGTTCAATATGGGATACAAAAACTCGCAGATTTTGTTCAGTTTACTAGGCCCATATTAATGTAAGTTGTAATATACACAGTATATTTAGATTCAGTTCAGTATGAAATACAAAGACCTATAGATCTTGTACACAGTTTACTAGGCCAAGATTAATGCAAGTTGTAATATACACTGTGTTGTCAGATTAAGTTCAGTATGGGATACAAAAACCCACAGATTGTGGACACTTTACTAGTCCCAGATAAATAGAAATTGTTATTTACACCCTTTTTTAGATTCAGTTCAGTATGGGATACAAAAGCACACAGATTGTGGACACTTTACTAAGCCCAAATTAATGGAAGTTGTAATAAACACGGTGTTTTCAGATTCACTTCAGTATTTGATACAGAAACCCACAGATTGTGGACAGTTTACAAAGCCCATATTAATGGAAATTGTAATATACACACATTTTTCTGATATATTTCAGTATGGGGTACAAAAACCCACAGATTGTGGACAATTTACTAGGCCCAGATTAATGGAAATTGTACTATAAACACTTTTTTCAGATTCTGTTCAGTATGGGATACAAAAACCCACAGATTTTGTACACAGTTTACTAGGCCGATATGAATGGAAATTGTTATTAACACACTTTTTCAGATTCAGTTCAGTATGGGATCCAAAAACCCACAGATTGTAGATACTTTACTAGGCCCAGATTAATGGAAATTGTAATATACACACTTTTTTTTAGATTTTGTTCAGTATGGAATACAAAAACCCACAGATTGTGGTAACTTTACTAGGCCAAGATTAATGCAAGTTATAATATAGACATAGTTTTCAGATTCAGTTCAGTATGGGATACAAAAATCCAGATTGTGGACACTTTACTAGGCCCAAATTAATGGAAGTTGTAATATACACAGTGTTTTCAGATTTCGTTCAGTGTAGAATTCAAAAACCCACAGATTGTGGATACTTTACTAGGTCTAAATTAATGGAAGTTGTAATATACACAGTTTTTTCAAATCTAGTTCAGTATGGGATACAAAAACCCACAGATTGTGGACAATTTACTAGGCCCAGATTAACCACTTGAAGACCACAGGTTTATACCCCCTAGTGACTAGGCCCTTTGTTACAAATCCGCACTACACTACTTTCACAGTTTATTGCTCGGTCATACAACTTACCACCCAAATGAATTTTACCTCATTTTCTTCTCACTAATAGAGCTTTCATTTGGTGGTATTTCATTCTTGCTGACATTTTTACTTTTTTGACAATTTTTGCAAAAAAACTAAATTTTACGCTTTCTGTTGTAAAAATTTTCAAATAACACTACATTTCAATTTAAATTTTTCTCTAAATTTATTGTTCTACATGTCTTTGATAAAAAAAAATGCAATAAGTGTATATTTATTGGTTTGGGTAAAAGTTATAGCGTTTACAAACTATGGTGCAAAAAAGTGAGTTTCCGCACTTTGATTTTCTGAGCACCTGTCCTGTTTCCTGACGCACTACAATGCCCAGACAGTAGAAACACCCCATAAATGACCCCATTTCGGAAATTAGACACCCTAAGGTATTGACTGAGGGGCATAGTGAGTTCATGAAAGTTTTTATTTTTTGTCACAAGTTAGCGGAAATTGAATTTTTTTTCAAAAAATTTCATTTTCTGCTAACTTGTGTCAAAAAATAAAAACTTCCATGAACTCACTATGCCCCTTAGCGAATACCTTGGGGTGTCTACTTTCTGAAATGGGGTCACTTGTGAGGTTTTTCCACTGCCCTGGCATTTGAGGGTCTCCGCAATCATTACCCGTATGGCCAGAATTAGAGTTTTTGCTATTCTCCTTATATTGACCATACGGGTAATGAAATTTTTTTTTTCTTTTTCCGTTCAGCCGGATTTCTTCATTCACATTGATCAATGTGGATGAAAAAATCTCTAAAAAAATGTGCAAAAAAAAGAGGGGAAAGCTGTAAAGCTGCGATCGCTAAGGGACCCTTAGGCTTCATTCACACGTCCGCAATTCTGTTCCACAAAGTTTTGTGGAACGGAATTGTAGATACATTCAATTCTATGGGGACAGACTTTGTCCCGCTTGGATCCGGAATTGCGGATCTGCACTTCCGGATCCGCAAAAATATAGAACATGTCCTATTCTTGTCCGCAATTGCGGACTAGAAAAGGCATTTTCTATATAGTTCTGGCAATGTGCGGATCCGCAAAATGCGGAAAGCACATTGCCGGTGTCCGTATTTTATGGATCCGCAAAACACATACGGACGTCTGAATGAGCCTTACATGGGGTGATTAGTGACAGGGGGGGGATCAGGGGGGGTGACATGGGTGATCAGGGGTTAATCAGTGATGGGGGGTGGGGTGTGTGTGTGTGTGTGTGTGTAGTGATTGGTGCACTTTACTTATGTTTGCCCTGGTGGTCCCAGACAAATGGACCACCAGAGGAGCAGACAGCAGGCATATCAGACGCTGTTTACAAAACAGCGTCTGATATGCGTTTTTAAATGCGTTTTTTTTCGCATCTACAGCCTGCCAGCGCATGATCAGCGCTGGCAGGTGTAGTTTCAGTTGTCCCGGTTACGATCGCATGAACGCGCACGCACGTTCATGCGAAATCTCGGGTCTCACGAGATGACGCCGATAGGCGTGAGTGAGACCTGAGAGAGCCGCCGCGCTGACGCCTATCGGCGTTAGCGTGGCAGCAAGTGGTTAATGGATGTTGTAATATACACAGAGTTTTCAAATTCAGTTCAGTATGGGATTGAAAAACCCACAGATTGTGGACACTTTACTTTGCCCATTTTAGTGGACATTGTTATTTACACACTTTTTTTAGATTCAGTTCAGTATCGGATACAAAAACCCACAGATTGTGGACAATTTATTAGGCCCAGAATAATGGAACTTGTAATGTACACACTTCTTTCTGATTCAGTTCAGTATGAGATACAGAAACCCACAGATTGAGGACACTTTACTAGGCCCAGATAAATGGAAATTGTAATATTGACAGAGTTTTCAGGTTCAGTTCAGTATGGGATAAAAATCCCACAGATTGAGTACACTACCCTAGGCCCAGATTAATGGAAATTGTAATATACACACTTTCTTCAGATTCTGTTCAGTATGGGATACAAAAACCCACAGATTTTGTTCACAGTTTAATAGGCCCATATTAATATAAGTTGTAATATACACTGTATATTTAGATTCAGTTCAGTATGGGATACAAAAACCCATAGATTTTGTACACAGTTTACTAGGCCCAGATTAATGCAAGTTGTAATATACACAGTGTTTTCAGATTCAGTTCAGTATGGGATACAAAAACACACAGATTGTGGACACTTTACTAGGCCCATTTTAATGGAAATTGTAATTTACACACTTTTTTCAGATTCTGTTCAGTATGGGATACAAACACCCACAAATTTTGTACACAGTTTACTAGGCCGATATTAATGTAAGATGTAATATACACAATGTATTCACTGTGGCCCAGATAAACATACTAGGCCCAGATAAATGGAAATTGTGGGTTTTGGATCCCATAGTGAACTGAATCTGAAAAAGTGTGTAAACAACAGATTGTAGATACTTTACTAGGCCCAGATTAATGGAAATTGTATTATACACACTTTTTTAGATTCTGTTCAGAATGGGATACAAAAACCCACAGATTGTGGACACTTTACCAGGCCCAGAATAATGGAAATTGTAATATAAACACTTTTTTCAGTTCAGTATGGGATACAAAACCCAACAGATTGTGGTAACTTTACTAGGCCAAGATTAATGCAAGGTATAATATAGACAGTTTTCAAATTCAGTTCAGTATGGGATACAAAAATCCACAGATTGTGGACACTTTACTAAGCCCAGATTAATGGAAATTGTAATATACACAGTGTTTTCAGATTTTGTTCAGTATGGAATTCAAAAACCCACAGATTGTGGACACTTTACAAGGCCCAGAATAATGGAACTTATTTACACACTTCTTTCTGATTCAGTTCAGGATGAGATACAGAAACCCACAGATTGAGGACACTTTACTAGGCCCAAATTAATGGATATACACACCTTTTTCAGATTCTGTTCAGTATTGTATACAAAAACCCATAGATTTTGTACACAGTTTACTAGGCCCAGATTAATGCAAGTTGTAATATACACAGTGTTTTCAGAGTCAGTTCAGTATGGGATACAAAAACCCACAGATCGTTGACACTTTACTAGGCACAGATAAATCTAAATTGTTATTTACACCCTTTTTCAGATTCTATTCAGTATGGGATACAAAAACCTACAGATTTTGTACACAGTATACTAGGCCACTATTAATGTAAGTTGTAATATACACAATGTATTTAAATTCAGAATGGGATACAAAAGTGTTTGTGGAAACTTTATAGTACAATTTCCATTAATCTGGGTCTAGTAAAGTGTCCACAATCTGTGGGTTTTTGTCTCCCATACTGAATATAATCTGAAAAGTGTCTATAGTACAATTTCCATTAATCTGTGCCTACTGAAACACTTTTTCAGATTCTGTTCAGTATGGGATACCAAAACCCACAGATTTGTTCACAGTTTACTAGCCCCATATAAATGTAAGTTGTAATATACACAGTGTATTCAGATTTAGTTCAGTATGGGATAACAAAAAAACATAGATTTTGTTCACAGTTTACTAGGCCCAGATTAATGCAAGTTGTAAAATGGACAGAGTTTTCAGATTCAGTTAAGTATGGGATAAAAAAAACACGATTGTGGACACATTCCTAGCCCTAAATTAATGGAATTTGTAATATACAGTGTATTCAGATTCATTTCAGTATGGGATACAAAATCCCACAGATTGTGGACACTTGAATAGGCCCAGATTAATAGAAATTGTAATATAAACACTTTTTTTTAGATTCAGTTCAGTATGGGATACCAAAACCCACAGATTGTGGACACTTTACTAGGGCCTAATTCATGCAAGTTATAATATAGACATAGCTTTCAGATTCAGTTCAGTATGGGATACAAAAATCCACAGACTGGACACTTTACTAGGCCTAAATTAAAGGAAGTTGTAATATACACTGTTTTCAGATTCAGTTCAGTATGGGATACAAAAACCCACAGATTGTGGACACTTTAATAATCCCAAATTAATGGAAGTTGTAAGATACACAGTGTTTTCAGAATCAGTTCAGTATGGGATCCAAAAACCCACAGATTGTGGACATTTTAGTATGCCCAGATTAATGCAAGTTATAATATAGACATGATTTTCAGATACAGTTCAGTATGGGATACAAAAACCCACAGATTGTGGACACTTTACTAGGCCAAGATTAATGGAAGTTGTAATATACACAATGTATTCAAATTCAGTATGGGATACAAAAACCCACAGATTGTGGACACTTTACTAAGCCCAAATTAATGGAAGTTGTAATATACACAGTGTTTTCAGATTCAGTTCAGTATGTCTAATGCCCTCAGGAGTGAGAGGATGGAACTCAGCTGCGGAGTCACATTTAATCTAGCATGCTCAGAAACAGGAGTACGTGATGGTAAGTATGACAAACCAACCAGGCTCAGTGCATCATTGTTCCGCTTCCTACCCTAGTTGGAGAGGTTGATGTAGACTAAACTACCCACACCAGAACCCCGCCGGTGGGGCAGAAGCAGGGAGCCGGGAAGACGATACCGGAGTCTGCGTAGTAGATGGCCCGAGGGTGTGGGGGTCCCTATTGGGGTAGGTATGTTGGTTACATGTAAGCACTAACAGGTAACACAGGAGAGGGTTAGTCCAGCACAGTAAGATGGTGAGGCAGCAGTCTCGCCGCAGTAAGTGACATAGGAACAGGCAAGGTAGCAAGTAGTAGTTCCCTGCTGAACCACAGGGTGGCAGCAGAGTTCTCTGCTCAACAGGAGCAGCTTGTCTCCAGCAGACAGGTGCACAAGCCGTTAGTTCACACTGGTTTCACAGAGAGGGTACTTGCGGTTGGGAGCGCTCCTTGCAGGGTGAGGTGGTCTCCCAGGAGTGGGTGAGTACAAGCAGCCTCAGAGTCAGTTGAGATGCAGAATGGCGGTGGGTGTGTGCGATCCTCTTCTGGCGTTCACCTGGGGTTGTTGGAACACCAGATCTCCCACATGCCGACGCTTATGACACGGCAGGAGGCGTTCCTGAATGACGAGGACGGCCTGGGGGCGGAGCCACCACCCTTCACCATGGCGCTATGCTGCCGGATATGAGAGGGGCGTTACAGTATGGGATGCAGAAACCCACAGATTGAGGACACTTTACTAGGCCCAGATTAATGGAAATTGTAATATACACACATTTTCAGATATAGTTCAGTATGGGATACAAAAATCCACAGATTTTGTTCACAATTTACTAGGCCCATATTAATGTAAGTTGTAATGTACACAGTTTATTTAGATTCAGTTCAGTAAGGGATACAAAAACCCATAGATTTTGTACACAGTTTACTAGGCCCAAATTAATGTAAGTTGTAATGTACACAGTGTATTCAGATTCATTTCAGTATGGGATACAAAAACTTACAGATTATGGACACTTTACTAAGCAAAGATTAATGGAAATTGTACTATAAACACTTTTTTCAGTTCAGTATGGGATACAAAAACCCAAAGATTTTGTACACAGTTTACTAGGCCCATATTAATGTAAGTTGTAATATACACAGTGTATTCAGATTCAATTCAGTATAGGATACAAAAACCCACAGATTGTGGGAACTTTACTAGGCCTAAATTAATAGAAATTGTAATATACACAGTGTTTTCAGATTCAGTTAGGTATGGGATACAAAAACCCACAGATTAATGCAAGTTATAATATAGACATAGTTTTCAGATTCTGTTCAGTATGGGATAAAAAAGAACCATAGATTTTGTTCACAGTTTACTAGGCCCAATGCAAGTTGTAAAATGGACAGAGGTTTCAGATTCAGTTAAGTATGGCATACAAAAACCCACATATTGTGAACACTTTACTAGGCCCAGATTAATGGAAATTACAATATACACACTATTTTCAGAATCAGTTTAGTATGGGATACAAAAACCCAAAGATTGTGGACACTTTACTAGACCCAGATTAATGGAAATTGTACAATAAACACTTTTCAGATTCTGTTTAGTATGGGATACAAAAACCCACAGATTTTGTACACAGTTTACTAGGCCCCTATTAAGGTAAGTTGTAATATACACAATATATTCAAATTCAGTATGGGATACAAAAACCCACAGATTGTGGACACTTTTTTAGTACAATTTCCATTAATCTGGGCCTAGTAAAGTGTCCACAATCTGTGGGTTTTTGTATCCCATACTGAACAGAATCTGAAAAAAGTGTTTATAGTACAATTTCCATTAATCTGGGCCTACTAAACACTTTTTTCAGATTCTGTTCAGTATGGGATACCAAAACCCACTGATTTTTTATTTTTTTTTCACAGTTTACTATGCACATATTAATTTAAGTTGTAACATACACAGTGTATTCAGATTCAGTTCAGTATGGGATAAAAAAAACATAGATTTTGTTCAGTTTACTAGGCCCAGATTAATTCAAGTTTTAAAATAGACAGAGTTTTTAGATTCCCATAGGTTTAGGAAAGCAAATTTGAATGTTTCCAAGAAACTCAGAAGGGCATTGCTTGGCCTACAATATTGAGTACACATCCTTGGCATACTAGGGGCTCTCCATAATCAGAGAGTACCCCTTAGAAAACGCATATATATTGTTAAGGAACACGCATTTGTATACTAGGTACTCTTGATTCATACCTGAACCAAATTTTTTTTTAAATGTAGCGAACGTCAAATGAACTGAATCTTGTCTGGTTCGCTCATCTCTAGTGGGAATCCATGTGCTGTCATGGACATTTCCATGAAACCATATTACCAGTTAGTGTAATACTCATTTCCCAGTCGACTCCATGACAGCATATCCTGAGAACTAGCAAAGAAAAAGAATTAGGGAGGAAAAATAGCACAGAGTACTTTGCATCCAAAGGCCATATCCTCATTTGTTAAAATGTCAGATTAGTAATAGTAATTTAGTGAAAGTAAAGTTCCATGTTGCTGCTTTACAAATTTGCTCTACTAGGAAAGATGCTCTTTCAGCCAAAGAGACCAATATTGCTCTTGTCATATGGGCTTTACGGGAAAGAGGAGCTTCTTTATTTTTAGCCTTATAAGCTTCTGTAATAGCTAACCGGATCCATTTAGAAATGGAATTCTTAGTCGCCATTTTATCCTTATTTGAGTCACAAAATTGTTGAAATAGATTTTTGTCAATTCTCCAGTTCTTTGTCGCATCTAAAAACAAACTTGAATTTAAATACCAGTTTATCATCTAGAATTCTGACAAATGGTTTCTGATTAGAGAGAGTCTGCAGTTTACTATCCCTTCTAGATGAAGGTATTGCTACCAAGAAAATAGTCTTAATAGTCGACCAATTGGAATGTTGTATGACCTTTTAGACCAAAAACGTAACGTATCTGGTTTGATTAATTACCCCTTTATGTTTAAGCCTGTCTGCTGCTTTAAGGAATCCTGAGACCCAGGATATTTCCGATAAGCTAGAATTGAATAGGGCACTAAGTGCTTAAACTGAACTTTGAGTGTACTCCTGCAGGTCTACCAAAAATTTCAAAAATTTGCAATCCATTTTCTTCCGGTAACAAAGCAAGGGTTAACAGCCAAACAAAACTCATTATTTATTACCCTGATTCTGTAGTTTACAGAAACACCCCATTTGTGATTGTAAACCGCTGTATGGGTGCATGGCGGGGCACAGAAGAAAAGGAGCACCATATGGTTTTTAAATTGGCAGATTTCACTGGGATAATTTTTAGTTGCCATGTCACATTTGAAGATCCCCTGATGCACTCCTAGAGTAGAAACTCCCAAAAGTGACCGAATTTTGGAAACCACGGGATAAGGTAGCAGATTTACTGGTACTATTTTAGGGTACATAATGTTTTTGGTTGCTCTATATTACACTTTTTGCGAGGCAAGGTAACAGAAACTAGCTGTTTTGGCATTTATTTTTTTATTTTTTTTTACAATGTTCATCTGACCGGTTAGATCAGGGATGGGCAAACTGCGGCTCTCCAGCTGTTGTAAAACTACAACTCTCACCATGCCCTGCTGTAGGCGGATAGCTGTAGCCAGACTGGGCATGCTGGGAGTTGCAGTTTTGCAACAGCTGGAGAGCCGCAGTTTGCTCATCCCTGGGTTGGATCATGTGATATTTTTGTAGAGCCGGTTGTAACAGACACGACACTACCAAATATGACAACTTTTTTTGGTTGTTTGTTTCAGTTTTACATAATAAAGCATTTTTGAAAAATAATTTTTTAGTGTCTCCATATGTTGAAAGCCATATTTTTAAAAATTTTTGGGGCCTGTCTTATGTAGGGCCTCATTTTTTGCGGGATTCAATGATGGTTTGATTGGTACTATTTGGGGGTGCATCTGACTTTTTGATTGCTATTACACTTTTTGTGATGTAAGGTGACAAAAAATTGCTGTTTTTGACAGTCTTTTTTTCTTGAATGTGCACACCACCGCGCATGCGCAATGGTGACTTCTTCCTTGCAAGTATACTATTCTGGCCAGGAAGAAGTCACCATGCATGCGTGTGCTTTCGGGCCGGCCAGGAGAAAAGAAGTCTTCTGCGCAAGCGCGGCCACCGGGATTCCAGAGAAGAGCGATGGCCGTAACCAGGGGAGACGGAAGACAACAATCAGGTAAGTATAGCTTAATTTTCTTGTAATGGGTGGGAATTAGTTAATTAAGGACCAGAAGTTTTTATGGGATTTTTTGCGCTCCCTGCATTCACAGAGCCATAACTTTTTATTTTTGGTTCACATAGCCGTATGAGGGCGTTTTTGTGGGACAAGTTGTACTTTCTAACGCCACCATTTAATATTCCATATGATGTAGTGGGAAGCGGGAAAAAATTCTAAATGGGGTGAAATTGCAAAAAAAAAGCAACTCCACAACAGTTTTGCAGGTTTTTAAATTCCGACGTTCGATGTGCGATAAAACTGACTGGTTACTTTTATTCTACAGGTCAGTACGAATCTGGCAATACCCTATATGTATAGGTTTTCTTGCGTTTTGATAGTGAAAAAATGTAAAAATTGGGAAGAAAATCAGTTTTACCCCTATACGTTTTTGTAATTGTATGTATGGAACCGTATGGGGCTAATTTTTGCGTCATAATCTTATCTTTTAATTGATACCATCCTGGGGTGTGTATGACTTTTTGATCACCTTTTATTTAATTTTTGTGGAAAATGAAGCGACCAAAAATGGTGAATCCGCCATTTGGATGCTTTTTGCCGTTTTGCTGTTTAACGTATGGGGAATATTTTTTAAATATTTTTATAGTATCACTCATGATCTGTATTTTTATTTTTTTTGTGGCAAAAGGGGTAATTTGAAATAATGGTTTTATGATTTATTTTTAAACTTTTTTGTTTTACACTTTTATATAGTTCCCATAGGGAACTATAACAATCATAACAATAGCATTGGAATGTATGAAAAAAATTGCATATTTCCTATGAAGCCTATTACAGGCAAGGCTCCATAGGAAATACTACAGAGCAGCCTGGGTTTCATTCATAGAAACCCTGGCTACTACAGGCGCGTTCCGGCTCCTCCAATCGCCACACGGGGGAGCCGGAGCACAACCGAAAGTTTTACTTTCGGTTTGGATCGCGTGCAGATGCCGTGGTCAGGAATGACCACAGCATCTGAGGGGTTAAATGTCCGCGATTGGCATTGCTTAGGCGCCCGCATGAAGAATACGGGTACGTCCTGTGTCCTTAAGAGGTTAAATCATTAACAGATTTAACAGTGATCATTGAGATGGGAATACCCCTTTAAGTTTTACACAATAAAAGCATTTTTGAAACAAAAAAAATCATGTTTTAGTGTCTCCATATTGTGAGAGCCATAGTTTTTTTTATTTTACTTTGCCCAATTGTTTTATGTAGGGGCTCATTTTTTGCGGAATGAGGTGACAGTTTGATTGGTACTATTTTGGGGGGCATACAGCTTTTCAATCGCTTGATGTTGCACTTTTTGTGATGTAAGGTGACAAAAAAATGATTGTTTTAGCACAGTTTTTATTTTATTTTTCTACGGCATTCAGGTGAGGGGTAGATCATGTGATATTTTTAGAGTCGGTCGTTATGGGCGCTGCAACACCCAATATGTCTGTTTTTGTTTTTCTATTTTGTTTTACACTTTTATGTGTTTTTATTTTGGTAAATGGGCTTTTTTACTATAAAAACGCTGTTTTTACTTTTTAAATTTATTATTAACCCCATATAATAAGCTTTCTTTTTTTTTTCTAGAATCCAGACCGACAATTTCAGCATCTTTGTTTGGATGGTTGATTGGAGCTTATGTCAATAAGACGAACTCTGAGGTAGAAGGATTGGATATTCTCTGCTAAGGATCTTTAGTAGTCCAAATCAACTTCTTTTGGGCCAGTATGGAATAACCCAGATTAGTGTACATTTTTCTGTCAAGTGTTTAAGAACTCTAGGAATTAATGGGATTGGTGGAAAGTCAGACTGAATTTCTAAGGCCTCTTTCACACGGGCGTCACGTTTGACGCCCGGATAAGGGGAGGTGCGTTGCGGGAGAATGCACGATTTTTCCGCGAGAGTGTAAAGCGTTTTAATGCGAAAAATCGGCATGTTTGGTACCCAGACCCGAACCTGGACTTCATCACTGAAGTCCGGTTTCGGGTTGAGTATTCTGTATATTTTATTTTTTTCCCTTATAACATAGTTATAAAGGAAAATAATAGCATTCTCAATAGAGAATGCAAAGTAAAAAGGGCAATAGAGGGTTAAAAATAATAAAAAAATAAACTCACCTCTTCCATTTGATCGCGTAGCTGCCGGTGTTCTGTTCTGTCTTCAGCAGGAGGGGGATGAAGGACCTTCAGTCATGTCACATGGTCCAATCACCTGCTTCCATAATGAGTCCATAAACGAGTCTACTGTCAGCAAGCCACTCGGCATGGCTCCAAAAGGTGAAACAAACTTCCTATGAGTCAGAAGTCTGGAGATTGGATATAGAAAGATAAATCACTGACTCATCATAGGAGATCAATCCAATATTTATTTCACCATATCCATGTGGATAGTATACACTGGACAGAGGCACCTAGAAAAGTCTATGGTAATTTCACATCACTATCATGATTCATCATGGCCTGAATGGATATTTTATAGCCTTGCTTAAATATCCCATTGTGTGTTAGCATAACAAATCCCCTTTCAGACTAAGAGAAAGGTGCATTAAAAAACAAAACTGATGAGAGTTTTTCTTTTAAATCCAGTTTATCAGTTTTAATAAGGCACTCTAAAGGGAAACACTGATATATATTAAAAACAGAGGAGGATTTAAAAGGAAGGGTGGCACAGACACTATTTGTGATATATATTTTTTTATTTTTTTTGTCGCTGTACTAATCTGACAGATAAATTAATTAGGGGGCAGTATTGTGAATTCAAAATTAATTGGTTACACGAGTTAAGTCATTGTGAATATTGTAAACAGATGTGTACTGGCACATGTGTACAGTTGATGCAACTGATAACATGCCAGTCCGATTGTTTGGTATACAAGGCTTTTTGTCCAATTTTCACTACATAGAAAAATCATATGCCTAGTGTTGAGCGAACCGAACTGTAAAGTTCGGGTCCGTACCAGTTTAGTGTTTGGGCATTTAATAACGCTTGTTGAAAGGCTGCGGGCAACCAATCAATAAGCTTTTAAGCTGTGGGCACTTAGAAGCCATCACAGCCATTCCTACTAATGGCATGACTGTGATTGGCACGTGCATCATGTTACTCAGCCTCAATCAAAGCTGGATCATGTGTAGCACTATCAGCTCTGAGTATTGCATGGACAGGAAACATGCAGCAGAAGTGAGGGAAAGTGTTAGGAATCTCATCTGGCTATTTATACTGGGGTGACCTATAGTGATTTTTTAGTGGGTGCAATACTTTGCACCCCTGACACAGAAATATCTTTATGGACGTTCTTTATGCGCGACCAAACGACTGGACCGATCTTCACAAAATTTGGTTTTAGACTGGGTCTCAGCTCTATAGGACTTACAGTTCCTGAGATATTCCCAAAAAATGTCCTGCATTAGCCAATACAAGCCTGCAAGCCTTTCACTTAAATCCAAACAGTCATTTACTGCTCCCTGCCAGTTCGGTAACCATAACAACCCCCAGCCATGTTCACTGCTGTAGATGAGATGAGGAAATCTGTCACCAGGATAATCACTATTGAAGTAAAGCCATGGCCTAATAGCACTTAGTACCTTATTTCCTGAGGTTTCCATAACAATTCGGTCATTTCTCTCCACGGCTGCAGGTTAGCTTTAAAAGGGCATGGCGATCTGGATGACTGTTAAGGGAGTGTAATGCTATGGAGGTCACAGTTCAGGGGGAAAGTAGGGTGGCCATTCAAGTCACCCTTAAAACCCCGCTCCAGGTCCAGATAAGCCACACCTCTGATTAGGTTAGGCCATGTCCCCTCCCCTCCTGAGGTGGGAGGGGTGGTGATTTTCTCCCTGCAACTCACATTCAGACAGAACCATGCTGCTGTCTTAGAGTGAGCTGTTTAAAAGAGCCTGCCCCCTCCCACTAAGCGAACAGGGATTGAAAAAATCAAATTTTAAAAATCAACTTTTAGGTCCGCTAAGCCCCCAATACGTTTAGGACACACCCTCCCCCTGTAGCCAATGAGTATTGACAAAATGAAGTTAAAAATCTGTCCACTGCAGAGGTGGGAGGGACGGTGACTTTCTCTTTGCAGCTCACACTCAGAGGACAGTCCTGCTGTCTTAGAGTGAGATGTTCAAAGGACATGCCCAATCCAGTTAGGCCACGCCCCTCCGACTCAGCCAACAGGGATTGAAAAATAAAGTAAAAAATAAAGTACTAGGTACACAGTTCAGCAGACAGGATATGATTAGATACACAGCTCAGCAGACAGTATCACACAGGACAGAATATTAGATACACGATCAGCAGACAGTATCACACAGGATAGAATATTAGATACACGCTCAGCAGACAGTATCGTACAGGATAGGATTAGATACACCGCTTAGCAGACGGTATCATACAACATAAGATTAGATACACAGCTCAGCAGACAGTATCACACAGGCTAGGATTAGATACACAGCTCAGCAGACAGTATCACACAGGCTAGGATTAGATACACAGCTCAGCAGACAGTATCACACAGGCTAGGATTAGATACACAGCTCAGCAGACAGTATCACACAGCATAAGATTAGATACACAGCTCAGCAGATGGTATCACCCTGGACAGGATTAGATACACAGCTCAGCAGACAGTGGGGCGGGATACTGTTGATATTTTTTACGACACACGGAAACATGAAACAAAATAGATGAAATATACCCGTGCGAAGCTGGGTCCTTCTGCTAGTATTAAATAATCTGGATGTTAATTCTGTGAGTGACCGATAGCAATCTTTTGTGGGTACAGTGCACCATCTTAGCACCCCTGACACAAAAATTAAATAGTTAATCTGTCTGTTAGTTTGGTGGGTGACATATCCCAATTGTTTTTGTGGGGCACACCTGCACTGCATACGTGATGGGGAAATAAATCTAGTTAAGTCATCTGTTGCATTGGTGGGTGACATATATCAATTGCTTCTGTGGGGTGCACCTGCACTGCATACGAGACAGGGAAATAAATTTAGTTAATCCATCTGTTCGTTCGGTGGGTGACATATACCAATTGTTTGTGTGAGGTTCACCTGCACTGAATACGTGACAGGGAAATAAATCTAGTTAATCCATCTGTTACATCGGTGCCAGTGGGTGACATATACCAATTGTTTGTGTGGGGTACACTTGCACTGCATACATGACAGGGAAATAAATCTAGTTAATCTATCTGTTACATTGGTGGGGGCATATGCCAATTGTTTGTGTGGGGTACACCTGCACTGCATACGTGACACGGAAATAAATCTAGTTAATTCATCTGTTAGTTCGGTCGGTGACCTCAAAGAATGAGGAGAGCATCAAATAAGGGACGTGGCCCTGGTCGTGGTGCTGCTGGTGTTGGTGGAGCTCCTGTTGCAGGAAGAGGATGTGGATGATCTGTGCCAGCTACACACCCAAATGAAACACCTTCCTCAGGTGCATGTAGATGAGAGAACGTTCAGTATTTTTTGTAGGCCCAAATACTGGTGTACGAATGGTGAGGCCAGAACAAGTAGATGCGGTAGTTGATTGGGTGGCTGACAGTGCCTCCAGTTCCTTCACACTGTTTCCCACCCTGTCCCCTGCTGAAAGCGCAGAGTTGGCAACTTCAGCCCATGGGCATCTGTCTTTCCCCTCACCCTCTTGCAAATCAGGCAAGCAGTCTGAGCCCCAAGTCATGCAGCAGTCTCTAATGCTTTTTGATGACTCTGCTAACAGGGTTTCCATCGGCCATCCACCTAGCCCTGCCCCAGAAGTGGAAGAGATTGAGTAAATTGATGCCCAACCACTTATGTTTCAGGATGAGGACATGCGAGGACCACGGCAGCACGTCTCTGATGATGACGAAACACAGGTGCCAACTGCTGCAGCTTTCTGCAGTGTGCAGACCGGCAAGGAGGGAAGTGGTGAGGAGTGGATGGAAGATGATGTGGAGGATGATGAGGTTCTAGACCCCACATCGAATAAAGGTCATGCGAGTGACGTGTGCAGTTCGGAGGAAGAGGTGTTCACAGCGCCACCAGCACAGCAAAAGAGGGAGCAGGGTGCAAAAGCAGAGTGGCTGTCCCTTAGCCAGTATGCCTGCTACTGCCCACCGCACCCAGGGACTGAGCACACCAAAGCCAGCTCCAAGGAGTTCACTGGTGTGGCAGTTCTTCAGACAGTGTGCTGATGACAAGACGCGAGTGGTTTGCATGCTGTACAATCAGAGCCTGAAGCGAGGCATAAATGTTCTAAACCTGAGCACCACCTGCATGACCAGGCATCTAAATGCAAAGCACGAGCTGCAGTGGCGTACACACCTCAAAAACCACAAAAGATCTCAGGATCCTCCTGCTCCCTCTTCTGCTGCAGTCTTGGCCTCTTCCTCCCCTCTGGAGTGACAGTGGCACCTGTGACCCCGCAAACAGAGGATGTGACAGCAACACCACCACCTCACCACCGTCACCCAGCATGTACACACTGTCCCATGGAAGCGTTCAGCTGTCCATCCCCAAATACTGGAGAGAAAGAGGAAGTACCCCTACCCACCAGCGATCCTTGGCCCTGAATGGAAGCATTTCAAAATTCCTGGCCTTTGAAATGTTGTAATTCCGTCTGGTGGAGACGGAGACTTTCAAAAACCTTATGGTGGTGGCTGTCCCACAGTACATGGTTCCCAGCCGCCACTACTTTTCCAGGTGAGCCATCCCTGCCCTGCACAACCAAGTGGCAAACAAAATCAGGTGTGCACTGCGCAGTGCAATCTGTGGCAAGGTCCACATAACCACCGATACATGGACCAGTAAGCACGGGCAGGGACGTTATATCTCACTAGTAGCATACTGGGTAAATGCAGTGACGGCTGGGCCTGAGGCGTATAGCAGTTTGGCGCATGTCTTTCCGCCACAGAGGATTGCAGGACGTTTCTTGTTGCCTCCTCCTCCTACTCCTCTTCATCCTCTACCGCCAACTAATCTGGTCAGCGTAACACCTGCACCACCAACTTGAGCACAGCCAGGAAGAAACGACAGCAGGCTATTTTGAAACTTAGCTGTTGGGGGGAAAAACCACACACCGCGCAGGAGCTGTGGACGGGCATGGAACAACAGACCGATGAGTAGTTAGTGCCACTGAGTCTCAAGCCCAGCCTGGTGGTGTGCAATAACGGCTGAAATCTTGTAGCAGCTCTGGGGCTTGTCGGTTTAACGTACATCCCTTGGACAATGGGGGCATATCGCTAGCACATGCCCCCATTGTCTTATAGGTGCGGGACCCACCGCTGAGACCCGCACCTATATAGACAACGGAGCCCTGAAAGTGAAGGAGGGTGCACTGCGCATGCGCAGTGGCCCTCCATTCATTTCTATGGGGCCACTTAGAAATAGCCGAGCCAGCGCTCTGATATTTTGTCAGACTCATAGGAATGAATGGGAGCATGGGTACGCTCCCATTCACTTCTATGGAAGAGGCGGGGAGAAGTATTGGGTAGTGGACGGACCTCCAGCCACAGCTCTCCCTGCTCCGCTAGCGATATGTCCCCATTGTCCAAGATGGGAATACTCCTTTAACTTGGTGGTGCAGAAGTTCCTCAAGAATTACCCATATATGTCAGAGCTGCTTCAGAAAGTGAGGGCACAGTTTTGGAAGAGGAGGAGGATCCCCATTCACAGCAGGGTGACCCAAATCAGCTCACAGGCATCATCTGGGGGGATACAGAGGACACAGGCAATACACCTCCCACCGAGGACAGCTTGTCATTGCCTCTGGGCAGCCTGGCACATATGAGCGACTACATGCTGCAGTGCCTGCGCAATGACCGTCGTGCTGCCCACATTCTAACCAGTGCTGATTACTGGGTGGCATCCTGCTGGATCTACGCTACAAGGACAATGTGCCGTCCTTAATTACGTCACTGGAGCGTGATCGGAAGATGCGCGAGTACAAGCGCACGCTGGTAAACTCGCTGCTGATGGCATTCCAACCTTATAGTGGCGGCTCAGTGGAAGCACAAGGCGATGGCAGAGGAGAAGGAAGTCGTCGCCAACACAGCTGGGGCACCACTAGCATCTCAGAAGGGAGGGTTAGCATGGCAAAAATTTGAAAAAGCTTTGTCAGCACGCCTCAACAACCAGGACCACCAGCTAATACGGAACGCCTTAGGAGGAGGCAGCATTTCAGCAACATGGTGGAACTGTACGTGTGCACATGCCTACACATACTGACTGATGGGTCTGCCCCATTCAACTTCTGGGACTCCAAATTGGGCACATGGCCTAAGCTTGCCCTTTACGCCTTGGAAGTGCTTGTTGGGGACGCAACAGCATGTACCATATACAGTATTGTGTAATAATATCACTTCTCCAGTAGATAGCACTGTACACTAAGGTTACCAGTTGTGTATATCTGTAAAACCAAGATGTCTGCCGTTACAGTTTGATGAAATGTTTTGTATGTTTGCAACTTAATCCACACAAGTAAACCAAGTTCTGCCTCATCACAAGCTACTTGTCTTCTCTAATACATAACCAACACTGCTGGCCTGCCCTGCGGCCAGTGTATTGTCCGAACGTGTGTTTAGCATGGCGGGGGTGATCACAGACAAGTGCAGACGCCAGTCCACAGCCAAGGTGGACAAGCTCACGTTCATTAAAGTGAACCAGGCATGGATCCCACAGGACTTGTCCGTACCTTGTGCTAAATAGCCGAGCATATTGGCCGCACCCAGCCATTGTTAGACTCCAGCACACTTTCTCTTTGCATTCTCTTTTCTAGTTCCCAATGTTTTGGGGTCTTCCCTAATTTCTAAGTAAATAAATAGATAAAGGGAAAAAAAGACAAAAACAGTGTTGGCTACTGCCTCCTGCTTTACCGCCGCTTCCATCTACACCACCACATCCACCGCCTCCTCAACCTCCTACTCCACTTTGACCTCCGCCTCCTAGTTCAAGATTATTATTTTTAATTTTTTATATTTTATGTTATTTTAAGTCATTTTCCTATCCACATTTGTTTGCAGAGCAATTGCCCTACTCTTTTTATTTCCATTTGCAGCCCTCTAGCCCTCACTATGGCTATTTTACAGCCATTTTAGTGCACCAAAGTTCGGTTACCCATTGACTTCAATGGTGTTCAGGTTCAAGTTCGAGTCAAGTTCGGATCCCGAACTTGAACTTTGACTTGAAGTTCGACAAACCCGCAAACCCGAACATCCATGGGTCCGCTCAACTTTACATATGTTCTTTGTTAAAACATTTTGGAGAACATTTGTAGTGTACGGCAGTTGTGATGCCCGTCACTACAGAAGGGTCACTTGTGTGTTGTCGTTCCCCTCATTTATGGGGAGGTTGGAATAAGTCATCTTCATAAAATGCAATGTAATGTAATGCTATGTACTTCCCTGTTACTGTTATATTGCTATGTGCAGGCCTGCTAGGGATGTCATTCCAGCTCTAAGTCTATAGAGGGAGCTAGGGAGCCCTAGTTTATATATTCAGGCTCAGTCAGGGAAAGAGGAGTCTAGTCCAGGCCATGAGCCTGTGAAGTTTAGTCCAGGCCTTGAGCCTGTCCAGTCCAGTCCAGGCCATGAGCCTGTGAAGGCAGTGCAGGCCTGGAGCCTGCAGACTAGGAGAGGGCATTGCAGTCCCTGTAACCGGGTTCCAGATCCAAGGAAAAGGTTCCCCTCCTGAGTCAGCACCTACAGAAGCAGGAGCATCACGTTTAATCAGCCTAAAGAAGCTGAGAAAAGGCAGAGCAGAACTCAGTAAAGCAAGAGGTACTAAAGACACCAGAGGAGGTACTTAATTATCGTGTTCCCAAGGATATACGCCAGATATAGGGCATTGGGGCCTTGGAGGATAGTTTCCTGTTCCAGGATCAGTCAGGTAGAGAGTGCAAGCCGCCTGTACTGCAAGAGTCCTGTGTTTTACCCTCTGTGAATCACCTTGCTATGTAAGAGACTGCCATATATGAACCGTAACCTATAACCTGCTAAACCAACCGTCTTCTAAGGAACTGCGCTTCCATCTATGTCTATGTATGATTGCCAAAGCTTCAGTAAAGTTCAAGTTCTGTTTTATTGCAACGTGGTTCCTCAATTATTCCTACTATCAACAAACGGCGTGCCACCGTTAATTGGCACTGGCGTCACGAACTCTACCTATAACTATCTGTCCTAGAAGAAGTACCAGAGAGTCGGCCTGTCCCAGGTTAGTGTTCATAATTGCACTACAACACCCAGGAACACTATTGAACCCTAACTTGAGTACGCTGCACATTTATATTCAGTCAAGATGTCAAAGGGCTGCATTAGATTGATTAAACATGCACACAGCCATATATGGAGGTGATATTCGCTTTTCTGGACTTCAGCGCATATTTTCACTGGCAAATGTTACGAATAGGCAGAAAAGATTATTACAGTGAATCATCTTTTATTAGGACGGCCCCACTAGGCCCTTTGCATGATCTTTCTCAGTTTTTAGAATATACATGTTGTACAGTGTCACATGTTATATTTATTTTGTACAAGTCTATTTTGTATGTTTCTATTTGATATAGTGTGATATAATGTACACACAGTAGGATATTCAAGCACAGCTGTGCAATATCCCATCAGCCCTCAATGAAGAGTCATAGTGATGTGAAACCATCATAGGCTGTACTTGGGGCTTGTGTTCCGTGTATACTACCAGAAGAGATATGTTGAAACAAACATCAGATTGGTATTAGAGTTGAGCAAACACCTGGATGTTCGGGTTCGAGAAGTTTGGCCGAACTTCCTAAAATGTTCGGGTTCGGGTGAAGTCAATGGAGACCCGAACTTTTGGGCACTAAAAGGGCTGTAAAATAACCCAGAAAAGGGCTAGAGGGCTGCAAAAGGCAGCAAATGTAGGTAAATCCCTGCAAACAAATGTGGATAGGGAAATGACTTAAAATAACATAAAATAGAGAAAATAATAAATAAACATTCTAAACTTGAGCCCAAATGAGTGACAGTGGCAATTGTCACCCAGCAAACAGAGGATGTGGCAGCAACGCCACCACATCTGTCATCGTCACCAAGCATCTCCACCAAATCCCATGAAAGTGATCAGCTGTCTATCTTCCAAACACTGGAGAGAAAAAGAAATAGAAAGAGGATGTACCCCCTACCCATGGCTCTGAATGCCTTATTTGAAACTTCCTGGTCCTTTGAAATGCTGTCATTCTGTCTGGTGGACAGTTTTAAAACCTTTTGGCGGTGGCTGTCCCACAGTACGTGTATCCCAGCCGCCGCTACTTTTGCAGGCTAGCCATCCCTTCCCTGCACAACCAAGTGGCGGACAAAATCAGGTGTGTACTGTGCAACGCCATCTATGGCAACGTCCACATAACCAACAGATAGCGTGGCCCAGAGGCGGATAGCATTTTTGCGAATGTCCTTCTTCCCCGAGGATTGCTGGGCATTTCTCTTTGTATCCTGTTACCTCCACCTCCACCTCCTCCTCTGCTTCCTCCTCCTCCTTTACCACCCCATCATCCACTCAGTGTAACACCTTTACTACCCACAGCAGCACAGCCAGGGAAATGACAGCAGTCTGTTTTTGTGGGAAAACCCCACAATGCGCAGGAGCTGTGGCGAGGCATGGATCAACAGACGGATGATTGGTTGGTGTTATTGAGCCTTCAGCCTGGCCTGGTGTTGTGCGCTAAAGAGGCAAAATGTAATAGCAGGTCTGGGCCTAGCCGGTTTGACACACATCCCCTGCTTGCCACATGTGCTGAATTTGGTGTGCAGAAATTCATAAACACCAGACAGTGAAAATCAATTCAGTTAATCGAACACACACAACCCCCCTTTCACTCAAAACCATTAACAAACTATTTACAAATTTACTTAAAAACATATTAAAATAATTATAATGCAGCTAAAGTAACTATATAAACAAACAAAACTATATACATGCCTTATCCTTAACTTAAGGCCAGCCAATTACAAGTGGCTCGGAGGGTAGGTTCCTGCACTAACATAGGCCTTGGCTTGGAACACAATGGTCCAGCCAGGGCACAGTTCTGGAGGATGAGGAGGAGTAGGAGGAACGCTGGGGGATACAGAGGACACAGACGATATACCTCGCTCAAAGAGGATAGCTTGTCCTTGGCTCTGGGCAGCCTGGCAGACATGAGCGACAACATGCTGCAGTGCCTGCGCAACGACCGCCCAGTTACTGCCACATTCTAACTTGTGCTGCATACTGGGTGGCCACCCTGCTGCATCCCCGTTACAAGGACAACGTGCTGTCCTTAATTCCCTCACTGGAGTGTGATAGGAAGATGAGCCCGGCATTTACACCTGACACCGTGGACTCAGCGGAAGCACAAGCGGAAGGTAGAGGAGGAGGAGGAAGAATTTGCCAATGCAGCTGGGTCACCACCAACACCTCAGAAGGCAGGTTTATCATTGGCAAAATGTGGAAAAGCTTTGTCATCACGCCACAACAACCTGCACCACCAGCAGATCTGGAACATCTTAGCTGGAGGCAGCATTTCAGCAACATGTTGGAACAGTACATGTACTGACTGATAGGTCTGCCTAGGGGAATAGTTACAGGGGAAGCAGGGGAAGCAAGTGCTTTGGGGCCATGACCTAGAAAGGGCCCATCCAGGAGGAGCAGTAAAGGACTTTGTCAGGGCCCCCTCAACAGTATTATACAATTTAAATTATATACAATGGCAGTATAGACAGTGTAGAAAGCGAATGGAACAGCTGCTGGGCCTGGCCTGAGAGAGCGATCTTTAGTAGACACAGGCATGGTGGCATGAAAGGAAGGGGTTGCACAAAATTACTGGGGAGGGGGCCCCATTCAAAATTTGATGTGGTGCCCAATAATTTCTAGCTACGCCACTGGGTCTGGCCCATTCAACTTCTGGGTCTTCAAATTGGGCACATGTCCTGAGGTCGCCCTTTACGCCTTGGAGGCGCTAGCCTACCCTGCAGCCACTGTATTGTCTGAACGTGTGTTTAGCATGGCTGGGGGCATTATCACAGACAAGTGCAGCCGCCTGTCCGCAGACAATGTTGGCAACTAAGCTTTCGCTTATTAAAAAGAACCAGACATGGATCCCACAGGACTTGTTTGAACCTTATGCAGAATAGACATGTATACCGGCCTCACCCAACCATTGTTGTGAAATAAAAAATAAAAAACAGTTATTGGAGACTACCTTGGCTTCACAGCCCAAAAGGCTTCATTTCATGCAAGAATGTAAACGCCAATTGTAAGTTCCTGTCAGTTATGCAGTGCAGGGGATTGTACCTGGCAAAAATGGTAATATTTCACCCAACAATTTAAAATCTATACTTTGCCGGACAGTATTAAACTTGTCCAGCCACAGCTTAAACCAATGATTTACAGTATTGCTATCTTGGCAATTAAATTTTACCCCAGAACAAAAGCTATTCTTTGACGGACACTATAAAACTTGTCCAGCCACAGCTGAAACCCCAGATTTACTGTATTTCTATTTTTGCAACTGATTTTCACCCCATAAAAAATATATCCTTTGACGGACACTATGAAACTTGTCCAGTCACAGCTGGAACACCAGATTTACTGTATTTCTATTTTTGCAACTGTATTTCACCACAGAACAAAATCTATCCTTTGACGGACACTAGGGAAATTGTCCAGTCACAGCTGGAACACCAGATTCAGGGTATTTCTATTTTTGCTACTGACTTTCACCCCAAAAATAATATATCCTTTGACGGACACTAGGAAATGGTCCAGTCACAGATGGAACACTAGATTCAGGGTATTGCTATTTTG
This sequence comes from Bufotes viridis, assembly GCA_033119425.1. NCBI lineage: Eukaryota > Metazoa > Chordata > Amphibia > Anura > Bufonidae > Bufotes > Bufotes viridis. The sequence goes on from CM065592.1 coordinate 294,977,408, forward strand.
GCAATTGAATTTCACCCCAGAACAAAAGCTATTCTTTGACGGACACTATAAAACTTGTCCAGCCCAGCTGAAACCCCAGATTTACTGTATTTCTATTTCTGAAACTGAATTTCACCACAGAAAATAATATATCCTATGCCAGACACTATTAAACTTGGCCAGCCACTGCTGGGACACCAGATTTACGGTATTTATATTTTTGAAACTGAATTTCACCGCAGAAAATAATATATCCTTTGCCGGACACTATTAAACTTGGCCAGCCACTGCTGGGACACCAGATTTACGGTATTGCTATTTTGGCAACTGAATTTCACCCCAGAAAATAATAAATCCTTTGCCGGACACTATTAAACTTGGCCAGCCACTGCTGGGACACCAGAAAAACGGAGAAAGAGAAATGGGTAGAATCGCACATCCACAAGCTCAGCTTCTGATTTGTAACTGCTTCTCAGCAAAATTAATATCGCCCTCGGCGCAATATTTACTGTACTGCCCCTATACTATGAAAGAGGCATTAGTGTACATTTTAATCAAAGGCATAAGCCCACTCACCCCAAGGTTGCCTCTCAGAGTGGGTCCTACTCTAAATTTGGCGCAGCACCGCCCGGCGACCGCCGCAGCACCGCACCAGCAGGCGGCGGGATCCAGCTGCCAAACAACGCCCTGCTGTCAGGCAATGCCACCATGGCACCGGGTCCCACCAACCCACCAGCGCCGCGCCGCAGCAAACAATGGCTGCTGGGACACCAGATTTATGGTATTGCTATTTTGGCTACTGAATTTCACCCCAGAAAATAATAAATCCTTTGCCAGACACTATTACACTTGGCCAGCCACTACTGGGACACCAGATTTACTGTATTTCTATTTTTGCAACTGAATTTCACAGCAGAAAATAATATATCCTATGACGGACACTATGAAACTTGTCCAGTCACAGCTGGAACACAAGATTTACAGTATTGCTATTTTGGCAATTGATTTTCACCCCAGAACAAAATAAATCCTTTCCTTTACACTATGAAACTTTGCCAGCCACTGCTGGGACACCAGATTTAGGGGATTGCTATTTTGGCAATTCAATTTCACCACAGAAAAAAACTATCCTTTGCCAGACAGCAGACAGTATTACACTTGGCTAGCCACAGCTGGAACACCAGATTTAGGGGATTGCTATTTTGGCAATCGAATTTAACCCCTCAATAAAATATAGAAATTTCTATCCTGTTTCTAGGGGTAACAATAAGCACAGTCAAGCCCCTGATGTAGGATATAGCAAAAAAACTAGTATTGATGGACTTGGTGGCAGCTTGTGCTGGTGCACCACAAGACACAAAATGGCCGCCGATCACCCCAGAAAAAGTGACAGAAAACGCTCTTGCAGCCGAAAAACCAGTGAGCAATTAACTAGCAGAAGTTGAATGTTTCACAGCTGTAGAGCGATCACTTCATTAGGTGTTTTTGCTGAGTTTTCCTGCCTAATCTCGCCCTCAAAGCAGCTGCATCCTATCCCTACACTAATCAGAGCAGAGTGACGTAGCGGCGCTACGTGACTCCAGCTTAAATAGAGGCTGGGTCACATGCTGCATCTTGGTCAATCACAGCCATGCCATTAAGTAAGCATGGCTGTGATTACTTCTTAGGGCAAAAGTAAACGCTAGCTGATTGGCTGCTGTGAAGCCCTTCAGAAAGCGGGAAGAAATCGCCGAACAACGGACCCGAACCCGAACTTTTTGAAAATGTCCGGTCCAGAACATCCTGAGATTCTGTACGAACCCGAACTATCCAGTTCGGGTTCGCTCATCCCTAATTGGTATCCTATGATGAGTTCCACGATTTACCTTTCTAGATGTAACATACACATGACCCAAGGTTTCTCAGCAAAACATTGCACAGAGCATCACATTGCCTCTGCCAACTTGGCTTCTTCCCATACAGCAGTCTTCTGGTGCCATTTCTTACACATGTAAACAATATACATGCACCTGGATAACAAGTAAAATAAATAATTCATCAAACCAAGCTCCCTGCATAGGCACCAGCTTTAAAAGGAACAACACCTAGCATCATCAATACAATCAAAGAGGATAGCTTGTCCTTGGCTCTGGGCAGCCTGGCAGACATGAGCGACAACATGCTGCAGTGCCTGCGCAACGACCGCCCAGTTACTGCCACATTCTAACTTGTGCTGCATACTGGGTGGCCACCCTGCTGCATCCCCATTACAAGGACAACGTGCTGTCCTTAATTCCTCACTGGAGTGTGATAGGAAGATGAGCCCGGCATTTAGACCTGACACCGTGGACTCAGCGGAAGCACAAGCGGAAGGTAGAGGAGGAGGAGGAAGAATTTGCCAATGCAGCTGGGTCACCACCAACACCTCAGAAGGCAGGTTTATCATTGGCAAAATGTGGAAAAGCTTTGTCATCACGCCACAACAACCTGCACCACCAGCAGATCTGGAACATCTTAGCTGGAGGCAGCATTTCAGCAACATGTTGGAACAGTACATGTACTGACTGATAGGTCTGCCTAGGGGAATAGTTACAGGGGAAGCAGGGGAAGCAAGTGCTTTGGGGCCATGACCTAGAAAGGGCCCATCCAGGAGGAGCAGTAAAGGACTTTGTCAGGGCCCCTCAACAGTATTATACAATTTAAATTATATACAATGGCAGTATAGACAGTGTAGAAAGCGAATGGAACAGCTGCTGGGCCTGGCCTGAGAGAGCGATCTTTAGTAGACACAGGCATGGTGGCATGAAAGGAAGGGGTTGCACAAAAATTACTGGGGGAGGGGGGCCCCATTCAAAAATTTGATGTGGTGCCCAATAATTTCTAGCTACGCCACTGGGTCTGGCCCATTCAACTTCTGGGTCTTCAAATTGGGCACATGTCCTGAGGTCGCCCTTTACGCCTTGGAGGCGCTAGCCTACCATGCAGCCACTGTATTGTCTGAACGTGTGTTTAGCATGGCTGGGGGCATTATCACAGACAAGTGCAGCCGCCTGTCCGCAGACAATGTTGGCAACTAAGCTTTCGTTTATTAAAAAGAACCAGACATGGATCCCACAGGACTTGTTTGAACCTTATGCAGAATAGACAAATCCAAAGAAACCTGCTTATGGCACACGCTGATGTTATAAGTTGTGGAAAAACTTATGCTAGACTGTTCTTTATTAATAATAACATAGTAACATAGTATATAAGACCGAAAAAAGACATTTGTCCATCCAGTTCGGCCTGTTTCCTACAAGTTGATCCAGGGGAAGGCAGAAGCCAATTTTCTCCACTTAAGGGAAAAAATTCCTTCCCGACTCCAATCAGGCAATCAGAATAACTCCCTGGATCAACGACCCCTGTCTAGTAGCTATAACCTGTAATATTATTACACTCCAGAAATAAATCCAGTCTCCTCTTGAATTCCTTTATTGTACTCACCATCACCACCTCCTCAGGCAGAGAGTTCCATAGTCTCACTGCTCTTACAGTGAAGAATCCTTTTCTATGTTTGTGTAAAAACCTTCTTTCCTCCAGACGCAGAGGATGTCCCCTCGTCACAGTCACAGTCCTGGGGATAAATAGATGATGGGACAGATCTCTGTACTGACCCCTGATATATTTATACATAGTTATTAGATCTCCCCTCAGTCGTCTTTTTTCTAAAGTGAATAACCCTAATTTTGATAACCTTTCAGGGTACTGTAGATCCCTCATTCCAGTTATTACTTTAGTTGCCCTCCTCTGAATCCTCTCCAGCTCTGCTATGTCTGCCTTGTTCACAGGAGCCCAGAACTGTACACAGTACTCCATGTGTGGTCTGACTAGTGATTTGTAAAGTGGTAGGACTATGTTCTCATTACGGGCATCTATGCCCCTTTTGATGCAACCCATTATCTTATTGGCCTTGGCAGTAGCTGCCTGACACTGGTTTTTGCAGCTTAATTTGCTGTTTATTAAAATTCCTAGATCCTTTTCCATGTCAGTTTTACCGAGTGTTTTACCATTTAATATGTGCGGGTGACTTGCATTATTCCTTCCCATGTGCATAACTTTACATTTGTCAATAATAGTGCATAAACTCTCTTTTATAATTCAAACTTTTGGGATATCTTGTTTTGAGATTATAAATCCAAAAGGCTTCTCTCTGCAGCACTTTTTTCTTGATGTCCCCTCCCCTTTGAGATGGAAGGATCCTTTCTATGCCATACACTCGAAAATGACATGCATCTCGATTATGTATGGAGATAAAAAAATGTTTCGCTGCACCTGACACATTCATATAAGAAGGATTGTTTATATAATTCAAATGCTCCAAAATTCTATTCTTTAACTTTCTTGTGGTACTTCCTACATAGAGCAAATTGCACTGTGTGCATTTTATGACATAAATCACATTATTACTGTTGCAATTTATGTATGTTTTTATGTCATACTCCCTGCTCTGCTCTGAATCACTAAATTTCTTGACCGGAGATGCGTAGCTACACATTTTAAAAGGATGACTTCCACACCGACTGAAGCCTGTATACTTAAGCCATGCACTATTATTGATAAAGAACAGTCTAGCATAAGTTTTTCCACAACTTATAACATCAGCGTGTGCCATAAGCAGGTTTCTTTGGATTTTGTATTACACATGGGTTCACACCTTGCGTTTTTTTCTGATGAGGAAACAGCAGGATGGAACTCAGAATGTATACTTAATGGGTTAATATCCTCAATGCTGAAGGAAAATGATTGGTGTAGCAGAGTTTATATGCCCTTGCTAGCAGAAATGATGACGTGGTCATGATTAAGGACAGGTGTGTCTGAAACGCGTAGACCGGGAATGTTTCCATGTGTCAAGGCAGAGCTGTCGCTTGTATTTTAATGCAACGGAATAAAGGTAATTTTGGCTTTTTCAATTGGTGACTCCAGTGCTGGATTTCTTTTCCTGATTCATGATGTCGTACAAGTCTCTGCTTGAATGATCCGTGCACTACAGCGTATTTAGCTGTTCCGAACATAGCAGGAGAGCTGGTTTCCTATATACCTTCGCTTTCGCCATTCTCAATACCTTGTATTGTATAGGTGCCTGAGGTTGGAGCAGAGCCACCTGCTTCAGTATTGATATTTGTACTGGTAGTGTAGGAAAGGATCCCTACATTAGTTGAGGTAGTACCCTCAGCCAAACCTGCCTGTTCACCTGCATGAGCAACCAAAAAAGAGGAAGCAAGTGGAGAGATCTGAGAGCCCAGAGTGAGAAAAATGTTCCATCTGGCTGGTGTTTCTCTCTTTGCCAACCATGATTTGCAGCATTTTTATGCCTGTGATACGTTTCAGGGTCTCTACTTAAGAACAAGGACAGGAGCCAAGTTGAAATGCGTTTCTACTGCTTCATAGCCAGGCCATTCCCTCTGTATGCCATTTAAATGGGCTGGCACCTGTATACACATGGAAACCACTTGAATCACAAGGCTTATCATACTATACAAATGATTGCACAAGTAGCCAGTGGCGTAGCTTGTGTTGCCAGCACCCAGGGCAAGCCAAGCATTGCGCCCCCTGCCAACCTGTGACCACTCCCCTTTTTTTTTACAAATAATGCAGTAGATGTCACCTGCTGTCCTATGTAACACCACAGATAATACAGTGATGACTCTTTCAGTACAGATAATGTATTAGATGTCACCCACAGTGTTAACTGAAGTCTGGGGCCAGTCTTCGGCAGTGTGGCCTAAATTCTATTTTCCCCCCTAAAACAGATATTTGGATGGACATAACATACGTTGCTATGAAATATACAGGAGAATACCGCACCATACCTGTTATATCCAGTGACATCTTATGTGATGTAGGCTTTCCTCAGCATCTTCATTCGGCGATAGGACCACCATGATACCTTCTTTCACCCTCGTCTCGTCTCTGCAGAGTTTCACAGAATTTAGATTCCTCATTTTACTATCATCCTCAGATAACAGACCTCCCCTCCCCCATAGTGCTCATACGTATAATGCCATCTGTATAATTATAATATATAATGGCCCCTCTGCATATTATTATAACCCCCTCTGTATTAATATTATTATGGCCCCCTCTGTACTATAGTAATAATTATGGCCCCCTTCAGCCCCTCCAGCATTCAGTCCCATGCAAAAATACAACCTTCTACCTGTCTTCAGCCCTTCCAGCCTACAGTCCCATGTAAAATACATCACTCCCCCTGCCTTTAGCTCCTCCAGCATACAGTCTCATGTAAGATACATCACTCCCCCTGCCTTCAGTCCTTCTTGCAAACAGTCCCATGTAAAATACATCACTCCTCCTGCCTTCAGCTCCTCCAGCATACAATCTCATGTAAGATACATCACCCCCCTGCCTTCAGCCCTTCTTGCAAACAATCCCATGTAAAATACATCACTACTCCTGCCTTCAGCCCCTCCAGCGTACAGTCCCATGTAAATAATATCACCCTCCCTCTCTTTGCCACCTGCCTTCAGCCGCTCCAGCATACAGTCTCATGTAAGATACATCACCCCCCGCCTTCAGCCCTTCTTGAAAACAGTCCCATGAAAAATACATCACTCCTCCTGCCTTCAGCCCCTCCAGCATACAGTCCCATGTAAGATACAACCTCCTTCCTGCCTTCAGCCCCTCCAGCATTTCATCACATGTACAATACAACCTTTCCCCAGCCTTCAGCCCTTCCAGCATACAGTCCTATGTAAAATGCATCACTCCCCTGCCTTCAGCTCCTCCAGCATATAGTCCCATGTAAGATACAACCCCCCAAAACCTTCAGCCCCTCCAGCATATAGTCCCATGTAAGACACATCACTTTCCTGCCTTCAGCCCCTCCAGCATACAGTCCCATGTAAAATACAACCTTCCACGTGCCTTCAGCCCTTCCAGCATACAGTCCTATGTAAAATACATCACTCCCCTGCCTTCAGCTCCTCCAGCATACAGTCCCACATACGATACATCACTCTCCTGCCTTCAGCCCCTCCAGCATATAGTCCCATGTAAGATACAACTCCCCCCCCCCAGCCTTCAGCCCCTCCAGCATATAGTCCCATGTAAGACACATCACTTCCCTGCCTTCAGACCCTCCAGCATACAGTCCCATGTAAGATACATCACTCCCCCTGCCTCCCTGCCCTTCTTGCAAACAGTCCCATGTAAAATTAAACACTTCCTGTCTGCAGCCCCTCCAGAATACAGTCCCATGTAGAATAATGTCACCCCCTGCCTTCAGCCCCTCCAGCATACAGTCCCATGTAAATAATATCACCACGCCTTCTTCAGACCCCTCTAAAATACAGTCTCCAGTACAAGGATTATTCCTTCTCCCTTCAACCCCTGCAAAGAGCCACCCAAGTAAAAATAACAGTCAATATTCTCCTCCACACACTTACCTGCAGCCTCTGCTCCTCTCTCCAACAATGTGCTCTGTAGAATCTCCTGTAAATATTGAGGCCCCACCCCCTGGATGGCGAGACTCCACCTCTTCCTCCAACATCATACCTCCCAGGAGCAACTCTATTCTAGCCACTACCGTCACTCTACTGCCTCTTAGGCTTCAGGCTACTAGCCTGAAGCCTATGGGGAAGAACGGAGGGGACAGTAGCCATAGGCTCCCGTGGCCCTCATTGAAGTGCTTTCTGCCTGGCGCCCCCTGCAATTTTACGCCCCCGGGGCAACGGCCCCCCACATGCTATGCCACTGCATATAGCACATGTTTTGTGGCAAGAGACATACTCGTCCTGTATGTTACAGAAAAGAAAGAGAAAAGAAAAAACAACTAGAAAAGCTACAATTTCTAGAGAAATTGTGTGAAGTATTCTTGCCTCTACCAGTAGTCTACAACTGGAGTGGGCGGAGTAACTGGCTGCTCACACACCTGGGTTCCTATGGCAACTCACTCTACAGCAGGAGCCGAGAAGAGCAGTTAAAAATGAACTGCTCCAACTTGCTCACTTCACTGGTGGTTGCCATCTTCAAATGGTTGTAGTTTAAAAATAATAAATCCTACAGCGAAGAGATTTATATTGTGAGAATCATAAGACCCAGATCTACATTTTGATGCATAGTATGTCCCTGAAATATTAAAAATGAAGGCACAGTCGCTGTTTAGAAATTGCCTTTCAAATTTGAGGTGGCTGGTGTGGAGTTTCAATGAATGTCATTGGATGGCGTGAGTTGCAAACAAATGGTCATATTGTGAAAACTATCAGGACTATGGCTTAGCTGTGACATTTTTAGTGGCAGCAGGGATAGCTGAACGTTTTGATATAAGATTTGTGTAGGTGGGCTTGAAAATGAGGGAGTGGTGGCAGTTTAGAAATTATGTCCTGATTTTTCAGCTCCCACTCTAGTTTTGAACATTCTACCACTCATTTTTATGGGACCAATTTCGGCACAAAAACGCCGATATTTTGTGAACCATTCGGCGAAAGGTTCCACAAAGTAATAGCATACCAATCGGGAACAATCCGCACGTTTCGGTATATTACTGTCTATGTAGTGTAAAAACTGTGGGAGGGGTTAGGGTGGTAAATTTGGCTATAATAAGAATATGTTTGTGAGATAACAGTAAGTGGTCTTGCCATGCAAGAACACTTAAAACACATTCCTATTGTAGCATCCCCAAGTCAGGGCAAAGTGTGGGACTAACCTGGGGAATGCCAGTGATGGAGAGGCCGGCACGCTGTTCCTCTGGGGCACTCTCTGGGTTCTTGCGGGACACGGGTGGAATGTGAGGTGCCCTTGGTGTTGTAGTTTAACGTGCCTATGGCTAAGTCCCTGAGGTGTCGTGACGCCAGTGCCAATTAACGGTGGCACACCGTTTGCTGATAGTAGGAATAACTGAGGAACCACTTTATGATAAAACAGAACTTGGACTTTACTGAAGTACTTGATGGTTATCATACACGGACATAGATGGAAGCGCAGTTCCTTTGAAGACGGTTGGTTTCAGTAAGTTACAGGTTACAATACATATGGCAGTCTCTGACATAGCAAGGTGATCACAGAGGGTTAACACACAGGACTCTCACAGTACAGGCGGCTTGCACTCTCTACCTGTCTGATCCTGGAAATGTAGACACTTTCTTCCAAGGCCCCAATGCCCTAAATCTGGCGTATATCCTTGGGATTAGATTAAGTACCTCCTCTGGGATTTATAGTACCTCTTGCTGTCTTGGTTGCTGCTCTGCCTTCCCTCAGCTCCTCAGGCTGGTGACCAGAAATGCTCCTGCAGGAATCCTTCTCCTGTTTGCAGCTCGACTAAGGAGGCAACACATCTCCACTAGTCCTAGGGTCTGGACTGCTCCTCCCAGGGAATGAATCTTCCTAGGCTGGACCCTCTCAGGCTATAGGGCCTGGGCTGACTTAAACAGGCGCAGGGCCTGAACTCTGGACTCCTTCACAGGCTCATGGCCTGGGCTTAAACTTTACAGGCTCAAGGCCTGGGCTTCAACCAACTGTGCCTTCCCTGACTGGGCCTTATATAACCTAGGGCTCCCTAGCTCCCTCTAGTGACTAGAGCTGGAATTAAATCCCTAGCCGGCCTGCACATGCAATACTCACAGTAACAGGGAAGTGCATAGCATTACATTACATCTGAAGATTATTTATACCAACCTCCCCATAAATAAAGGGGAAACGACAGCACACCAGTGACCCTTCTGTAGTGACGGGCATTACAGCTCCCGTACACTACATACCCCGCTGCTTTAAGCTGAGTACGACCTCGTACTCCAACAGGGCCCGCCCAACTGGAATTTACACCTGGAATACAAAAAGGACATGCAGGCATACATATTCATATATATCAACATATACATTCACATCAGGTCCAATTGGCAAAGGTGAAGTGCGGTGACAAGGGGCGTCGTTCTCTTCTCTCAGGATAGTGAATGGAACTGGGGCGCTGACCTGGCACAGCGGATGTTAATGAACCAGGATAGTCCATGACATTATATAAGTCCATAATAAAATATTATAAATTTTGGCTCACACTCAGGGAGTCCATGGAAGTAAAGATCACAGAGGCTCGCACATGGGGAGTCCATCTCTGGGCACATAGACTTGAATATAAAACTTTAGCAATAAATACGGTCAGCAATACACATACTATTGACATCACAGGACTCTGACAATACCAGGGCCATGTTATCCTGGCAAGTCCTGCGTACCCTAAAAGTGCTGACATAAAATTCCCTTTCAACCTGAAATGGGGGTTAAAAGGGGATAAAGGTGCAATCAAAAGCACAACTTGGATTGTGATTGTTTTTTCAAAGCAGGCAGGATGTCCCGGAAACCAACAGGGCAGGCTGGGAGCAGTGGTTCCACAGTGGCAACTTATCTTCACAAAAATGCCACCGGCCGTGGGGAACTGGCAGCAAGCTCTACCAGCCTGACAAACTTAAGGGACAGTTCCTGCAACACAGATGATGTCCCTGTGAGGATGAGCAAAAATGGCCTAGCAGGCCTGCTCACAGGTATGTATCAAAAGAACCCCGTTCATCAGAGGTAGTGCAGCCCTGTGCTGCTGGTAGTCTGGGCCATGCACCAGGGCCACTTGGAGGGGGTGCCCACCAAACAGAATGGGCCGGAATCATCACTGGGACTGGGCCTATCCATCTCACTGGCCCGCCGGGTTGAGAATTCACAGGAGCTGCAGATATCGGGACACTGGCCGGCACTGGGGCAGACACTTCCACTGGCCGGGATAAGGAAGTCCCGTCACGACGTACTCGGCTCCTGGAGTTTGTTAGCTTATCTGTTTTCACACTAACTTTGAGCTGCTCATTATTAATTGTAGGACCCCGGGCTACAGGTTCAGGATGCACAGGGGGCACAGATGACTCACCACTGCTGGGCTGCTGCGATGCTGCACGGGAACTTGCCACTTGACGCAGGCCGTCCAGATGAACTTGCAATATAGCGATCCGCTCCTTCAGGGCGGTGATGTCACTGCTGGATTCCGGCACACTTGCAGCAGGCTCCAATACTTCCTTTCTGCTTGCACAAGTCTGCGGCCACTCCCCCAGACTCGGGAGTTCTCGCCCAACTTCAGGCCCGCCCACATTGTAATCCACGTACAGGGGCGGCATCCCAGGACGGTTGTCTCCTCCCTCTTGGAGGGTTTTGGCGCCAAATCTTCGCGCCACTGAGGACAGTGATGGCGCAGGAAGAAGTCCAATGGCGCTGGCGGCCATCTTGGACGCCATGATGCAGCTATTCAGCGACAGCAAGCAGAATGATAAAAAGTCCACAAAAGCACACTTGGAAGTGGCGATTTTCTTCCTCTTGATAGCGCAACACTGCACAGCGCTTTCTGGGGTTTTAGGAACACTTTTTGTATGTTTGTTCAGTCCACAAAGTTCACTTCAAATAAACAGGCGTTTTGTCACTTGGCAAACTGGTTAAGGCACAAAGTTCACGTTTTGATCACAGTCCATAAACGTGCGTATCCTGTTCGTGACGCCAAAATGTAGCATCCCCAAGTCAGGGCAAAGTGTGGGACTAACCTGGGGAATGCCAGTGATGGAGAGGCCGGCACGCTGTTCCTCTGGGGCACTCTCTGGGTTCTTGCGGGACACAGCCAGGTGGAATGTGAGGTGCCCTTGGTGTTGTAGTTTAACGTGCCTATGGCTAAGTCCCTGAGGTGTCGTGACGCCAGTGCCAATTAACGGTGGCACACCGTTTGCTGATAGTAGGAATAACTGAGGAACCACTTTATGATAAAACAGAACTTGGACTTTACTGAAGTACTTGATGGTTATCATACACGGACATAGATGGAAGCGCAGTTCCTTTGAAGACGGTTGGTTTCAGTAAGTTACAGGTTACAATACATATGGCAGTCTCTGACATAGCAAGGTGATCACAGAGGGTTAACACACAGGACTCTCACAGTACAGGCGGCTTGCACTCTCTACCTGTCTGATCCTGGAAATGTAGACACTTTCTTCCAAGGCCCCAATGCCCTAAATCTGGCGTATATCCTTGGGATTAGATTAAGTACCTCCTCTGGGATTTATAGTACCTCTTGCTGTCTTGGTTGCTGCTCTGCCTTCCCTCAGCTCCTCAGGCTGGTGACCAGAAATGCTCCTGCAGGAATCCTTCTCCTGTTTGCAGCTCCGACTAAGGAGGCAACACATCTCCACTAGTCCTAGGGTCTGGACTGCTCCTCCCAGGGAATGAATCTTCCTAGGCTGGACCCTCTCAGGCTATAGGGCCTGGGCTGACTTAAACAGGCGCAGGGCCTGAACTCTGGACTCCTTCACAAGCTCATGGCCTGGGCTTAAACTTTACAGGCTCAAGGCCTGGGCTTCAACCAACTGTGCCTTCCCTGACTGGGCCTTATATAACCTAGGGCTCCCTAGCTCCCTCTAGTGACTAGAGCTGGAATTAAATCCCTAGCCGGCCTGCACATGCAATACTCACAGTAACAGGGAAGTGCATAGCATTACATTACATCTGAAGATTATTTATACCAACCTCCCCATAAATAAAGGGGAAACGACAGCACACCAGTGACCCTTCTGTAGTGACGGGCATTACAGCTCCCGTACACTACACTATTTAAGGGTACTTTCACACTTGCGTTGGTGCAGATCCGTCTGTTTATTTGCACAGATGGATCCGCACCTATAATGCAAACGTTTGTATCCGTTCAGAACGGATCCGTTTGCATTAGGTGTAAATAAAAATGACAAAGTCCAAAACGGATCCGTTTTGAATTACATTGAAAGTCAATGGGGAACGGATGCACCATATTGTGTCATTGAAAACGGATCCGTCCCCGTTGACTTACATTGTAAAAAAAAAAAGATCCGTTAGGCTCCGCCTCTTCAGACGGACACCAAAATGCTGCATGCTGCGTTTTGGTGTCCGCCTACAAAACGGAAAAGAGGTGGAACGGAGCCGAACTGATGCATTCTGAACGGATCCTTATCCATTCAGAATGCATTGGGGCTTAACTGATCTATTTTGGACCGTTTGTGAGAGCCCTGAAACTGATCTCACAAACGGAATCCAAAACGCTAGTGTGAAAGTACCCTAAAGAAGTTAAAAACAGTAAACCAGATCCTACCTATGATTCGTGTCTGCAGGGAACCTAGTTTGAAGAGCAAAGATTAAAAAAGGCTCCTGACATAAGACTCTTTTTTTTTTTATTTATGACCACCTCCCCTGCTAGTTATGTTAAAGGGGTATTCCGGTTAGATTAAGTTATCCCATATCCACAGGCTAGCAGATAACTATCAGAGCAGTGGAGGTCCTATCACTGGAACCCCTCACGATCAAAAGAACAGGTGCCCTGTACCTCCTGCAGCCCCCACTGAAATTTATAAAACGGCCGGTTGGGCATAAGTGCGGCGGCTCCATTAATTTATATGGGAATTCCAGAGATAGTCGAGTCTGTACTCTGCTTTCTCAGGAACTCCCATAAAAATAGAGTGGCACATAGGGGGGCTGCAGGGGGTACACTGATTAAATTATTATTCTCTATTTCATAGATAGGAGATAATATACCAATACCCCTTTAAAGGATAACTGTCACATTTAGACCCAAATTTCAATGTTCATATATTTAGTTACCAATAACATGATATTCCAGAATCAATAACTATTAGACTTACTCGCCCCATATTTCATAAGATCCAGCCCTTAGCAACCAGTCTGCACAAAACTGCAATTTCCTTATTCAGTTAAGATGGCTGCTGCTGCCCTCACCCTGAGGCTAATCCCGCCTGCCCTCACTACCCACAATGCATTGAGCTCCTCGTGCACTAGTTTCTGCACCTCAACCAATAGGTGCTCTCCACACTGAAACACGCCCCCTTCCTGCTATCACATACACAAGTGGTAGAACTGTGTGAACATTCTCTGTTGCGTGGACAAAGAAAACTAATGGTAAACTAGTCTAATAGCACTGCCTTACACTATATATATTCTGTCATGGGGACACATCTGTGCTGTATCACTGCTGGTGATAGGGGGACATACATGGGCGGCAGAATTAGTGTCATGGGGACACATATGTGCTGTATCACTGCTGTGATAGGGGGACATACACGGGCTGCAGAATTACTGTCATGGGGACACATATGTGCTGTATCACTGCTGTGATAGGGGGACATACACGGGCTGCAGAATTACTGTCGTGGGGACACATCTGTGCTGTATCACTGCTGTGAAAGGGGGACATACATGGGCGGCAGAATTAGTGTCATGGGGACACATCGAGGGTTAACAGCCAAACAAAACTCTATATTTATTGCCCTGATTCTACGGTTTACAGGAACACCCCACATGTGGTCGTAAACTGATGTAAGGACAGACGGCAAGGCACAGAAGGAAAGGAGCTCCATGTGGTTTTTGGAAGGCAGATTTAGCTGGACTGGTTTTTAGATGCCGTGTCCCATTTGAAGCCCCCTGATGCACCTTTACAGTAGAAACTCACAAAAATTTACCCCATTTTGGAAACTAGGGGATAAGGTGCCAGTTTTATTGGTACTATTTTGGGGTAAATATGATTTTTAATTGCTCTATATTACATTTTTTGTGAGGAAAGGTAACAAAAAAAGGGCTGTTTTGGCACTGTTTTTATTTTTTATTTTTTACAAGATTCATCTGACAGGGTAGATCATGTGTCATTTTTATAGAACAGATCGTTACGGACGTGGCAATACCCAATATGTATACTTTTTCTTATTTATTTAAGTTTTACACAATAATAGCATTTTTAAACAAAAAATTATGTTTTAGTGTCTCCATATTCTGAGAGCTATAGCTTTTTTATTTTTTGACTGATTGTTTTAGTTATGGTCTCATATTTTGCGGGATGAGGTGTCGGTTTTATTGGTACTATGTTGGGGGGCCATACGCCTTTTTGATCGCTTGGTGTTACAATTTTTGTGATGTAAGTTCACAAAAATGGCTTTTTTTGGCACTGTTTTTAATTTTATTTTTTTACGGTGTTCAGCTGAGGGGTTAGATGATGTGATATTTTTATAGAGCAGGCCCTCACGGACGCGGGGATACCCAATATGTATCCTTTTTTATTTATTTAGGTTTTACACAATCATTTTTTAAACCAAAAAAATCATGTTTTAGTGTCTCCATAGTCTGAGAGCCATAGTTTTTTAAGTTTTTAAGCTATTGTCTTAGGTTGGGTACCATTTTTGCGGGATGAGGTGACGGTTAGATAGGTACTATTTTTGGGGTCATATGACTTTTTGATCGCTTGCTATTACACTTTTTGTGATGTAAGGTGACAAAAAAATGGCTTTTTGACAAAGTTTTTATTATAAATTTTTTACAGTGTTCACTTGAGGGGTTAGGTCATGTGGTATTTTTATAGAGCAGGTCCTTACGGACGTGGCGATACCTAATATGTCTACTTTTTAAAAAAAATTACATTTAACACGAAAAAGCATTTTTAAAACAAAAGAAATCATGTTTTAGTCTCAGAGCCATACTTTTTTAATTTTTAGGGCGATTGTTTTTGGTAGGGGCTCATTTTTTGCAGGATGAGGTGACGGTTTTATTGGTACTATTTTGGGCGGCGTACGCCTTTTTGATCGCTTTGTGTTAGAATTTTTGTCATAAGGTGACAAAAAATTGCTTTTTTTTTACATGGTTTTTATTTTTTATTTTTTACGGTGTTCACCTAAGGGGTTAGGTCATATGATATTTTTATAGAGCTGTTTTTTACGGACGTGGCGATAGCAATTATGTATATTTTTTTATTTTTTATGACAAACAGATTTGAAAAAAGACCATTTTTATTTTATTCTCATTTAAATTTTTATTTATTTATTTTTTAACTTATTTTATTTTTTTTAACTTATCAAGACCCATCTGGATCCTGAAGATCCAGTGGGCCTAATCACTGTACAGTGCATTGCAATAGTCATCTATTGCAATGCACTGTATAGTCAGTGCTACATTTACACTAAGGCTGTTCAGACCCTCGGGGTCTCATCAGCCTTGGATAACTTAGCAACCAGGACGCCTTTGTAAGGCGTCCGGTTGCTCATGGTAACTCATCGCGCCGCTGCGATCGCAGCAGCAGCAGCGCGATAGAAGAGAGAGGGAGCTCCATCCCTCTTAACCCCATGGATGCCGCGGGCGGCTGCTGACCACGGCATCTATGGGGTTAAACACCCCAGATCGGTGTCAGCACCGATCTGGGGTGTAGCAGCAGAGTGTTAGCTGTAAGTCACAGCTAACACTCGCTGCTGAATACACCCGGCAGCAGAAGGAGCGGAGTGGAGCAGGGGGGAACAACCAGGAGGAACGGAGGGGGCAGCGGGGGACATATGGAGGCAATGATGGCCGCATGTGGGGGGCAGTGGGGGCATTTATTTATAAAAAGGCTCTGGGGGCACGGCAGCAGACTGGGGCACACGCGATTTCAGACTGCAGTCTCCAGAGTGGAGATCGCAGCCTGAAACCAGCATAATAGAGAGCTCTCACTTCCGGGAGCACGAACGTACAAGTTACTGTGCGTCTTCCGTCCTCCAGGAGATAGACGGACCTCACATAGCAACCTGTTTTTAGGGTAAGGTGAAAATAGGCGCTGAGGGGGGCAAAATGACAGTTTTATAGGGGTTCAGGGATAATGAAAAAAAAATGAAGATGGCCACTAATGTCATGAAGATGGTCTCTATTAAGATATTGAAAAAAAAAAAATGTGACAGTTATCCTTTAACCCTCTTAATAATTCATTTAAAGCTACTAGTATCTCCATTATGTTTCTAGAAAAAATGTCTAGATACTGTTGTAGAAATTTCCTTACCTCGTGCTTCCAAGCACGTGTATCAAGCTCCCTTTGTGTAAGGAAAGGCCCCACTATTCCAGTAATCAGATAGGATGCTTCATGGTGGAGAGCTCTGGTGAGCACTGCCCTCCTCAGACCCTTTCTTTATTTACATAGACAAAAGGGATAACAATAGGAAGGGGCAGGCCCAACACCTGACCACTCCCTTCATGTACAGTTCAAACATACAGGAAGTGATGACACACAACATTTCTCTCAATCACCACTAGGGGAATCTTGTTTAGCACCGATCAGTGATCAATGCTCAACAAGGCTCACCAGGATTCTTATGTGGGCCTACTTAGAGGAACAGCGTCACCATCTCCAGCGATTGATCAGGCACACTGGAAATAACGAATGCACGTTCCTTTCCATATATTGTTCTCTTAATAAATGTATCCACGCCAAGCCAATAAATCCGCTTTTTGGGCGGGGGCCCTAGCTGGCGCACATACATTTCCCAAAAAAACACTGCTCTGCAGCGCATCAGTCTCCCCCTGGCCCACAGCCCAGTGCATAGCACATAGACTGTTCGCCAGTGGTGACCTCTGCGCCCGGCAGCCGATTGTTCTCTACGTCCACAGTAAGATATCCACTCCAGGAGGTGGCGTTGGTCGCCTTCTGGTTTGGAATCCTCTGCATCTGGTCCATGGTTTGGTCTTTAGGGAGTGTCGTATGTTCAAGCTTCGGTAACTCGGTCGGTCAGACATCAGGCGTATAGAAGGAATGGAAACAAAAAAAAACATGAGTACATGTCCTATTTCCTTTGGCCCGTATTTAATGGAAAACAGTGAGCCCCCAAGACCTCCCAATCGGCTGCAACGTAAGATACAGGGACAAGCTTTATCTGATATTACCCTCTACGATGTGCTATCAACAAATGTCTTTGTGGCCCTTGCTAGTTGAGGTGCCTTTCCCTTCCTAAAAACTAAACAAATAAACGGAAGTGATACTCCTCATTCTGTGACGTAGTTGAACAGCTTCTTGCCGTGACTGGTGTGGATCCAGTTGTCTCGTCCCTCGAACTTCAGAGAGGTTGGTGTCATCAGCAGCACCTGGAATGGCCCAAGATATCACACATATCAAAGTTGTCCTTCATCTGACATATATGAACAGACAATCCATTTCAAAATCCAACTCTGCACATCCTTTGCTAACATATATCTTCATTACATCGCAGTTTGATGCCTTCATGAGACTCCATTCTTTCAGTGCCGTTCAGCGTCCCCCCTGCGTGTGTGTGCATGCGCCTGTCAGTGGCCGCGCACTCCACCGTCGGTGTCAGGTGACCGGAGGTGTGCGATGTCATCATAGACACACCTCTCAGTCATATGACCTCCGTCGTCAATGGGGAAGTTTAACCACTTCAACCCCCCTAGCTTAAACACCCTTAATGACCAGGCCACTTTTTACAATTCTGCACTACACTACTTTCACCGTTTATTGCTCCGTCATACAACTTACTACCCAAATGAATTTTACCTCCTTTTCTTCTCACTAATAGAGCTTTCATTTGGTGCTATTTCATTGCTGCTGACATTTTTACTTTGCTTTTAATCAAAAATGACCGAAATTTTTGCAAAAAAATTACATTTTTCACTTTCTGTTGTAATTTTTTTTTTTTAAAACTACATTTCTATATAAATTTTTCACAAAATGTATTGTTCTACATGTCTTTGATAAAAAAAAAAAAACCAATAAGTGTATATTTATTGGTTTGGGTAAAAGTTATAGCGTTTACAAACTATGGTGCAAAAAAGTGAATTTCGGCATTTTGAAGCAGCTCTGACTTTCTGAGCACCTGTCATGTTTTTTCAGGTGCTAGAATGTCAGGATAGTATAAATACCCCCCAAATCACACCATTTTAGAAAGAAGACACCCCAAAGTATTCGTGGAGGAGCATGGTGAGTTCATGTATGATTTCATTTTTTTTCACAAGTTAGTGGAAAATGACACTTTCTGAGGAAAAAAATAAAAATAATAAAGTTTCCATTTCTGCTAACTTCTGGCAAAAAAAATATAAATCTCCAACGGACTCACTATGCCCCTCAGTGAATACCTTGGGGAGTCTACTTTCCAAAATGGGGTCATTTGTGGGGTGTGTTTACTGTTCTGGCATTTGCTTGGAATTTGGGCCCCTTTGCGCACCCAGGCTGCAAAAAAGTGTCACTCATGTGGTATCGCCGTACTCAGGAGAAGTAGGGCAATGTGTTTTGGGGTGTACTTTTACATATACCCATGTTGGGTGAGAGAAATATCTCTGTAAACTGACAACTTTGTATAAAAAAATTTAAAAAGTTATCATTTACAGAGATATTTCTCACACACAGCATGGGTATATGTAAAAATACACCCCAAAACACATTGCCCTACTTCTCCTGAGTACTGCGATACCACATGTGTGACACTTTTTTGCAGCCAAGATGCGCAAAGGGGCCAAAATTCCAATGAGTACCTTTAGGATTTCACAGGGCATTTTTACACATTTGGATTCCAGACTTCTTCTCACGCTTTAGGGGCCCCTAAAATGCTAGGGCAGTATAAATTTCTGTGAACTTGCCATACTCCTCAGAGAATACCTTGGGGTGTCTTCTTTCCAAAATGGGGTCACATGTGGGGTATTTATACTGCCCTGGCATTTTAGGGGTCCTAAAGCGTGAGAATCCAAATGCGTAAAAATGCCCTGTGAAATCCTAAAGGTACTCATTGGTTTTAGGGCCCCTTTGCGATCTTGGCTGCAAAAAGTGGCACACATGTGGTATCGCCGTACTCAGGAGAAGTAGGGCAATGTGTTTTGGGGTGTATTTTTACATATACCTATGCTGGGTGTGAGAAATATCTCTGTAAATGACAACTTTTTAAAATTATATACAAAGTTGTCAATTTACAGAGATATTTCTCTCACCCAACATGGGTATATGTAAAATACACCCCAAACACATTGCCCTACTTCTCCTGAGTACGGCGATACCACATGTGTGACACTTTTTGCAGCCAAGATGTGCAAAGGGGCCCTAAACCAATGAGTACCTTTTAGGAGGGCATTTTTACGCATTTTTCTTCTCACGCTTTAGGGCCCCTAAAATGCCAGGGCAGTATAAATACCCCACATGTGACCCCATTTTGGAAAGAAGACACCCCAAGGTATTCCATGAGGGGCATGGCGAGTTCATAGAAGATTTTTTGGCACAAGTTAGCGGAAATTTATTTTTATTGTTTTTCTCACAAAGTCTCCGTTTCTGCTAACTTTTGACAAAAAGTTCAATTTTTCATGGACTCACTATGTCCCTCAGCGAATACCTTGGGGTGTCTTCTTTCCAAAATGGGGTCATTTGTGGGGTGTTTGTACTGTTCTGGCATTTTGGGGGGGGGGCTAAATTGTGAGCAATCCTGTAAAACCTAAAGGTACTCGTTGAATTTGGGCCCTTTAGCACTCAGGCTGCAAAAAAGTGTCACTTATATGGTATCGCCATACTCAGGAGAAGTAGGGCAATGTGTTTTGGGGTGTATTTTTACATATACCCATGCTGGGTGAGAGAAATATCTCTGTAAACTGACAACTTTGTATAAAAATTTTTTAAAAGTTGTCGTTTACAGCGATATTTCTCACACAAAGTATGGGTATATATAAAAATACACCCCAAAACTCATTGCCCTACTTCTCCTGAGTACGGCGATACCACATGTGTGCCACTTTTTTGCAGCCAAGATGCGCAAAGGGGCCCTAAAACCAATGAGTGCCTTTAGGATTTCACAGGGCATTTTTACGCATTTGGATTCTCACGCTTTAGGACCCCTAAAATGCCAGGGAAGTATAAATACCCCACATGTGACCCCATTGTGGAAAGAAGACACCCCAAGGTAATCCGTGAGGGGCATGGCAAGTTCACAGAATTTTTTTTTTTTTGGCACAAGTTAGCGGAAATTGATATTTTTTTTTTTTTTTTTTACAAAGTCTCATATTCCACTAACTTGTGACAAAAAATAAAATTTTACATGAACTCACCATACCCCTCACGGAATACCTTGGGGTGTCTTCTTTCTAAAATGGGGTCACATGTGAGGTGTTTGTACTGCCCTGGCATTTGACGGTCTCCGCAATCATTACACGTATCGCCAGCATTAGGAGTTTCTGCGATTCTCCTTATCTTGAGCATACGGGTAATGAGATTTTTTTTTTGGGCTGAAAAAAAAAAATGAACGGCACAGATTTCCTCATTCGCATTGATCAATGTGGATGAAAAAATCTCTGCCAAAAAATGTGCAAAAAAAACGGCACAGTTTTCCTCATTCGCATCGATCAATGTGGATGAAAAAATCTCTGCCAAAAATGTGCAAAAAAAAGTAGTAAGGCCCCATTCACACGTCCGCAAAAATGTCCGCATCTATTCCGCAATTCTGCGGAATAGATGCGGACCCATTCAGTGTGAATGGGGCTGGCGGTGATGCGGAGAGCACACTATGTGCTCGCCGCATCAGCATTTGCGAGCTGCGGCCGCAAACTTCCGGGTTTCGGCCCCCAAACATCCGGCCGCAGCTCCGCAAAAGATAGAGCATGTCCTATTCTTGTCCGCAATTGCGGACAAGAAAAGGCATTTTCTGTATAGTTCTGGCAATGTGCGGATCCGCAAAATGCGGAAAGCACATTGCCGGTGTCCGTGTTTTGATCGGATCTATGGATCCGCAAAACACATACGGACGTCTGAATGAGCCTTACAGGGGGTGATTAGTGACAGGGGGTGACATGGGGTGATCAGGGGTTAATCGGGGTTAATCAGGGGTTAATCAGTGACCGGGGGATGGATGGGGGGGGTCTGTGTGGTGATTGGTGCACTTACAACAGTTTCCTTTGGTGGTCCCAAGCAAAAGGGACCACCAAAGGAACGAGCAGCAAGCATATCAGACGCTGTTACAAAACAGCGTCTGATATGCCATTTTTTTTAACTTCTACAGCCTGCCAGCGCACGATCAGCGCTGGCAGGCTGCAGTTAAAGTTCTCCCCGATTTGATCCTGTGAACGCGTGCGCGCGTCAAAGAGGAATAGACCGACCGCCCGCAGGACGCAATCCTGCGTTAGGCGGTCGGGAACTGGTTAAACAAACCAGGATCCCTCTGCTGCGTTAATCGGGAGCAGTATCTTAAAACATGGGCGTACCGGTCACACTCATACATCTGGGACATACAGCGACCCATACAGGAGTTCAGAATAGTCCTCCCTACACCCGACCGCAACTTTTGAGCAATAATCGCAACATATTCACAACATATCTGGACCACCAATCAGCACAATCAATCGTGCGTACTGGGATCGGGACTCCCGATGTTTCCACCGGTTCCACCCGACCCCTTGCGCCCACATCCTACTAACAGAGGAGTGATCGGGGTTAACCCTATCATCTCCTCCATCTCACCATCCATACCAGGTCCATCTCATGCGGGGTCAGGAAGTTATTTAGTTGCATGTCCCTGGCGCAGACTCACATAAAGTTGATATACAAATAAAGTTCACACGTGCGCACCTCAGTCGCTAGACTATACCGCATCCCATAGCCGCAGAGGCAACCCGAACATTTACATTAAGACCACTTCTTTGGCGATCAATGACCAATGGAGTTCTTAGCCGGCATCCTGCTGTGTAATGGTGTTCTTATTTGTTCATAGATGCACTGCAAGGTAAAAGGAATAAAGACACATAAATAATTGTATCAGGCAACATTTGGGAGAGAAGGGTTCAATATTAAAACACGGCCAATTGAAAGCCCGGCAACAAGTCTTAGTTACATTAGACATATATAGGAAATGGATCAAAAGAAGTGGCCTAAAGCAAAATCCCTGTACATACCTCTCGGCTCTAGGGTATCCAACTCATGGATCCATCTAGGTCCCTTTTGCTTCAACCTCTTTTCCCTATCTCCTCCTCTTCTTAGCGGGGTACACTATCGATAATCCTATATCTCAACTGAGAGACATTATGACGGGCTTCCCAAAAATGTTTGGGGACTGGCAACTCAACCTACTCTGTATATCTTGGATCCTGTTTCTTGGTAAACAATTTCCGGACAGAGTACATATGCTGGTTAAACCTATTTTTACACAACTGTGTGGTCTTCCCCACATAGAAGAGACCACACGGGCATTGGAGCACATAAATTACTTAGTCTGATAGACAAGTGTAGAAGTCCTTAATCCGGTATCGTTTACCTGTCCTCGGATGAGAGAAAGTGTCATCTCACCCTGATCAGGCTGCTGCAACTGTTGCAGCCCAAACAGGGATGGCAACCACTCCTGCCCTCTCTCTTACCAACTGTCATGGTATCCGCTCGTGTCAGATGGTCCCCCAAATTGCGGGGTCTTCTGTAGGACATCAATGGGGGAGTCTGCAACTTCTTGACTTCCGGAAATGACTGCACTAAGATGTGCCAATTCTGCCTCAAAATCTTCACTAATTTCAAACTCTCAGATTCCTGTCTCTCACGTTGTTTTGACTTTTCTTTATGTCGTTGTACCAGGCTTCTGGGATACCCCGGTCTTGAATTTTTTTTTCCCATCCTGTCCAATCTATCATCCACAAGTGTGTCCTCAGACACTACCCTTCGCACCCTGAGGAACTGACTATAAGGCAGAGATTCTACAGTCTTTCTTGGGTGTGCGCTATCAAAGCGCAACATATTATTACGGTCTGTTCTCTTAGTATAGATGTCCGTGTGTAACCTACCCCCTTTCAAATAATCAGATGGGTCAAGGAACTGCAGTGACTCCACCGACGATACCTTTGTGAATTTCAGATGTTCATGTATACCAGGGAGACCACACAGGTGTGCAAAAATAGGTTTAAGCAGCATAAGTACTCTGTCCGAAAATTGTTTACCAAGAAACAGGATCCAAGATATACAGAGGAGGTTGAGTTGCCAGTCCCCAAACATTTTTGGGAAGCCCGTCATAATGTTTCTCAGTTGAGATATAGGATTATCGATAGTGTAGCCCCGCTAAGAAGAGGAGGAGATAGGGAAAAGAGGTTGAAGCAAAAGGAACTTAGATGGATCCATGAGTTGGATACCCTAGAGCCGAGAGGTATGAACAGGGATTTTGCTTTAGGCCACTTCTTTTGATCCATTTCCTATATATGTGTAATGTAACTAAGACTTGTTGCCCGGCTTTCTATTGGCCGTGTTTTAATATTGAACCCTTCTCTCCCAAATGTTGCCTGATACAATTATTTATGTGTCTTTATTCCTTTTACCTTGCAGTGCATCTATGAACAAATAAGAACACCATTACACAGCAGGATGCCGGCTAAGAACTTTATTGGTCATTGATCGCCAAAGAAGTGGTCTTAATGTAAATGTTCGGGTTGCCTCTGCGGCTATGGGATGCGGTATAGTCTAGCGACTGAGGTGCGCACGTGTGAACTTTATTTGTATATCAACTTTATGTGAGTCTGCGCCAGGGACATGCGACTAAATAACTTCCTGACCCCGCACGAGATGGACCTGGTATGGATGGTGAGATGGAGGAGACGATAGGGTTAACCCCCTGTCACTCCTCTGTCAGTAGGATGTGGGCGCAAGGGGTCGGGTGGAACCGGTGGAAACATCGGGAGTCTCGATCCCAGTGCGCGCGAATAATTGTGCTGATTGGTGGTCCAGATATGTTGCGATTATATTGCGATTATTATTTAACAGATGCCCAGACGGGCAGTAAGCCTATCTTGACCCAGGTTATTATAAAACGTCACTTTTATTTGACATACACTAAAAATTTAAGTGTGAGATGAAGGCAACTTTAATAAACCAAAAAATATTTGTTAAAAGTACAGTCTACACTCCACCTATGGATAGAGGTGTCATTCAGAAAGAGAGAGGGTGGGGAGATGTGCACAATCTCCTACCTTATCACTGCTAGATATAGCGTACTATGATGTCACTGTTTGCAGAGCAGGTTGCTAGTAAGATATATCTGGCACCTTTGCCGTATTTTGTGGTGAAGACTTGTGTACCTTCACACCACTGTCAGATTAACACAGCCACCATTAGCATGTGTCGAAACTGACATTGAGCCTGAGGGCTGCTAGCCCTGCAAACAGAGGTGGCTACAGTTAAGTGCTGCAGCTCACATCAGTATACTAAAGTGCCAAGCATTTGAACAGAGTCCAATCAGACTATTATTATTATTATTATTGATTGCTAGTGGAGTGAGAGGCCGCATTTAAAAACTAACACTGCCCTCGACATGTTTCACCAGTCTTCTGGCTTCTTCAGGGGTAAATGGGCAGCAATATTTGTGTTAAATAACCTTACCCAGGCTAGGTCCCATAGATGATTATTATATTGCGATTATTGCTCAAAAGTTGCGGTCGGGTGTAGGGAGGACTATTCTGAACTCCTGTATGGGTCGATGTATGTCCCAGATGTATGAGTGTGACCGCTGCGCCCATGTTTTAAGATACTGCTCCCGATTAACGCCGCAGAGGGATCCTGGTTTGTTTAAACTTCCCCATGACGACAGAGGTCATATGACTGAGAGGTGTGTCTATGATGACGTCGCACACCTCCGGTCACCTCCGGAGTGCGCGGCCACTGACAGGCGCATGCGCACACTCAGGGGGGACGCTGAACGGCACTTAGAGAATGGAGTCTCATGAATGCATCAAACTGCGATGTAATGAAGGTATATGTTAGCAAAGGATGTGCAGAGTTGGATTTTGAAATGGATTGTCTGTTCATATATGTCAGGTGAAGGACAACTTTGATATGTGTGGAAGCAACATTGTTGGGAGGAGGGGTTTGTTTTATCCAATCAACATGTTGGGGGAGGTATATTAAGTTCACTTGTTATATGTGTATTTGAGCTTGACAAAGACCGCAAGGTTGAAATGTTGCTACACTTTGGTGCAAATAAAATAAGAAGTTTTTTGCTGAAAACTGGAGTGCCACTGTGAATCTTTATACATGCTTTGAACAAGAAAGGGATTCGGAGGTTGGGATCCTGCACTGCCGGCACCGCCACTGTTTGGAAATTTCCAGCGGCTTGGAAGTAAGTGGTGCTGTCTATCCCATGTCTTTTACCAAGATATCACAGCTCTAGTCCTGTCTTCGGATGTTTCTTTACCACAACCCAATCACCTGGTTAACTAGAAAGAACACTGGTTATTGAGTCTGGGTCTGGGAATGACTCCCAAATCCGGTAGTGGACATTGGGTGTTAACCCATGGGGCTGCCTGGAGCCATCCCTGATAGAATAAAGGGCTAAAGCAGAACATTCAGGCCCTGGATCAGCCGTGATTTCTCCTTGCAAAAAGCTGACCCAACTACTGTCAAAGAAAAGGCAGTCGTGATGGTTCTCGACGCGATTTCTTACTAGGTTAGAAAATTGACAGTTAATAGGTTAGAATGGTTAGTAAAAAGTTTGAAAATTGTTGTTTTCTACACCACTCCCCCCTCCCCTTCTCATCGTCCTCAAAACCAGAATGAAGAGAAGCTGGGTTCAACATGGTGCATCATCTCAAGGTTAGATGGAGAGATGAGGGAGGGATGAGAGAGAGAGAAAGAGAGATGAGAGAGAGAGAGGATTGGATTGGAGTTCGTAGTTTTAGTTGGATGAGAGTATATGATAGTGTTAGTTCACACTGACTGGGACTTTTGAATGCCCTGTCGCCGCAGCTCGATGGATTCGTGCAGCCACAGTTCTGCCTTCTGGAGGGAACCATGGTTTAGGAGTCTAGTGGGGAATTCATGGACAAACTTTTTCCCAAATCCAGACCTTAAAGGTCCCTATCTTTGGGGACGGTCCACTCTGAACCTACAGTCCATTGGTGCCAATCTTTGAGGGGCTTAACAACTCCTCCTCCATAGATGGATTTCATGTGCTGCTTGGCTGTCCTATACTCAGAAGGGGTACCCTTCTGTTTCCTAGTTTTCCCTACACCCAATGCTCGAGCCTTTTAAAAGTTGGTGCGTCCACCTACAGTGTCCCGCGACACACGCCTGGACGGCTTCTACCCCCCTTGGTTCGCCTCTGAGTTGCCCTAGGATTTCTGGCACCAACACACGGACTCCGTTCATCCTAGTTAGACCTCAGGAAAAGTAGTAGCAGCGTGAGGAAAAGGGCTCTCGCCGACACACGGCGGCCCTCTGAGTCTCCTAATGAGATATACCAGCCTCGGTTTTGGCTCTGAATAGTGACCTGACCACAGGATAGGGCTTCCAATTGCACACAGCTATTGGTATGCCCGGGTGATATATACCACCTTGTCTCCTTAAAAAAAACTCATCAACTTACTTTCCTTTGCCTATATGATTCTATATAGTCAAGCTGAACAGCACACAAAGACCTTTTTTTGCAGTGACTGATCAAAAACCTCTCGCTCAGCAGCAACCCTTGAATTCAGACAGTAGTTCCCACACAATATCACGAGACCCCCAGTAACTAAAGAAAAATCCCAGATTGAATGCTGCTTCCTATACCATAATTTGTTTCATGGATGACTTTGAAAAAAAATAAATAAATCATTTAACTTGCTGCCAGTGAGAACAATGTACAAAACGTTAAAAAATATGAAAACTGGTGCACAATCAGAATGCGTAAAAGAGACTACGCCCTGATTACAACCAGCCACATTCCTAGAGGGGTGTGATTGTCCCCATATCCAATCCTCACCATCACAGTTGTCTCACAATAGCAGCTACTTTCTTGAACTACAGTGCAGGCCTCTGGGGCGAAAAAACAAAACAACAAAAATTAAATTTAGAATTTAGCATACCTGACTGCACACTACATAATTAAATTTAGAGGCTTCTCCTTTAAAATAAATAAAGTTAAAAACGCACATCCCCAGGTTCTTCTGTAAATCTCCCTGAAAGACAAAACTAGTAAAATATTAATAACCACAGACAGAACCTCATCAAGAGAGGTTCACATTGAAACAAAATCTTTGGAGCACATACAATTGTATAGGACTGAATAAACTTATCAATGCCTTGGAGGGTTCACCTGAAACCATAAACACTGGCAGGAAAATTTCTTCCCACCCAGTAATTGAAATCCTAATTTGCCCAGCCCCAAACCAAGTTCAGATTCATTTTACCAAAGAAGCAGGATTTAACATTACAAGGTCCCACAAAACCGGTTTCCAGGGAAAAGAAAAAGCCAATTTAGGTCTTAACTCACAAAATTAGAAACTCTTCTGAATTCCAGGAGCCGATCTCTTTCCTCTCTAAGATTCACATTTTAACCTTCATACTGGGATTTGAAATCTGCTTCCTGGATCCATGACCTTGGCTGTCCATAGCTTCTATGCCTTTGCAAAGAACCATGTCTTGGACCATTACCCCATCTTGCTGAATAAACCACCTTACTTTTAGGTGTGGTTCTGGAGTACTTAACATACCTCTGTCTGTTGGCATTGGCGAACGTAACAATATCTTGCAATGTGCCCAAATCCCCTGCATGCAAAACAACGAATAGCTTGTCTCCCTGCACAAAACCTTCTCTGGGCACATGGTGACCTGCCTTGCTGCATAACATTAATCATCCTAGTATGACTAGGTCCCACAATACTATCTGAATTAAGTCCTCTTACCACAGATTTACCTGAAGAATCTTCTGCCACTGTATTAACACTTCCAACTCCAGGGTCAGACAAATTGTCCATCTCCATCCCTGAGTCGGATCCACTATGTGACCCACAGTCCTCAGACTTTTCCACACTAACAGCCCGTACATTCTCTCTAACCCCAGAAACATTACTTTCTAACGGCTCTTTCAATGCCTCTGGCTGTGCTAAGCACTGAGAACGTTTATCTTCTGTCCTCCTGCAGAGAGTAGACAATTCCCTTACAGCACACTGTGCATGCGTCAGGCTCTGAGACAACTGTTCACTCTCCTTGCGCGGCTCAGTATTACACCTCACAGTACATTCATAATTAGCGCGAGCATCAGCTGCCTTCTGGACAAGAGTTCTCAATTTAACAATTTCCACTTTTAAATCTTCCACTTCTCCTTCCAAACTCAGCCTCAGCCTACAAGACTCCTGATTCTTATCCGCTATTCACCCAGCAGCAAAAATCAGAGCATACTTGCCTTCACGTTTGCGCCATTTTCTGGTACCGATCAGGTTTGCTACACAATTCTGAGCCTGCAGCCATGGATCAGTAGATCTCTGCATAGCTTGAACAATGGCCTCTGTGTTTTTCACGTTTGCTACTTCTTTAAAAATTCCTTCCATGATATACGCACAAAACACCACAATTGTTACTGCAAAAATATACTACAAAAATATACTGCTATCGATCTCTGACTTGTCTCAATACTTCCAGCACAGAACTACAAATCAAAGTCAAACTGTACATAGAAAGGTTACAGAAAGAGAAAATAACTATTCTGGAAAAAACTGACATTTGAGGCAAAAACAAACAAATCGCTTTCCATAGACACCAAAACTAAAATGTGAACCAGCTCAAACTAAAATAAATTCCTTGTTAAAACCTGCAGCACTAAACTAACCAAGATGTCTGCCAAAAGCACATGCTCTTACACAAAGGAAATGAATGATGGCCGACAAACCACATGCCCGGACACACAAAGAAAGACAAGATGGTGTCTCCAAAATCCAGCAACCTCTAAACGCTGTCTCTCTTGTACAAACACTAAAACAGAATGCTTTCTCTACAAACCAGAATACCCTCTTATAAAATCACACTAAATATTAAAGTTACACAAAAACAGAAAAGTTATAACAAAACAACTGGTCAGCACACACATCACAATCTGACTTTACAATCTCTGTACAATCAATTCAGATCCACCAAAAACTACACAACGAAAAAGAACTTACCTTGTCCTTACACAAAGAGAGCGAAAACCTTCTTTTACCAAGCAGAAATTTCCTCTGACGCAGCAGACAAAATTACACTTTACCCTCCCCCTTTTTATCTGCTGTGCAGAGCAGAAAAAATCAGTTGCCGTAGCCGGCATCGTGCTGTGGCAGGATGTGCACGGCGCATGCGCGAGAAGAGCGCGGTCCCGACTACAAGAAGAAATGTCCATCAATGAGAGGAGGAGAATAGGGGCGGGTCTTTGCCGACGGTTGAGTCAAAGAGACCGTTGCCCCCTTGACTCCAGCAGGACTTGAACAAGGGGACAAACAAACTGTTATAAGTGGATTTTATTAAAGATCACAACCCTGACAGGTGATATGGAAACATCTTTGGGCCCACATTGCAAGAAACTATAAGGTACTGTGATTAAAAAAATTTGACTTTTGCAGGTGACAGGTTCCCTTTAATGTTGTCAGAGAGCTGTCCCTATATTCTGTCTTTTAAGGGACAGGTAGTACACCCTGCATATTGCATTTAGTACATGATAAAATATAGACATTATATGCTGTATTGCAATTCATATAAAATTTGATTGAAAACATCAAAGTATTTGAAGTAGAAGTTAATGATTTTGTTTCTATCAAACGACAAGTTGTACACACACTTTGGGGGATATTTACCAAAACTGGTGTAAGGAAAACTGGCTTAGTTGTCTATAGAAACCAATCATATCCCCCTTTCATTTTCCAAAGGAGCTCTGAAACACGAAAGGTGGAATCTGATTGGTTGCTATGGGCAACTAAGCTAGTTTCCTTTATACCAGTTTTGATAAATATTCCTCTTTGTGTTTGCATTTAAAACAGCCATTCAAGTTCCATTGTGTTTTTTAGTGTAAAACAAACATGTAGATATCATTTGTCCCAAAGTGGCTGCCTTTTTGGGAACGGAGACCCTGCTTTAAAGTGTCCTGTTTAAGAATAGGGAGACATCTGAACAGGAGGTCTCTTATTTTTTTTTAACTCCATATTGTATTTTGTGACAAATGCAATAGAGGAGTTGTTGATAAATCTTTTGCATTTGTCAACTAACATTTTGTCTATCTTGTTTATGTATTCTCGGTAGGGCATTATTTATTAACCATTTTGGATACACTCACTCAGATAACTCTGTTACATGTTATATCAAGCTCAGCACTACACATTATTTCATCAGAGCAATTATGTTTGATCCTAATTATTGGAATTGCCTTTTTTGTGTCATATGGTTGGCAAGAGCTAGCATTAAGTAATGTATTTCCTGCGGTGGGTTTGCAATAGGTTGATGTGGATATTGTCACTTAGGATCTGAAAAAAACAAACAATAAACTGGGTGGAATGATAATTGCCAGAAAAAACAAACAAATTAGAATTAAATTATTGGATAAGGTTTAGTACAGCCACCACATCAGACCCCCATATTAATATGAGGTCATCAATGTAGCAGCTGTACCAAACCATACCCTCCATCAAAGGAACCTGCCTGGAATAAATATACACTACTCACAAAAAGTTAGGGGTATTTGGCTGTCAGGTGAAATTTATGGAAAATAAAGAAAGTTCTCGCTACAGTGATATGGTATCATTAAAGAAGGGCATTTAAGTAGAAGCATGCAATGATGATTTCCTCGTCTCAAACAATTTATTGAAACAAAAGCTAACAGTGGCAATGTCTCAATAACTTATCATGTGACCGTGAGCATCAATTACAGCTTGACAACGACATTGCATGCTGTTCACAACTCGACTTATTGTCTGCTGAGGCATGGCATCCCATTCTTCTTGAAGGGAGGTCCTCAGGTCATTGAGGTCATCTGGGCTACAGAGTTACACGGCGACTAAATGGGATTCAAGTCTGGAGAAAGTGCAGGCCACTCCATTTAAGGTACCCCAGTCTCCAGCAGCTGTTCCCTAATGATGCGTCAGCTCATCAGATGCGTTTCGGAAACATATATTTCCTTCCTCAGTGGTATAAGTATGATAAAATAAAATGTTATCGTTTTTATCCTTCTTATACCACTGAGGAAGGGACTACAGTATATGTTTCCGAAACGCGTCTGGTGAGCAGCTGAGAAGCGGGCAGTGTGAATGAATATATATCTTGACAAACAAAGACATGTGTACAAGGTTGGCATTCCAGGAGGCAGACTATGCATGTGCCAGGAGATACGCTCTGAGAAGCAGTGCAGCCGAAGGCTGTACACGAGACAAGCAATAGAGGGAGCGCACATATCAGCTGTAACCGTGAATAATACATGGCAATAACGGTGCAACAAGTAGCGGATCATCTTGTTGCCATCCAGTGCACATCTTGTATGATGTATGCAGTCCTGGAACAGCCATTCGAGGGTGTATATCTTTGCTCAAAATGTGAGCAAATTACCAGTTTGGAATTGCAAATAGTCTCTCTAAACGGGCGAATTGCAACACTAAGAGGCATTGACATTTTGCAAAAGAGTTTGCTTCTCACCGAGCAAGCACTCTCTGGGGTAGATGAGGGGAAGAGTTACAGTGAGGAGGCTGAGGAAAGTGAGGCAGCTAGCTGGTAACAGTTAAAAAAGGGGTAGAGGGAAGAGTACCAGGGAGGCTAGCCTGATCTGACACACCCCAACAAGTTTGCGCGTTTGGCAGATGAGGGGGATGTCAGTTCAGGGATGGCACTGCTGCAGCCGGACACTTCCTCTGCCAGTCAGGGGAATGTCGGCTCCAGTAAGCAGGGGACTAGGAGAGCAGGGCAATGCCAGACAGGTGCTGGTAGTGGGAGACTCCATTATAAGGGGAAGAGATAGGGCAATCTGTCACAAAGACCGTGATCGCCGAACAGTGTGCTGTCTTCCCGGCGCTAGAGTTCTACACATCGCGGATCGGGTTGACAGATTACTGGGAGGGGCTGGAGAAGATCCAGCGGTCATGGTCCATATCGGAACCAATGACAAAGTTAGAGGTAGGTGGAGAGTCCTTAAAAATGATTTCAGGGATTTGTCAAAAGCTTAGGGCAAGGACCTCAAAGGTAGTATTTTCCGAGATACTACCTGTACCACGAGCCACACAAGAAAGGCAACAGGAGATTAGGGAGGTTAACAAGTGGCTCAAGAACTGGTGTAGGAAGGGAGGGGTTTGGGTTCCTGGAGAACTGGGCCAACTTCTCTGTCGGCTACAGGCTCTATCGTAGGGACGGGCTGCACCTCAATAGGGAAGGGGCAGCTGTGTTAGGGAGAAAGATGGCTAGAAGGTTGGAGGAGTGTTTAAACTAGGGACTGGGGGGAGGGTAATTACATTATAGGAGGGAAGATAGTGCAGATAGAGACCAGGGGCGAGGTAGTGTGACTGGGGGAGGAATGGAAGGAGGTACTAGAACAGTTCAGAAGGAAAGGTGTAGGTGTTAAAAATATACAAAAACCTCTTAATTGTATGCATACTAATGCCAGAAGCCTGACTAACAAAACTGGGGAACTGGAATTAGTGATGTATGAAGAGGACTATGATATAGTGGGAATAACTGAGACATGGCTGGATGATAGCATATGACTGGGCAGTTAATATAAAAGGTTACAATCTGTTTAGAAAGGATCATCAAAAGCGGAGACTGGGAGGGAATTGCCTTTATATAAAGTCCTGTCTAAAGCCCACATATAAGTGAGGGACATGAACATGTGGAGTCACTGTGGGTAGAGATACATGGAGCCAAAAACAATAATAAAATGCTAATAGGAGTTTATTATAAACCACCTAATATACCAGAGTCCACAGAATCTACTAGTAAACGAGATAGACGAGGCAGCATATCATAATAGGGGGTTATTATGGGGGACTACCCAGATATAGACTGGGAAACTGAAAGCTGTACATCGCATAAAGAAAACAGGTTCTTGGCAATAACCAAAAATAATTACCTTTCCCAACTGGTTAAGGACCCGACTAGAGGGACGGCCATACTGGACTTAGTATTAACCAATAGACCTGACAGAACAACAGACGTGCAGGTTGGGGGACACCTGGGAAATTGTAACCATAAAGTAATAACCTTCCAAATATCATTCAAAAGAGCATTTCTACAGGGAGGAACAAAAATACCAAACTTCAAAAAAGCTAAATTTAGCCAACTAAGAGAGGCCATAGGCCTAACTAACTGGGACAAAGTCCTCAAAAATAAAAATACAGCCACAAAATGGGATATCTTTAAAAGCATCCTAAAATCTCATTGTGAGAGGTACATACCGTATCGGAATAAAAGGTTAAGGAACAAGAAGAAACCAATGTGGATAAATAGAACTGTAAAGAAAGCAATAAATGACAAAAAGAAAGCATATAAATCACTAAAACAGGAGGGTAGCGAGGAAGTACTGAAAAACTATAAGGATAAAAATAGAACATGTAAAAAACAAATAAAAGCGGCCAAACTAGAGACCGAGAGATTAATTGCCAAAGAGAGTAAAACTAACCCTAAAATGTTCTTCAATTATATAAATGTTAAAAAGTATAAATCTGAAGGTGTCGGCCCTTTAAAGAGTAATGAGGGGGAAGTTGCAGAGAGCGAAAGCTGTTTAAAGCAAAGCTGTTAAATATTTTTTTCTCCAATGTATTCACTGAGGAAAATAAACTGTCAGATGAAATGCTGAATGTAAAAATAAATCCCCCATTAAAAGTGTCCTGTCTGACCCAAGAAGAAGTACAATGGGGACTTAAAAAGATTAAAATAGACAGATTGCCAGGACCGCATGGCATACACCCCCGTATCCTAAGGGAATTATATGATGTCATTGCCAGACCCTTATTTCTGGTATTTGCGGACTCTATACTGACAAGGAATATTCCACAGGATTGGCGCATAGCAAATGTGGTGCCAACATTCAAAAAGGGTCCGAACACAGAGCCCGGAAATTATAGGCCGGTAAGTTTGACATCTGTTGTGGGAAAACTGTTTGAAGGGTTTCTGAGAGATGCTATTTTAGAGGATCTCAACGGAAATAAGCAAATAACGCCATATCAGCATGGCTTTATGAGGGATCGGTCATGCCAAACTAATTTAATCAGTTTCTATGAGGAGGTAAGTTCTAGACTTGACAGCGGCGAATCAATGGATGTCGTTATATCTGGACTTCTCCAAAGCATTTGACACTGTACCACATAAAAGGTTAGTATATAAAATGAGGATGCTCGGACTGGGATAAAATGTCTAAATGTGGGTAAGTAACTGGCTGAGAGATAGAAAACAGAAGGTGGTTATTAACGGTACACACTCAGATTGGGTCACTGTCACTAGTGGGGTACCTCAGGGGTCAGTATTGGGCCCTATTCTTTTCAATATATTTATTAATGATCTTGTAGAAGGTTTGCATAGTAAAATATAGATTTTTGCAGATGACACTACACTGTGTAAAGTAATCAACACTGAAGAGGACAATATACTGCTACAGAGGGATCTGGATAGTTTGGAGGCTTGGGCAGATGAGTGGCAGATGAGGTTTAACACTAACAAATGCCAAGTTATGCACATGGGAAGGAATAATGCAAGTTACCTGTACATACTAAATGATAAAACACTCAGTAACACTGACATGGAAAATGATCTAGGAATTTTAATAAACAGCAAACTAAGCTGCAAAAACCAGTGTCAGGCAGCTGCCTCCAAGGCCAATAAGATAATGGGTTGCATCAAAAGGGCATAGACACCAGTGTGGACATAGTCCTACTACTTTACAAATCGCTAGTCAGACCACACATGGAGTATTGAGTATAGTTCTGGGCTCCTGTGAACAAGGCAGACATAGCAGAGTTGGAGAGGGTTCAGAGGAGGGCAACTAAAGTAATAACTGGAATGGAGCAACTACCGTACCCTGAAAGATTATCAAAATTAGGGTTATTCACTTTAGAAAAAAGACAACTGATAGGAGATCTAATTACTATGTATAAATATATCAGGGGTCGGTACAGAGATCTCTCCTGTCATCTATTTATCCCCAGGACTGTGACTCTGACGAGGGACATCCTCTGCGTCTGGAGGAAAGAAGGTTTGCACACAAACATAGAAGAGGATTTTTCACGGTAAGAGCAGTGATACTATGGAACTCTCTGCCTGAAGAGGTGGTGATGGTGAGTACAATAAAGGAATTCAAGAGGGCCCTGGATGTATTTCTGGAGTATAATAATATTACAGGTTATAACTACTAGAGATGGGTCATTGATCCAGGGAGTTATTCTGATTGCCCGATTGGAGTCGGGAAGGAATTTTTATTCCCTTAAGTGTGGAAAATTGGCTTCTATCTCACAGTTTTTTTTGCCTTCCTCTGGATCAACTAGCAGGATGAAAGGCTGAACTGGATGGACAGATGTCTTTTTTCGGCCTTATATACTATGTTACTATGTAATTAAACATATATGTATGCATGTCTATTTATCCCCAAACTAACATAACAAGTCACCCCGCAATATGGATACAATTTAACCATCTAACAGAATGTACTATGAACATACACTGAACAAAAATATAAACGCAACACTTTAGGTTTTGCTCCCATTTTTAGAGATGTCCCGAACTGTTCGACTGCGAACAGTTCCCTGCGAACATCCCTGTGAACATCCCTGCAAACATAGCTCGCTTCTGCCAGCGATTGGCCCTGCATTCTTACATTCAGCTTACCTTCCTACCAAAGCCAGGCATAGTAAATTCAATCTAAAGCTACAATGTTAAAGCAGGGAGAGTATTACCTAATGTTCTCTGTCCACCCCAACCCTGAAACCAAAAAAAAGTCCTTTCTGAAAATGATATATCATTAATAATCATTTTCTATCACATTTAACTTAAACCACTCAATTCATGCCAAAAGCCAGGTATGTGCAGGCTGACTATCTATCCATAAGACAGGGCGTCAGCATACCTTACAATGACAATCATGAGCTTTCAAACATAAGTTCTCAATCCAAAAGGAGAGAAATTGGTTGGCATTGGTTGGCTATCTAGAGGGGCCTGGACCCTAGACCATTATCATTAGGGCGACAAAAATTGTAATTTTATATGCCAGCCTAACTCCTCTCTCACTGCCTAAGAGAGCTGCATAAACATTTCCCAACATTTAAATCTCATTTGCATACACATGACCAAGAAATGCTAATGAGCAATATAGCAGTATCTGCCTTGTTTGTAAACTGAAACACGATTTGCATAGCTTTCCCATAGTCCCATGTTATGCAAATGAGTTTATATGACAAAACAGAATAGAAAGATTATAAAGTTAGTCTTTAAAAAATTGCAAAATCAAAAAAAACTATGCAGCCTTCCTAATCATTGAGATGAGAGCTAGGTGGCATATAAAAAAAAAAAAAAAAAAAAAAATGTTGTCACCCTAATGATAATCATCTATGTGCACAGGTCCCCTAGATACCGAACACTAAACAGACAATTTCCCTTCTGGGAAATTTCCCTTCTGGGAAAACTGGTTAATACCCAGGCTGCCT
This sequence comes from Bufotes viridis, assembly GCA_033119425.1. Lineage (NCBI taxonomy): Eukaryota > Metazoa > Chordata > Amphibia > Anura > Bufonidae > Bufotes > Bufotes viridis. Next base: position 295,014,533 of record CM065592.1, read on the forward strand.
TGCTAAGGTATGCTGATGATCTGTCTGTCTGATGGATTGTTGGTCCTGCATATACCTGGTGCTTGGCGGCCATAGGGAGAACTGTTCTGTGTTGTCCATTGAATGTTTTATGTAATAATACAAATAATAATAAGATTTTATGATAGGCAGGCTAGAGTAAATGTCTGTAAGTCTGTCTTTGTCTGTTTTATAAAATACAAAGATTAGTTTCTTTAGTCAGCTACCTTACTGTATGTTTGATTGAGTATTACACCTTAAAGGGACAGGCTGTTTTACCCTATAGAAATATATCTATATAAATATATATAGTCCTGTATTAGGATCCTTGATCTCAGAAAAACTGTGCTATTATCATCAAACACTGTCTTTGCATAATGTCTATAAAACGTTTTTATTGCTACAGACCCCAAACTTTCCACACTTTTTCGGCCTATAGCGAAGTACGTTGCTTGTGCTTTATTAAGCGATCCCAACCTCGGGGCCCCTGGGCGGGCCCCGAACACCCACTTTTTCCTTTTACTTTGACAGGGAAAATTTTCAAATCGCTCCTACTCGCACAATTTTGAAGCTACGCTCCCCAAACTTGGATCACATATTGTTGGTGTCAACCCGAATAAATGGGTAAATTTGAGGGGACACCCCAAAGTGGGCGGAGCTACCAACGGCCAATGAAAATTTAGCAAATTTCTATACGCTACTCCTCCCACAGTTTTAGGATTACCAAACTTTGCACACTTGTTCGGCACATACCCGAATAGGTTGCTTGTGCTTTTAACCGATCCCACCCTCCGGGCCCCTGGGGCGGGCCCCGAAGATCCCATTTTTCCCATAGACTTTCATTGGAAAAATGTAAACTTTTGTCACTCAAACAGCTTTAGAGTTAAAGTCACCAAACTTGGGTCACTTAGTCATGGGGTCAGCCCGAAAATTTTTGGCACATTTGTGGACCCCAAAAAGTGGGCGGGGCCACACAGAACCAATCAAAATCTCCCCATTGACTGTAATGAGACGTTGAAATTGCTACTCCTCCCACATTTTTAGGAGTACAAATTCCAAACTTTGCAGACTTGGTCGGCACCCACCCGAGTCCCTTGCTTGTGCTTTGTTAACCGATCCCACCCTCCGGGCCCCTGGGACGGGCCCACGAAAACCTCTTTTTTTCCCATAGAGTTTTATTGGAAAAATGCAAGCGTTTGTCACTCATACAGCTCGGAGTGAAACTCACCAAACTTGGGTCACTTAGTCATGGGGTCAACCTGAAAATTTATGTCACATTTTGGGGACATTAAAAAGTGGGCGGAGCTACAACCAATCAGATTTTCCTATTGACTTCAATAGGAAAACTTTAAAAGCTACCATTCTCACAGCATTTAAACGAGAATACCCAAACTTGGCACCGTGGGTCATTGGGTGACTGGGGTCAAAAATTTTATAAGTGGGCGGAGTCTAAATCGGCCAATCAAATTTCAGCAATTGGTTTAAATGGGAAAATTTTAAACTGCCGCTGCTCGTAGACGGTTATTGGCACAGTCTTCAAACTTGGCACAGTTGGTCATTGGAGGACTGGGATTAGAATTCTGAAAAGTGGGCGGGGCCAAAATCAACAAATCAGATTTCTTTGAGTGTGAAAAATGTGAAAATTTGAAAAATTTTAACTTCCAAAAATGCTGCAATTCTCAAATTTTTGATGTCAGGGGCTTCAAATTGCAGAAATCAGGTGGTAGGTTACGTCAAATTCAAAATTAGAAAAAGTGGGCGGAGCTACAAACAACCAATCAGATTTTCCCTATTGACTTCAATGGGAAAACTTTAAAAAGCTACCATTCTCACAGTATTTAAACGAGAATACCCAAACTTGGCACCGTGGGTCATTGGGTGACTGGGGTCAAAAATTTTATAAGTGGGCGGAGTCTAAATCGGCCAATCAAATTTCAGCAATTGGTTTAAATGGGAAAATTTTAAACTGCCGCTGCTCGTAGACGGTTATTGGCACAGTCTTCAAACTTGGCACAGTTGGTCATTGGAGGACTGGGATTAGAATTCTGAAAAGTGGGCGGGGCCAAAATCAACCAATCAGATTTCTTTGAGTGTGAAAAATGTGAAAATTTGAAAAATTTTAACTTCCAAAAATGCTGCAATTCTCAAATTTTTTATGTCAGGGGCTTCAAATTTCAGAAATCAGATGGTAGGTTATGTCCAATTCAAAATTGGAAAAAGTGGGCGGGGCAAACTACAACCAATCAGATTTTCCCTATTGACTTCAATGGGAAAACTTTAAAAAGCTGCCATTTTCACAGTATTTAAATGAGAATACCCAAACTTGGCACCGTGGGTCATTGGGGTCAAAATTGTTAAAAGTGGGTGGAGTCTATATCAGCCAATCAAATTTTAGCAATTGGTTTAAATGGGAAAATGTAAAACTGCCGCAGCTCGTAGCCTGTTATTGGCACAGACTTCAAGCTTGGCACAATTGGTCACTTGAGGACTGGCATTAAAATTCAAGAAAGTAGGTGGAGCCACAAACAGCCAATCATATTCCAAGCCAACATCCTGTGGTTTCTTCAGAAACAGCACTTTCTAGTTATTATTGTTGTTGTTTGTATTATTACATAAAACATCCAATTACCAATACAGAACAGTTCTCCCCTATGGCCACTAAGCACCAGGTATATGCAGGACCAACAATCCATCAGACAGACAGGTCATCAGCATATCTTAGCAAGGCAGCCTGGGTTTTAACCAGTTTTTACAAAAGGAAAATTGTCTGTTTAGGGTTAGGTATCTAGGGGACCTGTGCGCATAGATGATCATCATTAGGGTGACAACATTTTTTTATTTTTTTAATATGCCACCTAGCTCTCATCTCAATGATTAGGAAGGCTGCATAGTTTTTTTTATTTTGCAATTGTTTAAAGACTAATTTTATAATCTTTCTATTCTGTTTTGTCATATAAACTCATTTGCATAACATGGGACAGCTATGCAAATTGTGTTTCAGTTTACAAACAAGGCAGATACTGCTATATTGCTCATTAGCATTTCTTGGTCATGTGTATGCAAATGAGATTTAAATATTGGGAAATGTTTATGCAGCTCTCTTAGGCAGTGAGAGAGGAGTTAGGCTGGCATATAAAATTACAATTTTTGTCGCCCTAATGATAATGGTCTAGGGTCCAGGCCCCTCTAGATAGCCAACCAATGCTAACCAATTTCTCTCCTTTTGGATTGAGAACTTATGTTTGTCTGTCTAAATTGCTCAAACCTGTCATTGTAAGGTATGCTGACACCCTGTCTTATGGATAGATAGTCAGCCTGCACATACCTGGCTTTTGACATGGTGTAGAGTGATTTTTTTATTTTACAAGTAATTAAAATATGTTAAATAACTAAATTAGCATTTAAAAGTAGGTTAGAAAACAAAATGTTAGGGTAGATTTAGATGTCATAAAATAGGTTAGCTAGAATGAGTCACTGTGGGTTTTAATAGTCCTGCGAACAGAAAATTTTATGTTCCCGACATCTCTACCCATTTTGCATGAGCTAAACTCAAAGATCTGAAACATTTTATACATACACAAAAGACCCATTACTCTCAAATATTGTTCACAAATCTGTCTAAATCGGTGTTCGTGAGCACTTCTCCTTTGCCGAGATAATCCATCCCACCTCACAGGTGTGGCATATCAGGGTGCTGATTAGACAGCATGAATATTGCACATGTGTGCCTTAGACTGCCGACAATAAAAGGCCACTCTGAAATGTGCAGTTTGATCACACAGCACAATGCCACACATGTCGCAACGTTTGAGGGAGAGTGCAATTGGCATGCTGAGTGCAGGAATGTCTTCCAGAGCTGTTGCCCGTGCAATGAATGTTCATTTCTCTACCATAAGCCATCTCCAAAGGCGTTTTAGAGAATTTGGCAGTACATCCAACCGGCCTCACAACCGCAGACCACGTGTAACCACACCAGCCAAGGACCGCCACATCCAGCATGTTCACCTCCATGATTGTCTGAGACCAGCCACCCGGACAGCTGCAGCAACAATTGGTTTGCATAACCAAAGAATTTCTGCCCAAACTGTCAGAAACCATCTCAGGGAAGCTCATCTGCATGCTCGTCGTCCTGATTGGGGTCTGGACCTGACTGCAGTTCGTCGTCGTAACCAACTTGAGTGGGTAAATGCTCACATCCGATGGTGTCTGGCACATTGGAGAGGCATTCTGTTTTTCAGATAACTCGCGGTTTTCACCGTTCAGGGCAGATGGCGGACAGCGTGTGTGGCGTCGTGTAAGTGAGCGGTTTGCTGATGTCAGCATTGTGGATCGAGTGGCCATGGTGGGGTTATGGTATGGGCAGGTGTATGTTAGGGACAACGAACACAGGTGCATTTTATTGATTGCATTTTGAATGCACAGAGATACCTTTGACTAGATCCTGAGGCCCATTGTGTTGCCATTCATCCACGACCATCACCTCATGTTGCAGCATGATAATGCACGGCCCCATATTGCAAGGATCTGTACACAATTCCTGGAAGCTGAAAGCATCCCAGTTCTTGCATGGCCAACATACTCACCGGACAGGTCACCCATTGAGCATGTTTGGGATGCTCTGTATACGACAGCGTGTTCCAGTTCCTGCCAAAATTCTGCAACTCGCACAGCTATTGAAGAGAAGTGGACCAACATTCCACAGGTCACAATCAACAGCCTGATCAACTCTATGCGATGGAGATATGTTGCACTGTGTGAGGTAGATGGTGGCCATACCAGATACTGAGTTGTCCCCCCCAGTAAGGCAAAACTGTGCACAATTCAGAGTGGCTTTTTATAGTGGGCAGTCTAAGACACACCTGTGCAATATTCATGCTGTCTAATCAGCGCCTTGATATGCCACACCTGTGAGGTGGGATGGATTATCTCGGCAACAGAGAAGTGCTCACTAACACAGATTTAGACAGATTTGTGAACAATATTTGAGAGTAATGGGTCTTTTGTGTATGTAGAAAATGTTTCAGATCTTTGAGTTCAGCTAATGCAAAATGGGAGCAAAACCGAAAGTATTGCATTTATATTTTTGTTCAGTGTATGTGCCTGCATGCCAATTTAACAGCCAACCTCGCAATATGGACACAATCTAACTATACAACAGAGTGCACTACGACTGTATCAACAGAGGAGTCTATGATAAAGACAATACATTAAGTAATATCACTAATCACACGACCAGAACTAACAAATTATTTGGAAGCTGCTATTTTGTATATTTTTACTGTATGCGTGAGCTCCGCATTTAAAGGGACAGTACATAAAATTGACGTTCAATTTTATCTATTTTTGCTGTATAAAGGCTTTTCATGTGAATATTTTAAGTGAATGTGTAATATTTTTATTAATTAGTAAAAGTTGATGCAAATTACTATGAGCCAGCCAATTTTATATTATTTACATTTGTTATTTTACTGAGGGTAGACAGAGGGCTGGGCTCCGTTTTTACTAGTGAGCTTCACCTATATACTACAAGCCAAATATCCCTAACTTTTTGTGAGTAGTGTATTTCAATTCTCACCATGCCATATACACACACAATAAGATTTAGGCTACATGCACACGACCGTATGTGTTTTGCTGTCCGCATTTTTGCGGACCCATTGAAATGAATGGGTCTGCATCCTATCCCCTAAAAACGGAATGGACACGGAAACAAAATACGCTTGTGTGCATGAGGCCTTAATTACAACATGTTTAGAAAATTGCCGACAAGTAGGGCTACAGCTATATATTATCTTAGTATTTTTGCATAATCAACAATAAGAAATAAATAACTTTTCATTTATATTAAATCATCCGCCCCCTGTGCCATCATCAGACCCCTGTGGCATTTGTCTTCAGAGTCGTCAGGCAACTTCATGCCATTATTTTACCATAGTGACATCATCCCCCATGTTCCTTCAGTCCCCTGTGGTATCAGTTCCCCTCCAGTGCCATCACTCCTATGTGCTATCAGCTCGCAACGAGTGCAATACGCTCCCCCAATGCCAAGTCTCCCCATTTGCCACCATCTCCTGCTTCTAGCCATCATTCCCCAGCATACCAGAAAAACATACCTTTTCAGTAGGTAAACCATTGACATTCCAGAGCTCTGCTTGCCTCTTCTTTGTGTTATGCACTGTCCTCCTGACAACAAATATATTTTGATAATATTGAGTGCTGACGTGCACTATATCCTCTCAATGTGTCAGGATACAGTTCATCGCGTTATGGGCTGGTGGGTGAGCATGTAGTGTAAACAATAGCAAGCGTTTCACAGAAACATCGTGGTCACATGACACAAAATAATCCTTTATTTGAATAAATATAATGTATGATTTCCCAGATTTGAGTTTATTTACATATTGAGTAATTGTAGTAGCTACATGAAAAAGTACTATAATTTATTATTTATTTGTCAGCTTCAAGAATTACTACAAAAATGAGGATAAAATACTCTGGTGATGCTAGGAAGTCGCCTTGCTTTCCAGTGAACCCCCTTCGTCACCTGAATCAAAAATATATAGAGTTTGACAATCCACCAGTTGAGGGACATATCGGCAGGACTGATTGGTGCAGATGCACTAAATGTGTGGCCATGCCCACAAATGTTGAATCTATATATTGTCAAGAAATAGAGAATGCAATTCCATTTACCACTGGTTTGACTTGTATCTCAGAACATGAATTTTTTTAAATTTTTTTGTACTCGGGCAGACACTGTTGAAATCACAATAAGGGCCATTGGGGAATTGAGGAGACCACCCATTAAGGAAAAATACAGGTAAATACACCAGCTTTTTAATTTTTTTTCATATGTAAGGCTACTTTCAGTTTTTGATTAATCCTGTATTGCTCATCAAAAACCCTCCCCTTAGTGATAATAGACCCCTCTGCATCTGTTATGAACGGATTTGGTTCATAGCAACGAAGGATAAGTTTTGAAAACCATTGAAAGTCTACTGGACAGATCCATCTTGCTTCGCATCCCATGATGTGAAGAAAACCAGAGCATGCTGCTGTTTGCTCTCTGGTCAGAGAACGCAGCTAAACTGAATGGAATGCATTTTGGAGCGCTCTGTTATGTTAAGTTACGTTTTGTCCTCATTGACAATGAATAGGGACAAAGTGGAAGTGTTTTTCTCTGGTATAGAGACCCTATAACAGATCTCAAAACTAGAAAATAGAAAAGCTAGTGTGAAAGTAGCCTTAGAGGATTAAGAAGTATTTTGTTACACCAGCAGATATAATACAAAGTGGTCATATTGTTGTGCAATCTGCTGTATACTACAGCTGTATAACATGTTGCCTTTGTATTGCATAGCAATAAGACCAATATCTATTATATAAATATATTTTGTACTTTTTTTTGTTTACAAATTTTTTCCCCACTTTTTTTACGGCATCTGAAAAAACAGCATACAGGGCTTTTACGGCCTGGATACATGGTTATTTGGGAATTGGAAACCGTCGCCCAATTCCATCATGCATGGTTACAAAAGTCCGATGTGCATTTCCTGATCCCGATGGAAGTTGTGTAGGGTTTATTCACCAGCAGAATTTATGGCCTTCGATTGAAAATTTTTAGAAAATTGTATCTGGTTTTCTGTTAAATTGTTACAGGGGTTGTATGCTTTCAGAGCTGAAACCAGAAAAACAATATTTTCAGCCATCATCCCTGAGATGAGTATCAGAATATTTGATGGTGATGCAGTTATGTAACAGGCTCTCCATAGGGCTGCTACTTCTGCAAAGCATTGAGCCTGGTGAAGGCACTACCATAGTCTGTTAAATGGGCTAGCACCGGGCTTATGCAGACACATCATAGCCTTTTACGACAATGAATACACTGCTGCAGAGTCCCTTGCCCTGTGTGATATTTAATGCTGTGTGGAGCATGAAATAGTGTGATGTTAACATCATGGGTGTTGCCTGGGTGAAAACTTGGCTCTGAACCCAGACAACCCCTTTTACCTGTTAGCGTTGCATATTAAGTGGTGAGCTTGCCAGAATACTCTTAATAAGAGTCCATTCACACGTCCATGTGTGTTTTGTGGATCCACGGATCCGCAAAACACGGACAACGGCGATGTGCGTTCCGCAATTTGCGGACCGCACATCGCCGGCACTATATAGAAAATGCCTTTTCTTGTCCGCAATTGCGGACAAGAATAGAACATGTTCTATTTTTCGCCTGGATAGATCATCAGCATGTGATCGGCAGGGGTCCAACACCCACGACCCCTGCTGATCAGCTGTTTGAGAAGGCAGCGGCACTCACTATTTACAGCAGGCCCAGTGACGTCACGCCTTTTATCACTGGCCTGGGTGGGGATGAGCTCCATCAGCTTGAATGGAGCTTAGCCCCGCCCAGGCCAGTGATACAAGTCGTGACTTCACTGGGCCTGCAGTTAACAGTGAAAAGGGAACGCGCTCTCCAGGAGCGAGGATGCCTTCTCAAACAGCTGATCGGCAGGAGTCCCGGGTGTCGGACCCCTGCCGATCACATGCTGATGATCTATCCAGAGGATAGATCATCAGTTTAAAAAAACAGTAGAACCCCTTTAAGATGACTTATGCTAATATAGTATGTGTTAATATTTTTGTCTTACTAACAATATTTCTAAAAATCTCATTCAAGGCCAAAACTAAAATAAAAACCGCTGATATAGGGTCATGTGAGAAGTAAAAACTAATTTCTGAAACATCACTTAGCCTTTCACAAACCAAAACATCACATCTGCCGTCAATGTTGATAGTTTGCTTGCTACTGAAGTGTTTGACCAGAGGATACAGAATAATTTTCAGGGTCACACGACCCTCTATAAGCAGTCATTTTATGGACAGGAAAAATACTAGACCAACAAGAAAGAATTATTTATAAAATATAGAAAATATTGAGAGGACTGCAGTATAATGGAGACCAGACGGGACATAGACTTCTAATATGACAAAGTGAATAACGGAATGCCTCTAAAGGCATTCAGATATGCATACCACAATAGTATTGCATTATGGTCTGTGGTAATGGATTCAATAAAGAAATTCAGTAAATACGACAACACGAACATGCACACGAAGTTCAAAAGATGAAATTCGCTCATCCCTAGTTATTACTCACTCAGATTTCTTCTCTACCCACAACACGCTGATGATGATGGTTGCTGGATCTGAGCTACCGCTAGTGCACCGTGCATCCTGAAGTCCACTGTGGCCCCTATTATTATAATGGGGGCAGGCCAGAGGTCCAGGCAGCAGCACAAAAATAAATGTTGAGAGGTGGCTGGAATAAAACTACAACATAGTTTTAGGCTAGGTATACACGACGTCATGTGCCGTGCAAGATATAGGACACAACTACAAGACTACATGTGTCGCGGGACATTGATGTAGCATGACAATGTTTATAATGGTAGTTTATGTTGTCACACTTTGACATGTGACATGCTGTGACTGCAACAGTCACAGAAAAAAACATCTTGGATGAATTTTTCTGCGACTGCCGTGTTGTAGCATGTCACAGTGCGACAACATAAATTGTTGCGTGACTAATGTCGTGTAGAACGAGCCTTATTCATGCTGCCTCTCTGCATGTCCTCCGTCCCACCCTCTTTATAGTGAATGGGGCCATAGCGAGCTTCAGGCAACACTGTGCATTAGCATGGATCTGGCAGGCTGTTCCACCGCCGGAGTGGCCTACTTGAGAAGGCTGCTGCTAGTTTGAAAGCAGCCTCACATTGTTTGTCAGTCATTTCCTATTTTGAAAATATTCAATCAGCAGTTGATGTGTAGAGTTTAAAAATAATTACTGTTTTACGGCTTTTATTAGCCATTTACATTGTATTATGATGCACATGAATGACATACCACAGAAATCGGTAACTTATATGATGTATGCATATTGATTACAGGTTATCAAATAAAATAAAAAGGTCAAGTCATTACTAGTGGGGAGCTTACTTCTACTTTTTATTTTTTATGTTGTCACTATATGCTGATTTTCGTTGAGGTTCCCATGACCACGAACCATAACGCCAAAAAAAAGGACCCAATGCATAAAGTACTCTTCATGATGATCAGTTATGTTGGGCATATAATTATATTATAATTATGGAATGCCTCTAAATGAATTCTGGCTAGATTCTGTCCTTGATATGCATTATATTTCGTGTTAATGGGATCTTTAAACAGGCAAAGCTGGTCATGATTATTGTAAACTGCAATTTTGGATATACGGTTGTCAGTATATGCAAATTATGTTTATTGAGGACCTCTCCCCTCTCCTGACATGTCTGTTTTAATAGGTTCATGCTTTCCCCATGTAATAACAATTCTGGAACATCTCGGCTTATGTCTGTATGTTGTGCCATTTCTTTGTAATGTATATTATAAGTAATAAATTAATTACTAGCAGTTTCCAGTAAGGTTACAGAGGGGAGATAACCAGTTGGGTGTGTGTCCCTGTACAATCTGACTCTAGCCAATCAGTGCTGCCATGTTCAGACTGTGCAGGTACACCCCCCCCCCCTCCCTCAACTGGTTAGCTTCCCTCTGTACCCTTACTGAAAGCTAATAACAATTATTATCACATGGGGAAATCATTAAACTATTGAAACGGGCATGTCAGGAGTGGTGAAAGGTCCTTTATAACCTTAATCTGCATATACAGACACCTGTATATCCAAAATTACACTTTACTCTACACTAACCATGAGCTGTTTTGCATTTTTTACATTGTTAATCTTTCCTAAAACTAAATTGCAAGGTGTAATTTAAAAAGGCTTAGGGTACTTTCACGCTAGCGACAGTCCGGCAGGCTGTTATGGCGGGTGAATAGCATGCCTGCCAGACTGTCCTACTGCTAGTGTGAAACTAGCCTTACTTTTTAAAAAGGTTTACGCGTCATACTTTTATATACAGTTGTGAAGATTAATTAATTTCGAAGTTGTTGAAAATATATAAAGTTGGAAAAAAATAAATTTCCAGTTTTTGGACCACTGTGTCAATTATTAAAACATATTAGGTTCCATTGAATATTTGCATTGCACTATAAATAAAACACAAGGACAACAATGCTTGTTTTTAGATTTTTTTATGATTTACTATTTTAGAATATTATTGTAGAATTTCTATTTTATTTATTTTATTAGTTTTAAATTATTTTATTTTACAATTGTTAAAAATCAGGTCTTGCTGTGCATCGGAAACAGGCAATCTTTTGTTTTTTGACATATTTTTTATTTGGCCTTTCTAGATTTGCAAGGTTAGGTGGCAGAGACGGAGCACGGGATATCCAATTGCTTTCAATTTCACCTTTTGCTATTTTTAAAACATTGACTACTACTTCTTCCAAGTATTGTACATTTATCCTTTCATATACATTTTTCACAATACATCTAGATTTTTCTTTACGGAGGATAAGTTCGCTTCTTTCCATACCTACCGTATGTCTTCTGTGTTTCTCCTTTTCACCTTTACTGTGGCAACTTTTCGACCAACATTTTTGTTATGGGTGAGGGCGGCCAATATAGTGCGTGCCTCCATGGCATTGATTCCAAAATGAATTCGCTTGGTTCGATACTTGAGCACTTAGCTGTGAAAGTTCTCAAGGGGGCCTGTGTGACAATTATGGACTAGGTGTGGCAATTCGTCAATTAACTGTTAGTTTGTTACTATCTTCTCGATATTCAGGTAAGGTGACATCTCTTTGTTTAGCCACAGGACTTCTTGATCTTCAACTTCTACAGGCAAATTGCTGTGACTACAACAACTGTATTTATCTCCTTCCCACTCATGCACATTTACAATGTGTTTCAGAAGGGACAGCCATCTTTCTTTTAGATTATCCACGTCATCACCACACGTTTGTATAGACCACCAGAAATCAGGGCCGGCGCTACCATAGGGGCAAGGGGGGCAATTGCCCCCGGGCCCCCGAGTCCTTAGGGGCCCCCGGCACCGGCCCGCCCCGGCCCGCACAAGGCACAACACATTACACACACTTAGGCTTAGCTGAAGCTGTCCACAGTCAGTCCACTCTGCAGGCTTTGCGCAGCGGCGGGCGGCGGCGCAGGCAGACTGCTCAGAGACTCTGAAGGCCGGGCCCGCCTCCCGGCCTGAACGAGCGAGAAGGGGGCGGGGCCTGCGGCTGCTCTGAGCTCCGCTGCGTGCGCAGGCTCACAGCTGCCGCACAGGCACGTCTTCAGATGACGTTGCCACTAAGCTGGGGAAGCTCCGCCCCCAGAGACTCGGTCTCGGAGAGCAGAAGGAGCGGGGACGGTCGGCGACCAGTGAAGAAGGCCTGCGGCTGCCACTGTACTTCAGAACAGAGAAGACTAGAGAAGTACAAGTACCGCCGGTATTTATGCCATGAGGGCCATTGGAGGGGGGGGACTCAGGAGATGTGCTGCTGCTGCCATGTGTGTGTCACTGGCCCATGCCATGGAGGATGGAGGGGAGAAATGTGCCATGAGGGCCATGGGGGGAGGGGGGACTCAGGAGATGTGCTGCTGCTGCCATGTGTCACTGGCCCATGGCATGGAGGGGAGAAATGTGCCATTGGGGGTGGGGGCCACAGAAGGAGAGATGGGGAGGGGATGGAGGGAGGGGAGAAATGTGCCATGAGGGCCATGGGGGAGGGGATGATGCTGCTGCTGCCGCCATGTTTCACTGGCCCATGCCATGGAGGGGAGAAATGTGCCATTGGGGGTGGGGGCCACAGAAGGAGAGATGGGGAGGGGATGGAGGGAGGGAGAAATGTGCCATGAGGGCCATGGGGAGGGGAGAGTGCTGCCGCCATGTGTCACTGGCCCATGCCATGGAGGGGAGAAATGTGCCATTGGGGGTGGGGGCCACAGAAGGAGAGATGGGGAGGGGATGGAGGGAGGGGAGAAATGTGCCATGAGGGCCATGGGGGAGGGGAGATGTGCTGCTGCTGCCACCATGTTTCACTGGCCCATGCCATGGAGGGGAGAAATGTGCCATTGGGGGGTGGGGGGCCACAGAAGGAGAGATGGGGAGGGGATGGAGGGAGGGGAGAAATGTGCCATGAGGGCCATGGGGGGGGGAGATGTGCTGCTGCTGCTGCCGCCATGTGTCACTGGCCCATGCCATGGAGGGGAGAAATGTGCCATTGGGGGGTGGGGGGGCCACAGAAGGAGAGATGGGGAGGGGAGAAATGTGACATTAAGGCCGGGGGTACTTTCTACTGAGGCTACAAAGAAGGGGTATGTTATATGGAGGGCTCTGTACAGTGGCATTTTATACTGGGACACATTATGGTGGGTACTATGTGGACGGGGGAGAGGAATACTATGGGGTCATCTATGCGGGTCACTAAGAAGGGGTATTTTATGCTTGCAAATTATAGGGGACACTGAGGGCATCTACTGGGGCAGTATATATGGGGCATTTTGTACTGGTACATTATCAGGGCATTAGGAGGAAGGGGGTAGAACTATGCGGCATTTACTGGGGGCACTATATAGGGCTATTTTATACTAGCACATTATGGGGGCACTATGGGAACATTAGCTCAACTTGGAGTAGTTAGACAGTTTCTGCACTGTCTAATAATCTTTTGCACTGTCTAATATAAGGAGAATTTGTTCTACTGGGGGTATTATGGTGGGCTTTATTACTCCCCCATGGTATGACCTTGTTATGACCCCCCAGTAGCAGCACCAGCCTCTCTCTGCTCTGCTCTCCCTCTGCACCTTCTTCAAATCCTTATTATGTAATCTTTCTCATTAGGATGAAACACATCAGCTCCACCGAGCCCCCGGCCAAAGTGTCAAGTGGTGTCCGAGATCCCCAAGGGTCAAGCCAAGTAATCGTAAGTTATCATGTAAAATACATTTCTGTTATACACATATAGCATACACTGTGCCACACAATATACAAGTTCTTCTGTATGAAAGTCCACAAATTAAATCTCAAAACTGATTGATGAACCAGATGTGTGGGCCAGCCACGATTAACAAATTATTGTTTTTATTGATGACACTTAGTACTGTTTTATGGTTTTATCGATATCACTGACGTGGCACTCCTAGTGGGGTAGGAGGGAGGAGCCGCAGGCAGCCACTGGTGTCTCCCTCCTGTACTCTTGGAGTGATATAGGGTAAACTGAAATTTTGCATTATAAAATTCACTTTAATACTTACATATAAAAATAGACTTGAACATAAATATATTTTTTAAAGTATATAGTAAGATTACTGGGCCAAGATGAAGCGATCCTATCTCAGCGGTTCTCAGAAAAGGAAAAACAGAAGAAAAACAAGGAAGTTGGAGACCTATGTAAAACTAACATCATTCTTTCAACCACATCGAGAATCACAGCAAGTTGAAGCTTCAGCGTCCAGTGATGGAACTCCTTTGCCACCAGCCACAGAAATGGGAGAGGAAGCTGAAGGTCACGGATCCAAGGACACCATCTCTTCTGTGGAAGCACAGATGCAATGTGGAAGTGAACCAGTCACCACTGAAACTGCTACAGAAAGCACTTATTCTGCTGTTCCCATGAGTATTATTTTACCACCGGAAAATGTAGACATTACTGATGTTTTAAGTGACGACCCAGCATTGTGGCCTAATGCAATTTCTGATGCCCAGAGAATGGAGTTAGTGAAGAGAGGCCCCAAGCAAATTATGGACATTGTCTTTCCACAGAACAAATCAGCAACTCCAAGACGTTTTACTAAAGAAAATTATTTCATTCAAGTAGGCAATGGAGACAAAATTCTACGTACATGGCTGGTTTACTCAGAGAAAGTAGATAAAGTATTTTGTTTCTGCTGCGTCATATTTGGAAAACGGGATATCACAATATCCAAAGATGGGTTTAACAAGTGGAAAAATATCCATTCATACCTGAGAGAACATGAGCACTCTGCTGCTCATGAGCAGTGCATGCAGGACTGGCATAGCCTACGCACAGGGATGTCTGCAAAAGGACAGTCGATAGTGCCAACATGCAGCAGATTGAACTGGAAAAATCTTACTGGTGCTCTATTCTTACAAGGATAATAGACATTATTTGTCATTTGGCACAACGCAATCTGGCCTTACGTGGAAGTACAGATAGACTATATCATCCCCACAATGGTAATTTTCTTGGCTTGGTGGAGCTTCTTGCTAAATATGACTCAGTTATGAATGAACATGTGAGAAAAATTCAGAAGAAGAAAATTAAACAGCACTACCTCAGTAAGGACATTCAAAACGAGCTTATAAGGCAGATGGGTAATACCATACTACAGGCTGTGGCAGAAAGAATTCGTACAGCAAAGTACTATGGTGTGATCATGGACTGCACACCTGATACAAGCCATGTGGAACAACTTTCAATAACCATTCGCATTGTGAAATGTGAAATGTCAGTTGGAGCATCAGTTTTTGAACACTTTGCCGGTTTCCTTGCTGTGGAAGAAACAACTGGGGAGGCCTTGTGTGATGTATTTTTAAAACACCTGGATGAACTGAATATCAGTATTAATAACTGCAGAGGTCAGAGCTATGATAATGGCAGTAACATGAAGGGGAAGAAACAGGGTGTCCAAACAAGGATTTTGGCCATTAATAAACGAGCATTGTTTATGCCCTGCAGCAGTCATACTTTGAATTTAATAATATTGGATGCTGCCAAATCTTCTGTTTTTTCTGTCACATTTTTGGCATTTTACAGAGAATCTATGTTCTTTTAGTTCCTCTACACAGCGGTGGGCTATCTTGAAGCAGAACTGCCCTCGTCTCACTGTCAAACCCCTCTCTGACACTCGATGGGAGTGTCGGATTGATAGTGTTAAGGTTCTGCGCTTTAACCTAGGGGATGTTGTTTCTGCACTTGAAGATCTTGTCATCCATGCAACAACAAAGAAAGATCATGTGACAGCTGCAGAGGCTAAGAGCCTTTCCGAGGAGATATCTTCAGGTCGATTCACTCTCTGCACTGTGGTGTGGTATGATGTTTTGTACCACATTAATCGTGCCAGCAAGCTCTTCCAGAGTCCAAGTATTGGGATGGATGTCCTAACAAAAGAAATTGAAGCAGCCCTGGAATTCTTGCAAGAATACAGAGATACTGGTTTTGAATCAGCCCATTCCATTGCTAAAGAATTGGGAGAAGAAATAGGTGTGGAATTTGTGTTGCCCATCAAGAGAAAAAGAACAAAAAGAAGAATGTTTGACTATGAAGGAATAGATGAGGTGAGCTGCACCCCAGAAGAACATATAAAACAAGTTTTCTTTCTACCCCTGATTGATGTTGCCCTGACAAGCATAAAAGAAAGATTTACTCAAGTAAACACTTTCTACAATCTTTTCGGTTTCCTCTTTAGTACAAAGGAGATGAAGGCTGCTAAAGATCAACAAAGACTGGACGATTGTTGTAAAGACTTCTCAGAAGAAATGGGGGACATTGACCCTAATGACTTAAAGCGAGAAATAATTACTGCCATAAGAAGCATGCCTAATGACGTATCTGATTCCACCCTGAATATGTTAAATTACATATACAGAGCCAACCTTTGGATCTTTACCCAAATCTCAGTGTGGCCTTTCGTATCCTCCTGAGTGTGCCAGTTACAGTGGCATCTGGAGAGAGAAGCTTTTCACGTTTAAAGCTAATCAAGAACTATTTACGATCCTCGATGTCACAAGATCGGCTAAATGGCCTGGCGGAGATTGCAATTGAGCAAGACATTTGCAGGAATCTAGATTTCTCAAAAGTGATAGAAGAGTTTGCCTCAGCAAAAGCCAGAAAGGTTCACTTTTAATAAGTCATAAAACTCTTTCAAAGCAATGATTTTGTTGGTCCTCAAACCATTGCACTTTAAAGTATTTATTTTTGCTTGATGTTGCAGTATTTTTTTTTATCTAACGTTAAGTTAAAACATTTCATGTTAAATTATTTGTTTATAATAATTCTATTTATTTCTATATGGTAATTCTTATTATTTTGATGGAAACAATTTTGTTATAGCTTATGTAATGTTGATGTTGCATTTACTTACCTGGGATGACTTTTTTTAATTCCCATGTCATTGTTGATGTAATTGCACATATAATTTAATAGCACTTTACTTATTTTCAGACCACTTTAGAAATGTTTGTTCACATGCCATAGGTTAATTTTGAATTAGCGATTTAGCGATGTTATATTTATCTATCTATCTTGTTTTTGTTTGTAGTGTGTTATGTACCCATTTGAGAGAAAATACCAAATTTTTCCCTACAGCGGGGTTTTAAGCCTACCTAAAAAATCTAACTGCACTGTTTATTTGAAAAAATACTTTGGAACTTGGGAATTTTGATATTTGATTCCTTTTTTGTTGCATTTATTGTAATAATAAATATTAAAGAAATTTTTACTTGTACATGTTGCTTTGCCACTTGCATTTGTTTACAATACGGGACGTTAAAGTCAGCAAGTGTCATGTGGGGGGGGGGGCCCCTTATTGTTTTTCGCCCCGGGGCCCCATTTCACCTAGAACCGGCCCTGCCAGAAATGGAGAACAATTTTATCTGTCCATGGAATAATTTCTTTACAATATCTCTGTTTGCTGGCTTGGGTTAATTTCTTCTTAATTGATTTGGCATAATGCCAGATAATAATGCAAATACTGTAATCCTCATTCCTTCCTGTAGTAGTCTATTCATGACTATTCCAAATCCATACTTTTCCATTGCCACCGAAGAAGTACATTGTGATCTTTGAACGACTTCATAGTCCAGTATTTTTTCTGACATACAGTCCATAACTGTATATGTGCAGTATTTTGCATTGTGACCTGGACTATCACACTGCCCATCTCCAGATACACACAAAGCTTTGTTCTTAAGCTAATTGAAATTTAGAAGTTTTTCTTTATTCCATGCTAATTGTAATGCTGGAAATAGAAACCTAGTTTGCTATCTGTAATAAGTTTTCTCTGATATAGACACAAGTCCTAGGATGGTGAAAAGCTCTTTGACCTTTTGAAAAACTAGGAATTTTCTATCTTCTACCTGGCTGCTCTCTGTAGTATGCTTTAATTCTAG
Source organism: Bufotes viridis (assembly GCA_033119425.1). Lineage (NCBI taxonomy): Eukaryota > Metazoa > Chordata > Amphibia > Anura > Bufonidae > Bufotes > Bufotes viridis. Next base: position 295,032,608 of record CM065592.1, read on the forward strand.
TGCTGCCGGGATAAAGTCACCATAAACTAAATCTGCTAAACTCAGGAATTCTGAATCGTCAAGGCTATCTTCTCCTGGTATATACTCCTCTTCATTTTGATTGTTGTCTTTGATATTAATTTCTGATTCTGAAAACCCTGAACTTTCGTGCATGGGATGGAAAACACCGAAATTGGTGATACATTAGAAATATCATCAATTTCTACTTTGTCAGTTATTTCTTCACTAACACTAAGCATAATTTTTTTTTTCAATGGTGAGGACAACGCATTGATGCCTATTTGTCTTAGTTTACTGGTCATTTGCTGCAGTAATCTCTTAAGGGCTACACTGTCTTCAAATGTGCTGAAATTGATTTTGGTTGTTTCAGTTTCTTCTAAAAATGTTATTGTCGAATTGCTTAGAGTATAATCCGTTTGTGTGGACACTGAGCACATGATGCTTTGACTTGCTCTACATAAGTAGCAGAGGAAATACATCTAGTCGTTTCTACTTGTCTTTTCCTTTTATTGTTTCTGTCTTTTTGAGTGTCTCATCAATTAATAGTTCTCCTTCTGAGACTTCTGGAAATATGCTTGGCAATGCATCTTGGCGTAAGGTGACCATAAACAAACGCTGGACATAACACTCTGGAGTGAACATAGGCGATATTTGTTGAATTTGTTTTCTAGAAATATTTTTTAGACATTTCATCTAAATTCTGAAAATTCTGTCCCATTTAATGCAGCCATAGTTTTATTCTATCTATATTTTTGGGGAATGGATGTAAAATATTTTTTTGTTTTGTCCTTGTTACTCCCTGTTCTACTCCAGCAGTGTTTTTTTATCACACAAGTTGGCATGGTTTACCTGTCCTGATTAAAAATGTAAAGTATGAAATGATGGCCTTTGGCCTGAAGACAGAACAAATACATGGTCTATAGGTGAGTATATATATATTTTTAATTTATTTTGCGCTACTGTTGGCAATAGCCGGGGTATACTTTGCTGAGTTTACTATAACACTTGTACATGCGTCATAGATGCTTGTTCAGGCCATTTTAGTCTATGACAGTGATGGGCAAAGTGCGGCTCTCAAGCTGTTGCAGAACTACAACTCCCAGCATGCAAAGACTGCCTACAGGTATCAGCTGTTGTAGCTTTGCAACAGCTGGAGACCCACACCCTTTTGCCACAGGCAAGGGAAATGCAATCGCACTATACGTGCCGTTCCGTCTTTAAAGCGGGGCAGCTCCCTCTGGAGCCCCGCTGGCCAGTACTCACTATGAAAGTAGCGCAGCAGACAGGCCGGCCGGACAGCAGTGTCACTCATTTCGTCAGACGCCTGTTTCATTAATAAATGAGAGGAGCAGGTGCGTTACCCTGATGGCCAGCCAGCCTGCCTGCTACATAGTGAGTACTAGTACAGCGCCTTGGCCATGTATGTACTTTGTGTGCAGGGCAACATGCAGGCTGGGAAGGGAAGTGTGGGGAGTGCCACCGGGGCCAAGGTGAAAATGTCAAAATGGACCCAATGGCATCAAGCTCCCTGCCTTCTCTTATCCCCACAGAGTCCCTGCAGCATTCTGAACCTCTGGTTAATATGGATGTAAGGATGAGACTTCTAGAGAAGATGCTTTACTTTAGCTTTCACTGATATAATTAATGTCAGGTCATATTCTGAGATGGGGACACCAACAACATGGTAATCCTACCAACCAGTGTCAGGGGCTCGATTTATGCCCTGGTTATCTATTGGTCACCAGAGTCTGGTCCAACCAAGGGCTGGGAGTATAGCCCTTATCCATGGAGATTATAGTATTTAGTACCTCACATAGCAACCAATAGAAGTGCATAAATCGAGCCACAGGCTCTTGTTGGTAGGATTCCCATGTTATTAGTGTCCCCATCTCAGATTATGACTTGGCATTAATTGTTATGTCAGTGACAACCATAGTAAAGCATTTTCTCAAGAAGCCTCATCCTTACAACCATATTAACCAAATGAGGGCTTTGATCCAAGCTCACATGTGCATGGCCGGATTACTGAAATCTATGCCAGAGTAGATGGAACTGTGAGAACAGTCAGGCTGGTAAGGGGACTGTGTGTGGGTGAGTAGTACTGTGCTCAACCCCAACACAGACTGGTAAGGGGACTGGGTGTGGGTGAGTAGTACTGTGCTCAACCCCAGCACAGGCTAACGATTCTACATGCCTACAATTTACATATACAGACAGCAGTGTATTGGGGTCACTATTTACACAGGATTGTTATGAGGGCATCTGTGGATGACGATATATAGCATAATATGATATATATATATTTGTCATCCACAGACGCCCCATAACAGGGCAATCCACAGACGCCCCATAACACAGACGCCCTATAACACTGTCACACCCACAGATGCCCCCATAACACTGTCACACCCACAGATGCCCCCATAACACTGTCACACCCACAGATTCCCCTCCATAACAGTGAAATTGGGCTCTCAAAAGAAATTTCAATTGCGGTTTTGGTGATATTTGGGTCAGTTGACTAAGAAGTTTGCCCACCACTGGTCTATGACAATATAATAAGGCATTACAATATGGAGGTAATTTTCCCCTCCCAAGCAGATACCAGCGGCTAATGTCCGCGATTGGCAGTAATGCCGATTACGAACATTTAACCCCTCAGATGCCGTGGTCAATCCTGACCACTGCATTTGCGCACGCAAGAAACCTAAAGTTTTACTTTCGGTTTTACTTTGGCTTCCCCGTGTGGCGATTAGAGGAGTTGGAGCCTGTATGCAGCAGCCTGTGTCTATCTTAATAACACGAGGCTGCTAGTGCATTGGAATATATGAGAATAGCAATCTAATGATTGCTTGTTATAGTTCTCTATGGGAACTATAGGAGAGTGTAAATAAAAAATAACTAAAAATTCAAATCACCCCATTTCCCAAAAATTTAAATAAAAGAACTAAAAGAAATAAAAATACATGGGTGTCGTAATGTTCGAAAACGCACATAGTATAAAAAATTTTTTTAATTCCCCATACGGTAAACAGAAAAATGTCCAAATGGGCCATTCGCCATTTTGGATGCTCCATTTCCTCAAAAAAAATGTATTAATATGTGATCAAAAGTCATACACACCCCATATTGGTATCAATGACAAGATCAGATTGTGCCACAAAAATAGCAACCCACACAGCTCCATACACATAATTACCAAAAAGTTATAGGGGTCAAAATATCACAACAAAAATAAAACTGATTTTTTTTCAAATTTTCAATTTTTTTTCAATATCAAGACGTAAGAAAAACTATACATATAGGGTATCAACAGATTCGTACTGACCTGTAGAATTAAACTAACTAGTCAGTTTTATCGTAATTTAAAACACCTAAAACTGTGGTCAAATTACTTTGCAATTTCACCCCATTAGGGCAACTTGTATGTGAACCAACAAATAAAATAATTATGGCTCTTGGAAGGCTCAAAGCAAAAAACGCTGAAAAAAAAAAAAATCCATGGCTGAACGGGTTAAACTGTAGGCAGCACGGTGAAGCTGCTTGTACATTCAAGAACCTGTAACAAAGCGCCGAAGATATTCTGTAATTTGGACAGGCCTACAGAGCTTATGGCACTCTACACTAGATAAGTAAACGTCCCGGATGTGCACTTAAATTTATTTTGGTTAAATGAAGGAATCTCCTGAGACATTACATCCTATATGACTGATATCAGCCGCTCCTCTTATAATGCTCCAGCACTGATATAACCTCCAGAGACATGTACTATATGTGACATATCAGCCCTCTCTTATAACGCTCCTGCACTGATATAACCTCCAGAGACATGTATATAATATGTGACATATCAGCCGCTGCTCTTATAAAGCTCCTGCACGGATATAACCTCCAGAGAAATGTAATATATGTGACATATCGGCTTCCCTCTCATAACGCTCCTGCACGGATATAACCTCCAGAGACATGTACTATATGTGACATATCAGCCGCTGCTCTTATAACGCTCCTGCACTGATATAACCTTCAGAGACATGTAGTATATGTCACATATCAGTCGCTGCTCTTATAACGCTCCTGCACAGATATAAACTCCAGAGACATGTAGTATGTGTCACATATCAGCTGCTGCTCTTATAACGCTCCTGCACGGATATAACCTCCAGAGACATGTACTATATTTGACTGTTATCAGCCACTAATCTTATAAAGCTCCAGCACTGATATGAGCTCCAGAGACATGTATATAATATGTGGGCCTTGGAAAATTAGAAATAACAATGATGAGAGTGAAGGGGGGCTCACTGGGAGACATAAGGTCTTATAAGCTCTGTTGGGCAAAGAGGTGCAGGGACGTGCACACATAGGCTGCTAAAGGGGCTTGAGCCCCTGCCCCCTTCTGCCCCTGTCCCTTTAATGCCCTTTTCTTTTATTGTCAGGCAAGCAGCGGCACTTTTTTTAAAAATGCGCTGAAAGCGCCGAAACAGCCGGGCCCGTGCGGCGCAACAGTATTCAGCAGCGAGTCACGTGACATGGCTAGAGCAGAGAAGAGCTGCCTGCAGTGCACTGTGCGACTGCTGACTGCTGCTTTGCATTTACTATTTTAGAATATTATTGTAGAATTTCTATTTTATTTATTTTATTAGTTTTAAATTATTTTATTTTACAATTGTTAAAAATCAGGTCTTGCTGTGCATCGGAAACAGGCAATCTTTTGTTTTTTGACATATTTTTTTATTTGGCCTTTCTAGATTTGGTAAGGTTAGGGTGGCAGAGACGGAGCACGGGATATCCAATTGCTTTCAATTTCACCTTTTGCTATTTTTAAAACATTGACTACTACTTCTTCCAAGTATTGTACATTTATCCTTTCATATACATTTTCACAATACATCTAGATTTTCTTTACGGAGGATAAGTTCGCTTCTTTCCATACCTACCGTATGTCTTCTGTGTTTCTCCTTTTCACCTTTACTGTGGCAACTTTTCGACTCAACATTTTTGTTATGGGTGAGGGCGGCCAATATAGTGCGTGGCTCCATGGCATTGATTCCAAAATGAATTCGCTTGATTCGATACTTGAGCACTTAGCTGTGAAAAGTTCTCATAGGGGGCCTGTGTGACAATTATGGACTAGTGTGGCACTCGTCAATTAACTGTTAGTTTGTTACTATCTTCTCGATATTCAGGTAAGGTGACATCTCTTTGTTTAGCCACAGGACTTCTTGATCTTCAACTTCTACAGGCAAATTGCTGTGACTACAACAACTGTATTTATCTCCTTCCCACTCATGCACATTTACAATGTGTTTCAGAAGGGACAGCCATCTTTCTTTTAGATTATCCACGTCATCACCACACGTTTGTATAGACCACCAGAAATGGAGAACAATTTTATCTGTCCATGGAATAATTTCTTTACAATATCTCTGTTTGCTGGCTTGGGTTAATTTCTTCTTAATTGATTTGGCATAATGCCAGATAATAATGCAAATACTGTAATCCTCATTCCTTCCTGGAGTAGTCTATTCATGACTATTCCAAATCCATACTTTTCCATTGCCACCGAAGAAGTACATTGTGATCTTTGAACGACTTCATAGTCCAGTATTTTTTCTGACATACAGTCCATAACTGTATATGTGCAGTATTTTGCATTGTGACCTGGACTATCACACTGCCCATCTCCAGATACACACAAAGCTTTGTTCTTAAGCTAATTGAAATTTAGAAGTTTTTCTTTATTCCATGCTAATTGTAATGCTGGAAATAGAAACCTAGTTTGCTATCTGTAATAAGTTTTCTCTGATATAGACACAAGTCCTAGGATGGTGAAAAGCTCTTTGACCTTTTGAAAAACTAGGAATTTTCTATCTTCTACCTGGCTGCTCTCTGTAGTATGCTTTAATTCTAGTGCTGCCGGGATAAAGTCACCATAAACTAAATCTGCTAAACTCAGGAATTCTGAATCGTCAAGGCTATCTTCTCCTGGTATATACTCCTCTTCATTTTGATTGTTGTCTTTGATATTAATTTCTGATTCTGAAAACCCTGAACTTTCGTGCATGGGATGGAAAACACCGAAATTGGTGATACATTAGAAATATCATCAATTTCTACTTTGTCAGTTATTTCTTCACTAACACTAAGCATAATTTTTTTTTCAATGGTGAGGACAACGCATTGATGCCTATTTGTCTTAGTTTACTGGTCATTTGCTGCAGTAATCTCTTAAGGGCTACACTGTCTTCAAATGTGCTGAAATTGATTTTGGTTGTTTCAGTTTCTTCTAAAAATGTTATTGTCGAATTGCTTAGAGTATAATCCGTTTGTGTGGACACTGAGCACATGATGCTTTGACTTGCTCTACATAAGTAGCAGAGGAAATACATCTAGTCGTTTCTACTTGTCTTTTCCTTTTATTGTTTCTGTCTTTTTGAGTGTCTCATCAATTAATAGTTCTCCTTCTGAGACTTCTGGAAATATGCTTGGCAATGCATCTTGGCGTAAGGTGACCATAAACAAACGCTGGACATAACACTCTGGAGTGAACATAGGCGATATTTGTTGAATTTGTTTTCTAGAAATATTTTTTAGACATTTCATCTAAATTCTGAAAATTCTGTCCCATTTAATGCAGCCATAGTTTTATTCTATCTATATTTTTGGGGAATGGATGTAAAATATTTTTTTGTTTTGTCCTTGTTACTCCCTGTTCTACTCCAGCAGTGTTTTTTTATCACACAAGTTGGCATGGTTTACCTGTCCTGATTAAAAATGTAAAGTATGAAATGATGGCCTTTGGCCTGAAGACAGAACAAATACATGGTCTATAGGTGAGTATATATATATTTTTAATTTATTTTGCGCTACTGTTGGCAATAGCCGGGGTATACTTTGCTGAGTTTACTATAACACTTGTACATGCGTCATAGATGCTTGTTCAGGCCATTTTAGTCTATGACAGTGATGGGCAAAGTGCGGCTCTCAAGCTGTTGCAGAACTACAACTCCCAGCATGCAAAGACTGCCTACAGGTATCAGCTGTTGTAGCTTTGCAACAGCTGGAGACCCACACCCTTTTGCCACAGGCAAGGGAAATGCAATCGCACTATACGTGCCGTTCCGTCTTTAAAGCGGGGCAGCTCCCTCTGGAGCCCCGCTGGCCAGTACTCACTATGAAAGTAGCGCAGCAGACAGGCCGGCCGGACAGCAGTGTCACTCATTTCGTCAGACGCCTGTTTCATTAATAAATGAGAGGAGCAGGTGCGCTACCCTGATGGCCAGCCAGCCTGCCTGCTACATAGTGAGTACTAGTACAGCGCCTTGGCCATGTATGTACTTTTGTGTGCAGGGCAACATGCAGGCTGGGAAGGGAAGTGTGGGGAGTGCCACCGGGGCCAAGGTGAAAATGTCAAAATGGACCCAATGGCATCAAGCTCCCTGCCTTCTCTTATCCCCACAGAGTCCCTGCAGCATTCTGAACCTCTGGTTAATATGGATGTAAGGATGAGACTTCTAGAGAAGATGCTTTACTTTAGCTTTCACTGATATAATTAATGTCAGGTCATATTCTGAGATGGGGACACCAACAACATGGTAATCCTACCAACCAGTGTCAGGGGCTCGATTTATGCCCTGGTTATCTATTGGTCACCAGAGTCTGGTCCAACCAAGGGCTGGGAGTATAGCCCTTATCCATGGAGATTATAGTATTTAGTACCTCACATAGCAACCAATAGAAGTGCATAAATCGAGCCACAGGCTCTTGTTGGTAGGATTCCCATGTTATTAGTGTCCCCATCTCAGATTATGACTTGGCATTAATTGTTATGTCAGTGACAACCATAGTAAAGCATTTTCTCAAGAAGCCTCATCCTTACAACCATATTAACCAAATGAGGGCTTTGATCCAAGCTCACATGTGCATGGCCGGATTACTGAAATCTATGCCAGAGTAGATGGAACTGTGAGAACAGTCAGGCTGGTAAGGGGACTGTGTGTGGGTGAGTAGTACTGTGCTCAACCCCAACACAGACTGGTAAGGGACTGGGTGTGGGTGAGTAGTACTGTGCTCAACCCCAGCACAGGCTAACGATTCTACATGCCTACAATTTACATATACAGACAGCAGTGTATTGGGGTCACTATTTACAGGGATTGTTATGAGGGCATCTGTGGATGACGATATATAGCATAATATGATATATATATATTTGTCATCCACAGACGCCCCATAACAGGGCAATCCACAGACGCCCCATAACACAGACGCCTCTATAACACTGTCACACCCACAGATGCCCCCATAACACTGTCACACCCACAGATGCCCCCATAACACTGTCACACCCACAGATTCCCCTCCATAACAGTGAAATTGGGCTCTCAAAAGAAATTTCAATTGCGGTTTTGGTGATATTTGGGTCAGTTGACTAAGAAGTTTGCCCACCACTGGTCTATGACAATATAATAAGGCATTACAATATGGAGGTAATTTTCCCTCCCAAGCAGATACCAGCGGCTAATGTCCGCGATTGGCAGTAATGCCGATTACGAACATTTAACCCTCAGATGCCGTGGGTCAATCCTGACCACTGCATTTGCACGACGCAAGAAACCTAAAGTTTTACTTTCGGTTTTACTTTGGCTTCCCGTGTGGCGATTAGAGGAGTTGGAGCCTGTATGCAGCAGCCTGTGTCTATCTTAATAACACGAGGCTGCTAGTGCATTGGAATATATGAGAATAGCAATCTAATGATTGCTTGTTATAGTTCTCTATGGGAACTATAGGAGAGTGTAAATAAAAAATAACTAAAAATTCAAATCACCCCATTTCCCAAAAATTTAAATAAAAGAACTAAAAGAAATAAAAAAAATACATGGGTGTCGTAATGTTCGAAAACGCACATAGTATAAAAATTTTTTTTTTAATTCCCCATACGGTAAACAGAAAAAAATGTCCAAATGGGCCATTCGCCATTTTTGGATGCTCCATTTCCTCAAAAAAAAATGTATTAATATGTGATCAAAAAGTCATACACACCCCATATTGGTATCAATGACAAGATCAGATTGTGCCACAAAAATAGCAACCCACACAGCTCCATACACATAATTACCAAAAAGTTATAGGGGTCAAAATATCACAACAAAAAATAAAACTGATTTTTTTTTTCAAATTTTCAATTTTTTTTTCAATATCAAGACGCAAGAAAAACTATACATATAGGGTATCAACAGATTCGTACTGACCTGTAGAATTAAACTAACTAGTCAGTTTTATCGTAATTTAAAAACACCTAAAACTGTGGTCAAATTACTTTGCAATTTCACCCCATTAGGGCAACTTGTATGTGAACCAACAAATAAAATAATTATGGCTCTTGGAAGGCTCAAAGCAAAAAACGCTGAAAAAAAAAAAAAAAATCCATGGCTGAACGGGTTAAACTGTAGGCAGCACGGTGAAGCTGCTTGTACATTCAAGAACCTGTAACAAAGCGCCGAAGATATTCTGTAATTTGGACAGGCCTACAGAGCTTATGGCACTCTACACTAGATAAGTAAACGTCCCGGATGTGCACTTAAATTTATTTTGGTTAAATGAAGGAATCTCCTGAGACATTACATCCTATATGACTGATATCAGCCGCTCCTCTTATAATGCTCCAGCACTGATATAACCTCCAGAGACATGTACTATATGTGACATATCAGCCCTCTCTTATAACGCTCCTGCACTGATATAACCTCCAGAGACATGTATATAATATGTGACATATCAGCCGCTGCTCTTATAAAGCTCCTGCACGGATATAACCTCCAGAGAAATGTAATATATGTGACATATCGGCTTCCCTCTCATAACGCTCCTGCACGGATATAACCTCCAGAGACATGTACTATATGTGACATATCAGCCGCTGCTCTTATAACGCTCCTGCACTGATATAACCTTCAGAGACATGTAGTATATGTCACATATCAGTCGCTGCTCTTATAACGCTCCTGCACAGATATAAACTCCAGAGACATGTAGTATGTGTCACATATCAGCTGCTGCTCTTATAACGCTCCTGCACGGATATAACCTCCAGAGACATGTACTATATTTGACTGTTATCAGCCACTAATCTTATAAAGCTCCAGCACTGATATGAGCTCCAGAGACATGTATATAATATGTGGGCCTTGGAAAATTAGAAATAACAATGATGAGAGTGAAGGGGGGGGGGCTCACTGGGAGACATAAGGTCTTATAAGCTCTGTTGGGCAAAGAGGTGCAGGGACGTGCACACATAGGGCTAAAAGGGGGCTTGAGCCCCTGCCCCCTTCTGCCCCTGTCCCTTTAATGCCCTTTTCTTTTTATTGTCAGGCAAGCAGCGGCACTTTTTTTTAAAAATGCGCTGAAAGCGCCGAAAACAGCCGGGCCCGTGCGGCGCAACAGTATTCAGCAGCGAGTCACGTGACATGGCTAGAGCAGAGAAGAGCTGCCTGCAGTGCACTGTGCGACTGCTGACTGCTGCTTTGCTCAGTCACTCACCGCTGGGCACCGGTCAATCTACCCCAGGCCCAGGCCCAGGCCCAGATCCAGTCCACCCCACGCCACCATGAGTCCAGTCTGGTGTGAAGAGCCTGCTGCCTGGGTGAGACCTGCACTGCACTGTCTGACTACACCGCACCCGCACCGCCACCTGTCAGTGCCATTCCGGCCCAGCATTGTATGTGGGCACTGGCAGGCAGTGTGAACTGTGACTTCATGTCTGTGGGGGCACTGGGCAGAGGCAGACACTGACAGTGAGTGTTGCATTTATGCATTATGTATGTGGTCAATCATAATCAAATGTGGGGTGGCTGACATGTGGCCTTATGTATGTGGGCAGGCAGTGTGACATCATGTGAGGCAGACAGTGTGACCTTATGTATGTGGCCATAATCAAATGTGGGGTGGCTGACATGTGGCCTTATGTATGTGGGCAGGCAGTGTGACATCATGTGAGGCCACACTGTCAGCCACTCCACATTTGTTTATGGCCACATACATAGGGGCCACACTATCTGCCTCACATGATGTCACACTGCCTGCCTACATACATAAGGCCACATGTCAGCCACCCCACATTTGATTATTTTGTTTTTATAGGAAATTTTGTTAGTTACAAAGTTGTATTTAAAGGAATATACATTACAATATCAACGAATTAATGGAGAACAAGGTAAGACTTTTAGAAAAGTAGGCTTCCTGGTACAAACAATTTTTCAAATTATGTCAACTGCCCTTTTTTTTTTTAACATAAGCCCCTGCCCTTCAAAATGTCTCTGCACGTCCCTGAAGAGGTGTGTGAGGAACAGTAACAACAATAGATATGCAGCAGGGGCAGCGGCTTCTGGAGTCTCCTAACTTCACTCCTACAGTTACTTACTCCAGTGCTGCTGATGTGTGGAGTAGGAGGAGCCGAGAGGGGAACCTTATCTTTCTGATTCTTTGTAGCAAAGTCGCCATTATTTCCTGCTGCAGCCTCGGCTCCTGTGACTCAGCCCCCCTGCTCACACATGAAGCATACTTACTCCCACAGCAGAGAGGAGGAAGGGGGAATGATTGCTGATATTGCGGCGTCCCTGAAGTTTGCTTTGGAGAAAGGGACAAGCGCTGCAAGGTATTGTACTGTCTCTTTCTCCAAAGTAAACCACAGTGGTTGTAACTTTGAGCTAGTCCTTGCAGCATGCACAGTTCTAACAAGCCCATAAGCCTGCTGATACATTTGTGTAACCTCGCAAGCTGCCTGCCCTGCGGACCTATCTCACTATCTACTTTTATAGTGAGAGGGCATCAGGGCTGACAGCTTGCGACGCCACATGAATGTACAGACCTCTTCCGATGTTGTAAATGCAAAACTAACTAAACTGTGGGGTAGCAGGGAGAGTCTGTGTGAACACTGAGCTGCCTGTTGCCAGTCCACTGCTCAAGTCAAGCAGGAGAACCTTACCGAAGATCTGCCTGCCTAACAACTTGTACCAGCAGTAAGGAAGATGCATGCCCAGTTTACTTTAGTTATGAAGTGCATCATTAGGACCGATAGCTGGCGGGATTTGTAACGAGACTTCATGGCCAGAAAAAAATAAAAATAAAAGCAGTAGATAATAAAGGGGTGTGGTTTATGTTATTCATTAATTTAAATAATTGGCGGGAAAACTAATAATAGGGATTGCTAAAGTGTTATATTACTGAGGTAAATAAAAAGGGGAGGAATATATTATTGAAATTAGTAATTATAAGGGCTAGTTTGTTCATAGGGTAATAAACACATGACAGGTTCCCTTTAAGTGTGTGCAAACTACTGCAATGGAGGCTGCAGATGCCTGGGAATGATTCGCAGAAGTACGCTTGCACAGCGCGCCACTTGAATTCCGCTATAGACTTTCGGCAAACTATAGACTTTCGCAGAACACCGGGTGCCCCCTCCCCAGTCTAATCCTCCTGCTGGCGCATTCTTGGCCAAAAAATAAAAAAACTAGACTAAAACATGATTTTTTTTGTTTCAAAAATGCTTTTTAGTGTTAAATGTAAAAAAAACCTAAAAAGTAGACATATCGGGTATCTCCACGTCCGTAAGAATCTGCTCTATAAAAATATCACATGACCTAAAACCTCAAGTAAACACTGTAAAAAAAATTAAATAAAAACTTTGTCAAAAAGCCATTTTTTTTGTCACCTTACATCACAAAAAGTGTAATAGCAAGCGATCAAAAAGTGATATGCACCCCAAGATAGTACCATTCAAACCGCCATAAGACAGTCGCCCAAAAAATAAATAAAAAAAACTATGGCTTTCAGAATGTGGAGACACTAAAAAATAATTTCTTTCAAAAATGCTTTATTATGTAAAACTGAAACAAAAACCCCCAAAAAGTAGACATATTTGGTATTGTCGCGTCCGTAACAACCTGCTCTATAGAAATAGCACACAATCTAACCTGTCAGTTCAACGATGTAAATAACAAAAAATACAAAACGGTCTCAAAACAGCTATTTTTTTTTGCAAATTTTCCATTTTAATCCATTTTTCCAGTAACAAAGCAAGGGTTAACAGTCAAACAAAACTCAATATTTATTGCCCCGATTCTCTAGTTTGCAGAAACACCCCATATGTGGTCGTAAACTGCTGTATGGCCAAACTGCAGGGCACAGAAGGAAGGGAACGCATATATGGTTTTTGGAAGGCAGATTTTGCTGGACTGGCTTTTTGACACTATGTCCCATTTGAAGCCCCCCTGATGCACCCCTACAGTAGAAACTCCAAAAAAGTGACCCCATTTTGGAAACTACGGAATAAAGTGTCAGTTTTGTTGGTACTATTTTAGGGTAAATATGATTTTTGGTTGCTCTATATTACACTTTTTTTGAGACAAGGTAACAAAAAATAGAAATTCTGAAATTTCATCTCCATTTTTCAATAACTCTTGTGGAACACCTAAAGGGTTAACAAAGTTTGTAAAACTGGTTTTAAATACCTTGAGGGGTGTAGTTTCTTAGATGGAGTCACTTTTATGGAGTTACTACTCTATGGGTGCATCAGGGGGCTTCAAATGGGACATGGTGTCAAAAACCAGTCCAGCAAAATCTGCCTTCCAAAAACCATATGGCGTTCCTTTCCTTCTGCGCCCTGCCGTTTGGCCATACAGCAGTTTACTGATCACGTATGGGGTGTTCGTGCAAACTACAGAATCGGGGAATAAATATTAAGTTTTGTTTGGCTATTAACCCTTGCTTTGTTACTGGAAAAATGGATTAAAATGGAAAATTTAAAATCTAATTCTGATTTTATCTCCATTTGCCATTAACTCTTGTGGAAAACCTAAAGGGTTAATGACATTTGCAAAATCAGTTTTGAATACCTTGAGGGGTTTAGTTTCTAGAATGGGGTCTTTTTGGGTAGTTTCTATTATGTAAGCCTCACAAAGTGACTTCAGACCTGAACTGGTCCCTAAAAAGTGGGTTTTTGAAAATTTCTGAAAAATTTCAAGATTTGCTTCTAAACTTCTAAGCCTCATAACGTCCCCAAAAAATGAAATGGCATTTCCAAAATGATCAATACATGAAGTAGACATATGGGAATGTAAACCAATAACTTTTTGGGCGGTATTATTATGTATTATAGAAGTAGAGAAATTGAAACTTGGAAAATTGCTAATTTTTCAAAATTTTTGGTAAATTTGGTATTTTTTTAGATATAAAAATGAAATTTTTCGACTTCATTTTACCACTGTCATGAAGTACAATATGTGACGAAAAAACAATCTCAGAATGGCCTGTATAAGAAAAAGCGTTTTAAAGTTATCACCACATAAAGTGACACTGGTCAGATATTGAAAAAATGGCCTGGTCCTTAAGGTGAAATAGGGCCGTGTCCTTAAGGGGTTAATTATTATTATCCAAAATATTAATAATTAATATCTCCCATAACATTGGCGAGCCAGGCCCATTGCTAGGAATTTGTATCTGTTTTTGGTTCTGGTGAGGAAAACCAATTACGCTGTGAACTAGTCAGGCGGGAGGGATGTGGTCAGTGGATTCTGAGCGTCCTGGGCCTGATAGTTCGGTTAGGTAAGGCGATTTCTTCAATCAGAACTAAACACAAGGCAAAATCTACAGCATAGTAACATAGTAACATAGTATATAAGACCAAAAAAAGACATTTGTCCATCCAGTTCGGCCTGTTTCCTACAAGTTGATCCAGAGGAAGGCAAAAAAAACCTGTGAGGCAGAAGCCAATTTTCCCACTTAAGGGAAAGAAATTCCTTCCCGACTCCAATCAGGCAATCAGAAAAACTCCTGGATCAATGACCCTCTCTAGTAGCTGTAGCCTGTAAATTATTACACTCCAGAAATACATCTAGTCCCTTCTTGAATTCCTTTATTGTACTCACCATCACCACCTCTTCAGGCAGAGAGTACCATAGTTTCACTGCTTTTACAGTGAAGAATCCTTTTCTATGTTTGTGTACAAACCTTCTTTCCTCCAGACGCACAGGATGTCCCCTCGTCACAGTCACAGTCCTGGGGATAAATAGATGATGGGACAGATCTCTGTACTGACCCCTGATATATTTATACATAGTTATTAGATCTCCCTCAGTCGTCTTTTTTCTAAAGTGAATAACCCTAATTTTGATAACCTTTCAGGGTACTGTAAACCCCTCATTCCAGTTATTACTTTAGTTTCCCTCCTCTGAACCCTCTCCAGCTCTGCTATGTCTGCCTTGTTCGAGAATCAGCAGAGAATCTAAAATCTTTAGATTTTTTATGTATTAATGATTTTCTGATTGCCTTACACGCCCACGGAACACTTGTAAGAAGTCGTCACATATGTTACTGAAGAGAGAACCATCGCCATTGGAGCTGAACAGAAGTCGTCCAGCTGGACGGGAGAAGGCGTTCCTTTTATTAGAGGACCTACTGCACGCAGCAACTAAGGACAACAAAGTACAGCACCAAAGGAAGATAGCCTCTCATCAAAAAGTGAGTATGGACTTCCCCGCACTGCAACACCCAGCAAAACACAGCACTTTCAACCCCATCCTCTCCACCACTTACAAGTCAGCAGAAATGCTGTGGTCCGATTTGTTAGCACAGGCTTGTAGCTGACAAGCTATGTGTTAACAAATGGACAGTATTGAACAAGGCCACTAAATGGCTCCAGATGCTAGCCAAACTTGTTCTTACATTTGAGGTTAATATCTGCAAGCCAAAGGAAGTTGCGCTGGTATCTCGGTCAACAGAGACAATTCCTCTGACCATTCACTGCCAGTGCTGTGCCAGTAATTAGAACCAGGTTTTCGGCATTGCGGGCACAGCTGGCAGAGAATATACAGTCTACTGTTGACCAAGATGCGCAGGTGGCTAGTATAGAGTCACAATTAGTAGAGCTGCAGAGGCAGGAGTAGGAAAACCATATTACTTACCGGTAATTTCCTTTTCATGAATCTTCCATGACGGCATACCATAAGAGATGACCCGCCTCCAACCAGGTAGGGACAGGAAGAATAAAATAGACCCTCCTCCAGCATATCCTCAGTGTCTTCTGGACCGACAGCCTAGAGAATCTATTCTTCCAGTCATATATATACTTTTTTTTTTTTTGCAACACACACCACACACACTCCCACCACCTAAATGTGTTTCTTTATATATATATATATTTTTTTTTTGGGGGGGGGGAAATCCCTGCCGTCATGGAGGATTCATGAAAAGGAAATTACCGGTAAGTAATATGGTTTTTCCCTTTCATCCTCCATGACGGCATACCATGAGATATATCAGATCAATTATTATCCTAGGGAGAGACAACAGCTTCTAGAACTCTTCTACTGAAAGCAAGGTCCAGCTTAGACCGAGTATCTACCTTGTAATGTTTTATGAAAGTATGAGGGCTGGACCATGTTGCAGCCCTACAAATCTGCTCTAATGATACATTAGCTCTCTGGGCCCAAGAGGTAGAAACTGATCTAGTCGAATGGGCATTGAGTTTTTTGGTGGAGAAACTCCCATAATGTTGTAAGATTCTAATATTGCCAACTTAATCCACCGGGCTAAAGAGTCTTTGTGGCTCTCACCCTCTAAATTTTCCTGAAACTGTATGAACAGAGAATCTGACTTCCTAAAATATTTGGTGGCTTCTAAGTAAATTAGAATGGCTCTACAAACATCAAATTTATGAAATTTCTCTTCACTTTCCGATTTTGGATTAGGACAGAAAGAAGGGACAACAATCTCCTCTTGTCTATGAAAATTAGATACTACCTTCGGTACAAAAGTGGCATCCAACCTAAACACCATCCTGTCAGGAAATATCGTTAGAAAAGGTTCCCCTATCTTAAGGGCCTGGATCTCACAGATTCTGCGTGCAGATGTAATGGCTACTAAAAACAGGACTTTGATAGTGACATATTTTAAAGCAACCTCAGACAACGGCTCAAAGGGGGGCATTGTTAAACCTGAAAGAACAAGATTTAGATCCCAAGGAGGAACGAACGGTCTCAAGAAAGGCTTTAATCTATCGGCTCCTTTCAAAAACCTTATGACCCAAGGATGATCTGCAATTTTTATGTCAAAGACTGCACTTAGAGCAGAAACATGCACTCTCAAGGTATTAGGGTGCAGCCCTTATCCAAACCTGATTGTAGAAAACCTAGCACTGTTTCAATAGAGAAACCTGACATGAAGTTTTCGATTGCGAACACTGTCCTGTCCTCGTTACCACGTGTACCCCTGGGGCGTGTATGGGCTTGGCAGGCAGATAAACACCCTCCTACTACTCAGTAAATTGAGACCAGGTAATGATCTGTAGCTTTAATGAGCCGAAGTAAGTTGGTGTGAAACTGTGAACCAGTAACATAAAAGATGCAATAAGTACATGAACTGCAAATATACATATCATAGAACAGCATACAACATGTCTGCAAGGTTAGCTGACTAGGCCCTTACTTTACATGTGAACTACTAACTAGCTGCCTACACAGAAATACACATAATGCATGTCTATAGCTAGTAATAATCATGTAGACATGAAAGAACAGCAAGAAATAATGCCTTACCGGCTATGCAGCCTATAGTAGAAGTTTAGATAGTCTTGTACAGCAGAGCATGTGAGGAAAATGGCAACTTCTAGAAGACTACTCCCCTTCTTGTAGATAAGTGAGGACACAAAGAGGAGGAGTAACAAAAGAGGCTGAACATACACAGATAACAATATAGAAGTCGTCAGAAGGTGGCGCTAATTGACCATGTTTTAATACAGGAAGAACCCTATATGAATTAGCACACATTTATGAGAAGCTGTCTGGAGACATGACACTCCCCGTCTGGTATTGATTAATACCACTATCAGTCATCAGGCGATAACAGGAGAATGAGTTCACACACTGGTCTAAGGAACAGCTTGGTCTCTTGTGATCTGCAGACCTTTACTTCCACTTTACGGACATTCCCATCCTCACTTGGAAATGTCTTTGTGACAAGTCCTAGGGGCCACTCATTTCTTTGCAACTGACTGTCCTTTAGAAGAACAACATCCCCAAGTTTCAGGTTGGGCCTGACAGTTTGCCATTTGTTTCGTGGTTGTAAAGTGGATATGTACTGTTTCTTCCACCTGTCCCAAAATGTATTGGCAAGGCACTGTACTTGTCTCCATTGACGTTTATAAAGATCTTTGGTGCTGAACTCACCAGGAGGAGTACTCACTTTCCCAATCTTCTGGGTAAGGAGGGTTGCAGGAGTGAGAAGGAATGGTTCCTCTGGATCGCTCAGAACTGGAGTCAAAGGTCTAGCATTGATGATGGCTGTGACTTCAGCCATGAAGGTTACAAGGCTCTCATGAGTAAGTCTAGCAGTTCCTACTTGTAAGAAGATGGAATCCAGGATTCTGCGGGCTATACCAATCATCCTCTCCCAAGCTCCACCCATATGAGAGGAGTGAGGTGGGTTAAAGGTCCAAGTGCAATCCTGATCCCTCAGGTATCTCTCCACACTCTTGCCATCAATATTGGAGGAGATCTTTAGTTCTTTAGCTGCTCCAACGAAATTGGAGCCTCTGTCAGAGCGAATGTGCTTTACAGGACCTCTGATTGCAATAAAACGTCTAAGAGCGTTGATAAAGCTTGAGGTATCCATAGATTCGATGACTTCAATGTGAACAGCCTTGCTGTCTGTGTAGAATTCAACCTTTTTAAGGTCAATGTCCATCTCAGACGTGATTAGCTCGGCCATTTCGACGGCCAAGACTGCAGCACAAAGTTCAAGTCTGGGTATAGTGTGTTCAGGTTGTGGTGCGAGTTTTGCCTTGCCCATAATAAACCCAACGTGGTATTGTCCGTTAGTGTCCACAGTTCTGAGATAGGCTACAGCAGATATAGCTTTAACAGAAGCATCGGAAAA
Source organism: Bufotes viridis (assembly GCA_033119425.1). NCBI lineage: Eukaryota > Metazoa > Chordata > Amphibia > Anura > Bufonidae > Bufotes > Bufotes viridis. The sequence goes on from CM065592.1 coordinate 295,051,541, forward strand.
TACGCAGAGTGTATGGTCTTGGACATCAGTAGATGGCACAGGAGCATATGGGCGTGAGACATTAAGGCTAGACAGAGCTGTCAGGGAGTTTCTCCATTCTACCCACATATTCTTCTTTTCAGGGGATAATGGAACATCCCAGTCAGTAGTTTCACGGATTAAATCTCTAAGCAAGGCCTTACCTTGGATAGTGACAGGAGCTAGAAAACCCAAAGGATCATACAGGCTGTTGATTGCAGATAGGACACCTCTGCGGGTGAAAGGTTTTTCTTCTTTGCTAACTTGAAAGGTGAAGGTATCGGATTTCAAGTCCCATAGAAGTCCAAGGCTGCGTTGGACAGGTAAAGTATCTGACCCCAGATCCAAATCTCTTAGGTCACTGGAATGATCTTCAGTAGGGAAGGCTTCCATAACCTCTTTGCTGTTTGAAGCAATCTTGTGGAGTCTCAAGTTGGAACAGGCGAGCATGTCCTGGGCTCTTTTGAGGAGACTGATTGCAGAATCAATAGAAGGTAAAGATTTTAAACAGTCATCTACGTAGAAGTCTTTTTCTACAAACTGTCTCGTATCTGACCCGTATTCTCTCTCTCCTTCCTGAGCAGAACGTCTGAGTCCGTAAATAGCAACAGCAGGTGAGGGGCTGTTCCCGAAAATGTGTACTCTCATGCGGTACTCTATGATATCTTTTAAAGGGTCATTGTCTTTAAACCAGAAGAATCTGAGGAAGTTTCTATCCTTCTCTCTAACAAGGAAGCAGTGAAACATCTGTTGGATATCGGCAATCAGACCGACAGAATCCTTGCGGAAACGGAGGAGTACCCCTAGCAGTTTGTTATTCAGGTCAGGGCCTGTCAGGAGTACATCGTTTAAGGAGATGCCTTCATATTTAGCACTAGAGTCAAACACGACTCTGATCTGACCTGGTTTTTTGGATGATATACTCCGAAAATTGGGAGGTACCAGCATTCTTCATGAGCTTCAAGGGGTGGTGCAATCTCTGCATGATTGTTCTCAAATATTTTCTGCATGAAAGAAAAGAAGTGTTCTCTCATCTCTGGCCTTCTTTGGAAGTTACGTCTAAGAGAAGAGAAACGTTTAAGTACTTGTACTTTGTTGTTAGGTAGGCGTAGCCTCGGAGTTCTGAAGGGAAGAGGCGCAACCCAACTGTTAGTGCTGTCCTTCACGAAATCTTGTTCCATTATTTCCAAGAACAGCTTGTCTTCGATAGATAGTGCCACTTGATTGTCATCTTTTGTCCTTTGGAAGACTGTGCATCCTAAGTGATCTTGGTCCCTGTCACTAGAGACATCTGTGAAGGAACAAGGTAGATGGGAAGCACACGGTAGCTCCTTTATGAGGAAGTTGTTGACACATGGTTGGAAAAGTGAGGGCGTTCACTTGCTAGTGTGCTTGTAAACATATTGTGAACTGACTCTGGCTTGTGCACACTCCCAAGGCAGACTTCTCCTATTAATACCCATCCTAGATCCAGCCTTTGAGCATAAGGAGCGTTGCCAGGACCATTTATGTGCTGTCTCACTTTATGGACTCGTAGGATGTCCCTCCCGAGTAGCAATATTATCTTAGCCTGTGGGTCAAGTTCTGGGATCAGGTGGGCTATATGCTTTAGGTGTGCATGATGCATTGCGACATCTGGAGTAGGAATTTCAAATCTGTGATCAGGAATTTGATTGCACTCTATTAGAGTTGGTAAGGGCAAGCTGATCTCTCCGTTTATCGCTTCAACTTGGAAACCGGATGCTCTTCTCCCCGCCGTCTCCACAAATCCCGCACAAGTCCTTAGTGAGTATGGGAAGCTGGGGCTTTTAATGTTGAATATGTCAAAATAGGTTGAGGTGGCTAGAGACCTATTGCTTTGATCATCTAGAATGGCATACATTTTGACTGCTTTGTCTCTTTGTCCTGTTGGGTAGACTCGGACTAGACATATTTTGGAACAGGATCTTCCACTTATGGATCCTTTGCAGATCTCAGTGCACTGTGGAGTGACCTCCAGGGTAGCGATAGCAGTGTTACCCTCCTCTCCACCATGCTGAATGGTATTGTAAGCGTGTTGTAAAGTCCATGGAGCTGGTCCAGGATGTAATGCTGTACTATGGTCTGTGCTATCACATTCTTTACACTTTTCACTAACCTTGCAGTCTTTGGCTAAATGAGCGGTTGAAGAACAGCACTTGTAGCAGATGTTATTTTCTCTAAGGAAGGCTTTACGCTCCTCGATGGGTCTTTCTCTAAAGCCCCTACATGTCAGGAGAGAATGTGGTTTTCGGTGTATAGGACACTGCTTACCAGGGTTTTTAACTTTGTTTGTTGCATGGTAGGAACCAGCAGACCTGTGGAAAGAGTCTGAAGGGAACAGTTCAGTCTTGTGAACCGCCACTGAAGCTCTACGTGAAGGAAGACCTGGAACAGAAGTACATGCCAGTGTAAAATCAAAACTAGGATCATTTCTTATCTTAGCCTGGTCACGTATGAAGTCTACAAACACAGAAAATGGAGGAAATGAAACATGGTGTTTTTTCTTATAGTTAGAACCACATTTGACCCACTCATTTTGTAAGCCGGGGTTAACTTTTGTACTATGAGGTTAACGCCCCTGGCAGTGTCAAAGAATGTGAGTCCCGACAGATCACCTTCAGATTTGGCTACTTGAAGTTCCATTAATAAGTCACTAAGTTCCCTAAGTTTCTGAAAGCCTTTGGGAGCTATTCTAGGGAAATCTTCTATCCTTTTAAAGAAAGAGTTTTCTATTGCCTCTGCTGAACCATAACATTCGTCAAGTCTGTCCCAAACCATTTTAGTCCGATCTCTGGGTTTCTTATATTAATGGACTTGATTCTTTTTACATGCTCAGCAGATGCAGTCCCTAGCCACTTAGCTAAGAGGTCTATCTCTTCGCTGGGGGATAGTCCAACATCTTTGATTGTGTTCTTAAAGGAAGAGCGCCAGGCCCTATAACTCTCAGGGTGATCATCAAACTTCCCAAGTCCCTTGGCAACCAGCTCACGCCTTGTGAGGAACTTAACAATGTCCATGCTGGTTTGATCAGGAGGAGAGTAAGCCGGCAGTGTGTTGCGATAGTGATAAAATGGTGTATAATCATACCTGTCAGTAGTCTCTCTTTTAGGTTGGACTGTATCATACCTTCTAGGCACGAAAGAGGATGTTTCTGGAGCATTATGTGCAGGCTGGAACTCCTGATGAGAAGGCGGGTGGTCCCTACTTAGTTCATTTCCTGGATTGTCCTCTGGCCTGCGGGTTAGAGACTTATCCTGGACTTCCGGGGTTGCTGTGAGGCGAGTTCGATGAAATCCGTCGATGAGGTCTTGTTGAAGATCTTCTGTCGGCTGGAGAGTGTCGATCATTCTGGAATGTCGATGGACATACTCTGAAGTGCGCTGCAGGGAATCTTGATGGATGAGATCTAGGCTGGCTGGACCGCTGCATCTTTCGTCGTCTGGGTGAAAGAGTGCTTCCAGGGCCTCTGCTTTGGCAATAGCTGCGGCAGCTTCCTTCTGCACTGAGAGCTTCTCCAGTGCCGCTTGCTTACTTGCCTTTTCAGCTTCAAATGTTGCTTGCCGTAGCTTTAGTTGCATCTCTTGCTCTGCAAAGGCAGCGCGTGCTTTTGCCGACTCCGCTTCTGCAAGTGCAATGGCGGCGGCATTGCTGACTGATGAGGATCTTGTACAGCGACTGGCTTTAGACCTTGTCTTGTAAGAAGTCTGGATTTGTGACATGATGCTGCTGTTAAGGATCTTGACTGTGAAGAGACTGCTGCGTTCTGATATGCAGGTAGCTGCGTGGTGGGATGGCGGTCTCTGAAGTCTGTATCTTATTTTCTACTCGCTAGGTCGCAGCCGTTTCACTGTCCTGTCCTCGTTACCACGTGTACCCCTGGGGCGTGTATGGGCTTGGCAGGCAGATAAACACCCTCCTACTACTCAGTAAATTGAGACCAGGTAATGATCTGTAGCTTTAATGAGCCGAAGTAAGTTGGTGTGAAACTGTGAACCAGTAACATAAAAGATGCAATAAGTACATGAACTGCAAATATACATATCATAGAACAGCATACAACATGTCTGCAAGGTTAGCTGACTAGGCCCTTACTTTACATGTGAACTACTAACTAGCTGCCTACACAGAAATACACATAATGCATGTCTATAGCTAGTAATAATCATGTAGACATGAAAGAACAGCAAGAAATAATGCCTTACCGGCTATGCAGCCTATAGTAAAAGTTTAGATAGTCTTGTACAGCAGAGCATGTGAGGAAAATGGCAACTTCTAGAAGACTACTCCCTTCTTGAAGATAAGCGAGGACACAATGAGGAGGAGTAACAAAAGAGGCTGAACATACACAGATAACAATATAGAAGTCGTCAGAAGGTGGCGCTAATTGACCATGTTTTAATACAGGAAGAACCCTATATGAATTAGCACACATTTATGAGAAGCTGTCAGGAGACATGACAAACACCATTCAGAATATTTTGCCCAGACTCTAGCATAAATTTTGGACGTTACTAACTTCCTGCTAGCTGCCATGCTATTGATTATTTTATCCGAAAGACCTTTTGCTTTTAAAGTTAGCCTCTCAGATTCCAAGCAGCCAAGTGTAGTTTCTCTACCCGAGGATGACAGATCGGCCCTTGGACTAGAAGATCCTTTGTCCATGGAAGGATCCATGGACTCTCCACAGACAGCAGTTTCAACAGAGGGAACCAAGACTTCTTGGGCCATAGTGGGGCTATCAATATCACATGGGCTTTTTCCTGGCGGACCTTTTTTAACACTCTCGGGATTAATGCCAGGGGAGGGAAAGCATATGCCAGACGGAATTCCCATTTTTGGGCTAGTGCATCCACCCCTATGTTTCTGTCGTATGGGTTTAAGGAGAAGAAATTTTCCAGCTTTGTATTTTGTGCAGTAGCAAAAAGGTCTACTTGCGGAACCCCCCACATTTTGGTTATTTGTGAGAAGATCCCTCGATTCAGACTCCACTCTGTCGATTTTAAGGATACCAGGCTTAGAAAATGTGCTTTTATGTTTAATGATCCCTTTAGATGTACGGCGGATAGGGATTTTACATGACCTTCTGCCCAGGAGAATATTTTCTATGACAAAATTCCAAGATTTTTGCTCCTTGTTCCTCCTTGATGATTTATATACGCTACCACATTAGTATTGTCTGACCTTATTTGTATATTTTTTCCTTTTAGATGTGGGGAAAAAACTTCCAATGCCTCCCAGACCGCCCAAAGCTCTCTCAGATTTGATGACTGATTCCTCTGTTCTCTGGACCATCTGCCCTGACAGCTTTGAAAGGAGCAATAAGCTCCCCATCCCCACAGACTTGCGTCGGTGGTGATAGTCTGAATCTGGTCTGGAGTCCAATCTACTCCTTCTGATAGGTGATCCGGGTTTAGCCACTACTGAAGCGAGTTTTTTACATAGTAGCCACTTTTGCAACACACGGGTATGGAACTGAGCCCATTTTACTGCGGGAATGCATGATGTCAGTGATCCCAGTAGTTTCATGCTTCCTCTGATTGAACAATCTGCGCTTTCTGTGAATTCTGAAACCATATTTATGATCCCAGATACCTTCTCTGGTGGAAGAAGCGTCTTTTGAAGTGTGGAATCTAAACAGACGCCTAAATATATTAATTTTTGTGAGGGAATGAGTTTTGATTTTTCCCAATTTATTATCCATCCTAACTGGGATAGAGTCTGGCATGTTATTGAAATGTCTAGATTTTCTTTTGAGCTTCCTACCACAAGAAGGTCGTCCAGATAGGGTACAATTAGGACGTTTCTTCTTCTTAAATGCGCCATCACTTCTACCATTATCTTTGTGAATACCCTTGGGGCCGAGGTGATCCCGAAGGGAAGGACCTGAAATTGAAAGTGAAGGAGTTTCTTCCCCAGGAACACAGCGAATCTCAGGTATTTTTGATCATTTTCGCATATGGGCACATGATAGTATGCATCCTTTAAGTCGATTGATGCCAAAAATCTCCTCTCTTTAGAAGATTTACGGTGGACTTTAGGGACTCCATTTTGAACTTTCCGTATCTTATAAATTTGTTTAATTTTTTTAGATTTAAAATCAAACGGAACTTCCCGTTGGGTTTCTTTACTAGAAACACCGTTGAATAGTACCCTTTTTCCAATTGAGAATGGGGTACTGGAATAATGGCTTTCTGGGATAAGAGGTTGTTGACCCCTCCTCCAGGGACTTCTGAAGAAGGGGGACCTTTGAACAGAAGTTATCTTGAACAGGTTTGACGGAGGAGGAAGACTGAAGGTAATGTCGAGACCTTTCAGTAAAACATCTAACACCCAAGAATTTTGAGTGATGTTTTCCCAATCTTTTGGAAATAACGGAGTCTTCCTCCCACCGAAACTTTGGCGTCATTGTTTAGAAGTTTCTGAATTTTTGGGGTGAACAAAAACCTCTGTTCTTTCCCTGATTTTTTCCTTTTGACCACTGTCCTCCTCTGTCTGTTCTCTTGGACTGAAACACACCTCCCTTTTTCGCTTTATAGAAAGGAAATTTTCTTTGCTCGTCTCTCTTGGAAAGGATTTTTTATTGTCTGCTGCCTTTTCAAGTATGGACTCTAAATCCTGTCCAAACATTAAATTACCATGAAAAGGTAGATTACACAGTTTGATTTTTGATGCAACATCCCCTGTCCAAGACTTTAGCCACAGGGCCCTTCTTGCTACAACCGAAAGACTAGTGGTTCTGGCAGTCATCCTGACTGACTCTGCTGTTGCGTCTGATACAAAATCGACGGCTTTTAATAAAAGAGGGAATGAGTTTTTTAACGTATCATAAGTGGAACCTTCTTTAATAAGGACTTCTAACTGCTGTAACCACTTCCTTAATGAACGGGATACCGAAGATGCAGCTAAATTGGGCTTAAATATCGCCGCTGCAGATTCCCAGGTCTTTTTAAGGTCGAGTCCACCTTTTGTCCATGGAATCTTTTAGTGATCCCATGTCCTCAAAGGGAAGCGAGTTTGACCCTTTAACTAGTTTGGAAAGGGAAACGTCCACCTTAGGACAGGATGTTAACAGGGTTTCATCCTCATCACTGAAGGGAAGTCTGCGTCTCATAGTTCTAGAGACAAACAATTTCTGTCAGGCTTCTCTCTTAATCATATCCATCATATTTTTATGCACTGGAAAACACGTTTCTTTCTATGTTCCAGTCCACCATACATCTCGTCCCGCACAGATCTATGCACTTTTCTCATCTGATAAATCCATAGTAGTTCTAATTGCTTTTACTAATTCATTAGTATCTTCTGAAGAAAAAGAAACCCCTGAATTCAGAGTCAGAACCAGAGGAGTCGGCTGACCCGTCACTATCAGAACCAGATTCGGGGTCCGAATCTGAGGAAGGGGATACATATTCCTTGCCCCTGGTTTTAGATTTGTGACCGGATCGAAACCGGGATAGACGTCGATTGTTCAGCCAGAACAGATCGCATCTCCTCTCTAATCACATCCCTTAATTCATCTCTGATGGAAGGGACCAAATCTTAGCCATATTAGCCGTGCAAGCTTTACACAGCTTTCTGGGGCATTTATCCGGTAGTTTTATCAAACAACTCACACACTTGCGTGCACTAACAGAAGTTTTAGGCTTTTTAACCCCATCCTTATCACTCTGCATTCATACAGGAGAGAAGGGAACACATAAGGGATGAGGACATTAGTCAGTTTCTCATTACATACATAAGGTGTATCCTGGAGAAAAACTTACAGCCATCGTACTCCCGAAGGATCCATCTGTCCTGTAGCAGAGTCAGACATTGTGTGAGCTCTGCTTGCCCCTTTAAACTCTCCTTACCTGCAGACCTCAGATCAGCGGATCGACTTCCGTCTTGATCTGCCGCGCCAAATTAGGCTCCGCCCTTGCGGCCGTCACGCAACCCGGAAGTCCATGTGGAACGCACCGGACTTCCGGTGACGTCATCAACTAACTCCGATGCCGGCGTAATGAGGAACTTTTTGACCGGAGGAACTAAATAAGTGTCCGGTTAACACATGGACCCTCAGGCCGGTGCGGTAGCCAGGAGGTAAGAAGCAGGGTCCCTTACCTAGACGCCCAGCACCAAACAACCCCAATATAGGAGGTTGGTGCTGCCTGCCCCTCATGTGCAAAGGCATTCGAATCCTTCCACCTCTATCTGCCTTACACAGAAGTGGACCCATAGCAAATGCTATGAGTGGTAACCACCTGGAGGGACAGGAAGACACTGAGGATATGCTGGAGGAGGGTCTATTTTATACTTCCTGTCCCTACCTGGTTGGAGGCGGGTCATCTCTCATGGTATGCCGTCATGGAGGATGAAAAGGAAAATTGAGGCTAAGTTGACTTAGTCTTCTGCTGAGATCAAGGCTTTCAAGGAGCGGGCTGCCTCTACTGACGTGACAGTAGCCAAATTGAAGGCTGTGTTTGCTGTAAGATCCCGGCTTATGACTGGCATGCAACAGGTCATCACCAATTTGGTGCCGGCCCTTTCTTTTTCCATAAAGGCAGGGCCTGAATCTCCCAAAACTTTGCCCTGTCTAGGGCAAAAAGGGGGGAAGAGTAGTCTGTGACCGGCCAAATCACAAGACCAAGCCTGTTCAAAATAACAGAGATTTTTCCCTGACTTTGGGAAAAAGAAATGTTGTGAAGAATGCGTCCCTGAGGATTGATCGGTAAAAGAGAAGGGAACATGATGGCAGTGTAGACAGACCTAAGCCATGCAGAGCAAACGTTAGATGTTTTTCATGTGGTGTCTTTTAGCGAGACACTGCAACCCAGATAGGAACATAATACATAGGACAGGAAACCAAGTCACGTGTTTCAGGTGTGGGAACAAAGGACACATTGCAAGGAATTGCAATGTGTCCAGCAGTAGTATCAGCCAGGTAACAAATCATGCAGTGGGGTCTAGTCACATTGGCCATAAAGGGGTTACCTCTCAGTGGCATACACCTCACCAGGTGCTGAGGGGTCAGAATGACCAAGCTAGGCAACATTTGACACCCCTGTACAATTTGTTACACCCTTTGTTCCTGTGTATGTCCATGTTGTGTGTTCATGTTATCTGTTTGTATGTTTTTTATGTTGATGGCAGCGGTCCTTGTGTATCACTCTGCTGATTTTTGTGGTTTGCATTCCAAGCTGTGAGTCCAGTCGCTGCTGTTTTGATTTATTCTTGTGTCCCCTGTGAGTAGAACTGTTATACTGTGGATCGAGAAAATTGTTGGTTTGCGAGCAGATATTTTCACACTGTCCCCTTTGGGTAGATCTGTGTTATACTGTGGATTGAGATGGTTGTTGGTTTGCGAGCAGGTAACAATTTCACACGGTATATTGTGATGTTATTCTGGGCAACCAGGGTCTCAGATCGATACGTGTAACACTGTTTTGCTCAGGGTTTTATAGGGTGATGTTATTCTGGTCAAGCAGGGTCTCAGATCGATACAGGTAACACTGTTTTGCTCAAGGTTTTCGGTAGGGCTGTGTTATACTGGGGACTAGGGCAGACAGGCAACAATGGTGTAATGTTGTGCTGCGCACTTCATTCTAGTCCGATCAGGTAACACAGCTCTGATTGAGGTTGGACACAGAGTGATTGGCAGCAGTGTGTGAAATGTGTTTTTGTGTTGTGGAGTCCTGAAGAGCCAGGGCATGACTTATGCCATGGATTCTGCTGGCCTCCGCAAGACAGGATGACAGGGGGAAATCAGCCTTAGCACACATGAGTGGACAGGGACACAGTGCCATCAATTCCAAGGTGGGGCTTCATCCACAGCTCCCCTCGGATATCCTAACTTATTAGGGTGGCCATCCTTATCTGTTGGTGCAGAGGGACATGAAGCAGAGGACGCGATCCTCTGAAGGTAGGGTGTCCATACACCAGTGTTAGGATAACGAGGGGTCCTGTTAGCTGAAAGTCAGCCCAATACCTTTCTCTTAACTTGGGTCAAAGGTATTGGTGCTGGTGTAGGACAATTAACTGCACCGTGAAGCGAGAAATCCCCCAGGAGTGCCTGGTATTTTCTTCTGTCCATAGGTATATTTCCTATGGAGCAGAAGAAAAACCCAAATTACACCACAGAAGATACCTGCCAACGGCCCTGACACTCTTGTGAGGCTCCAGAGGATCCCACTGGGTTTTGTCAGTCCGCTATTTAGCCACAATTCAGCAGGAGCATTACTCCTATGTTTTGGAGAAAGACTTGGAGGTGTTCGGGTGGAAGAGCTTGTTCGGATCCACATTTCAATTTTTTTTATTCACCTGGTGTTAGTTCTCCTGGTTCTGGTCATCAATATCTACATGGGACTGTGTACCGGAGGGAACCAGACAAAACTTAACAGAACTAACCAGAGGAGGAGGCTCAGGACATAACGCCAACAAAGTCCTGAAGCCTGATATTTTATGGACACACTGTTTTCTATGAGGGTTCAGGACGTATAACCTATGCCATCCTGAAACCCCATAGTACTGTATACATATATTGATTATGTGTATGTTTGCCATTTGTGTACCCATGGACACTCTAGGTGCAAATGTGTGTCAGACTATACTGAGACTTGCCCAAACATACCGCGGTGAGTTACAGTACACACATTTGCATCCTATAGTTGTTTCCCATAGACACGGGGGTCTGTGACTTATCTGCGTCTTTGGAGGTGTAGAGACACATGCTGGGTTGCACGAGTCTCTATGGGTACATACAAAATTTAATTTGTCGGTGTTGGGAGGGAGGAATGTGTTGTGTGAATGGGGAAGAGTAGATTCCTAGGGACAGGCCCCTCCTTTACCAAGTTTATTTGCCATTTTAACCCCAAGAACGGTGAAGTTCATAAGGGTTGGACTGAATGTCAGATAGGGCGGTGTTCTTTCCCGCAGTGAGAATTTAGGTACTATGACATTAGCTCTTATTCAGAAATTCTGACCTGCCTTGTAAAGACCTCACGTATCTGTCCATGGGAGAACCTCCTCAGTGATAGATTCTTCAATCAAGATGAAAGAAGAAGTGTCAGATGAAAGTCGTGCCTATGCTGAGAAGAGGCAATTCCCCAGTCGACCGTATCCCAGAAAGAAGGTGACAGTGAGGATGAAGCCATCCCAGAATCAGACCAATACGACAGTGGGAACAGCTGATACCTGAATGAAAGGAGAAGTGTTGGATGGAAGTTGGCCTATCCTGAAAGAAGGCTATTCCACGGTTGACCATATCCTAGGCTACGTGGAGAGATGGTGAGGATGAAGCCGTCCCAGAGTCTGATCCCTAAAAGATGACAGTGTGAGCGTCTGAAACCTGAAAATCGACACTGACAATGAAAGAAAGGAAAGATCCAGAGAAAAGACTGTGTATTCTGTCGATGGAGAAATGGTTACTGTGAAGGGCAGGTCGGAGATGTCGGACGCGATGGGTGATGTCTAGGTACCTAAGGGCCAGAGTATACTTCAGTCCTTCCTGAACTGTCACCTAGAGTGGGGTTGAGGAGGCAAACACATCCCAACCCTTCCCTCAAGTAACAGGGGATTGTAGAGGGAAGGGTGAGCTTCGAATATATTTCTGTATATATGTACAGGCCCTGTATAGCCAGAGGGGAGGTCATAGTATATATGTGTGTATATGGATGTGTGTGTGTTTACACGCATGCCCATATATACTTATATTAGTGCTGAGTGTATGTATGTGTCTATATATATATATATATATATATATATATATATATATATATACACACATACATACACACACACACACACACACACACTTTTGAAAAAAAAACACAGGCAGCACAATCCACAAAAGTAGCGCAGCGGGTGCAATGTCCAACTCCGGGCTCCAGGTATTGTCCCAAAATATAGAAAGAAAAAGATCGGACTGCACTCCACTCGAAATCCAAAAAGTATAAAAACTTTTATTGACCCATAAGGTGGCACGGGTGCAACGTTTCGGCTCACATGAGCCTTCCTCAAGAATGGACAATAGTGAAATAACAGAGTATATATAGTGGTCTTTGAAAAACACATCCAATCACAACATGTGATCAATTAAGTGATACAAATCATGTGATACTTCAAATAGACATCATGTGACAAATGCCGGTAAGCAATACTGTGATTAAGTTAATAAATAACAAATAAAATGACTTGTGCAGACAATAATATTTCAATAAAAATACCTATAAGTGAAACATAATAGTCATATGTTAAAATGAAACGAGGAATGAAGCGGATCGCTACTCACTTCCCAATGGCGCCCACACATACCATCACGCTCAAATGAGCGTCCCATGGATAGTACTGCGCATGCCCAGACTGGCCCTGCATTTCCTCCGGACCAACTGGTGCATGCGCTTAAATAGAACCTAACTGCAAACGCCATCTTCATTAAGGGCAAAAGCCCGAAGCCTGGACATACCAAAATCCATATGGGTATTATAATCCCTGTCTTCTCAATAATGGTCACCGTGAGGAATCTCACATGTACTGACAGAGAGGAGTGAGTTTCAAACTTGCCGGAATGAAACACGCCCCTTAGATGACCGCCTACCTGTGAAGATACGTTAATGCCTTTAACAGGCAGCGGTACAACTATCGTCAAAATCGGTGGCCAGGAGAGGTACTCCTCCCAAAAACAGCATAAGACAGTATAATCAAGCAATTAGTGGCGACATATTCCAAGCAGCAACATCATAAAGTACAGTTAGTGTGGGTATCATTTGGAGCGAAGAAAAATTACTAAATCAATATTCACAAATCCATGGCATTAAAATACACGCACGGAAGAGAGTAACGAATGCCAAATACAGGAAACAGAAGGCAACACCACCCCTTCCTCTACTACCTAAATCCCACATTTAAACCATTTGGCTGTAAGCAATTCAAATCATATATCCTTTACAACTCTTTTTTCTTTAAAAGAGCTACACGATCGCCACCCCTTGTATTTTAATGCCATGGATTTGTGAATATTGATTAAGTAATTTTCTTCCATTTTCTCTTGCTTTTTAGATACCCTTTATTGAATCGAGTAAATGTTAGAGGATCGCGCCCAAATGACACCCACACTAACTGTACTTTATGATGTTGCTGCTTGGAATATATGTCGACACTAATTGCTTGATTATACTGTCTTCCTCCTGGCCACCGATTTTGACAGATAGTTGTACCGCTGCCTGTTAAAGGCATTAACGTGTCTTCACAGATAGGCGGTCATCTAAGGGGGAGTGTTTCATTCCGGCAAGTTTGACACTCACTCCTCTCTGTCAGTACATGTGAGATTCCTCACGGTGACCATTATTGAGAAGACAGGGATTATAATACCCATATGGATTTTGGTATGTCCAGGCTTCGGGCTTTTTGCCCTTAATCAAGATGGCGTTTGCAGTTAGGTTCTATTTAAGCGCATGCGCCAGTTGGTCCAGAGGAAATGCTGGGGCCAGTCTGGGCATGCGCAGTACTATCCATGGGACACTCTTTTGAGTGTGATGGTATGTGTGGGCACCATTGGGAAGTGAGTAGCGATCCGCTTCATTTTAACATATGACTAGAGATAAGCGAACTCAAAATTAGTTCGGCGTTGGTAATCGCCGCATCCCATTATGGATTCCACTACCGCGGACTATCCCCATAACGGGATGCAGCGATTACCCCATCCCAACGAATTTTTGAAGTTCGCTCATCTCTACATATGACTATTATGTTTCACTTATAGGTATTTTTATTAAAATATTATTGTCTGCACAAGTCATTTTATTTGTTATTTATTAACTTAATCACAGTATTGCTTACAGGCATTTGTCACATGATGTCTATTTGAAGTATCACATGATTTGTATCACTTAATTGATCACATGTTGTGATTGGATGTGTGTTTTTCAAAGACCACTATATATACTCTGTTATTTCACTATTGTCCATGCTTGAGGAAGGCTCATGTGAGCCGAACGTCGCACCTGTGCCACCTTATGGGTCAATAAAGTTTTTATACTTTTGGATTTCGAATTGGAGTGCAGTCCGATCATATATATATATATATATATATATATATATATATATATATATATATATATACCCTCCAATTATCTATCTGGCCAGTGGATATGGGCTTATATTATCCTAAATGTGGCCAGCATGTCCCCCAGTTCCGGTTGTCCCCTCCCCAGACTAATCCTCCTGAAGGCGCATTCTTGCGCATCTGCAGGGGGCGGTGACGCAGAGATGACTGGACAATTTTGTCCGGTCCGGACACCTCAAAGGACATAGGAACAATAGAGTTTCTCTGCCCTTTGATAAGCATCCGGAGATGCTCTGCGCTAATTACCAGGGCGGTGATAAGTGGTCACTTCCACAGGCGGGAGTGATCAAAGCGATCCCCCGGAAGTGCGCTATGGCGCAATGCGTGCCAGCCCACGTGTACCTATATGGCAGGTGCGCCTGTAGCACGGGAAAACGGAGAGCGAGCACCGCGGGGTTTAAAAACTGTGCTCCAAGGAAGTTTTCATCTGCCCCCATAGCCAGGAGAGCACAGCGGCACTCAGAGGTGAAGCCCCCACCAAGAAGAAAGCTGAGAGCGATGCACTGCGCTCAGAAGAAGACCTGCCCCCAGTTCCCGAACCTGTCCCCAGCAAGCTGCGCTGACAGAAAGCGCAGCCAGCCCTAAGATTCCCTAGCCCCAGAACAGAGGAGTTGAACCCCGAGCAGCCCAGAGGTGGACAGAGCAGGAGGAAGCTGAGCCTGCAGTCATGAGAGAACCCTGTACAGCCAGGAAGGAGGAAGAGCTCAGGAGCAGATTACCCAGCAGTCCCTGCCTTCCTGGACTGGTTAAGTACACTCCAGGGCAGCATTAACGCCTGCTGCCCTGATAGACCCCTGCATTCCCAGTGCCTCCTATGCACACTACCCTATAACTCCTGAATTGCCAGTCCCTGCCGCCATTACCTTGATAGCTAAGATGAACAGCAGGCTGGGTTAGCTCCTTCACTGCCCTGCTGCAAAGACCCTCGTACCCTTTAGTGCTGCAGTCCCACCTTAACCCTTCAATGTCCAGCAGCCTCTAGCCCTTGCCGCCATTTAGCCTGCCTACCAGTTACCCTGCAGTGCCTGTGCCCTGCCGCCCTGTCATGACCTAGGACCCTACGCATTTTGTCCACGTCGGCGCATAGCAACGCCAGCACAGAAACCAATGCTTCCCGGGACCACTGAGCTCTCACGCGCAGCGTGTCGCGCCGTCGGGCGTTATACGCATGCCGGGCTCTGAGCATTTTCGGCGTTCTGTAGATTGACACCCACAGTAGTCAATCACGAAACCCGCAGCACGTGCCCTCTGTTACAAGCGGCCTGAAAGCTAAGATGAACAGCAGGCTGGGTTAACTCCTTCACTGCCCTGCTGCAAGACCCTGTAACCCCTTTAGTGCTGCAGTCCCACCTTAACCCTTTCAATGTCCAGCAGCCCTAGCCCTGCATTTACCTGCACAGTTACCCATACTGGCCTACCCTGTAACCCCTGCATTGCCAGTCCCTGCTGCCCTGCCACCATTCCCCTGACCCTAAGCTTCAGCACTTGCGCGCTTTACATCGCGCTCGAACGCGCTGTAAAACGCTCAACACATGCAAACCAATGCTTCCCTATGGGCATGGTTCTCACATGAGCGTTTTACAGCGCGCGTGAACGCGCCTGTAAAACGCCATACGCATAAACAAGTACTTGAGCTTTTTTAGGGCTAGATGCATGCGCTTTGTGATTGACACCACAGTAGTCAATCACAAGAACGCGCGTACGACGCTCGTTTCCTATTTGCAAAAACGCGCTGAAATACGCTCGTAAAAACGCGCGTTTTAAGAACGCTCAGGTCTGAACCCAGGGTGATGGCTAAGATGAACAGCAGGCTGAGTTAACCCCTTCACTGCCCTGCTGCAAAGACCCCTGCAACCCCTTTAGTGCTGCAGTCCCTGCACTGCAGTAACACCTTAACCCCTTCAATGTCCAGCAGCCCGAGCCCTGCATTGTGTTAAACTGGAGTACCTAGGGGCCCACCAGTAAAATTTATTTTGGGGCCCACCGAACGGATACATTCAAATATAATATATAATTTAACAAGTTTTTTATATGAACATCGGCTGGTTGAGGTGCTATATATTGAATATATGTATGTAGTGCAGTAAATCTACTGTGTTATGTACCACTTGTGCAGGGGTGGGAGACTAGGGGCCCACCGGGATTCCCTGTACCCTGTAGGCCAGTCCGAGCCTGCCTGCATTTACCTGCAGAGTTACCCCTACTGGCCTGAACCCCATCCCTGTCCCACCAGCAGGTTAACCCTTTCACTGCTGCCCTAAACTCCCAGCAGCAGCCCCTGCATTAACCCCTTATTGGATTAACCCACTGTAATCCCTGCAGTACCCGTAGGAACAGTGTGTAGTTAGGTGGGTGGGCGCTGTTATAATGTGTGTATGTAAGTGGAATGTCTAGTTAGATTGTGGGTTGGATTTATAGGGGAAATGGAGTATTGTGTGTAGCGTAGTTAGTGTGTACTGTGTTTATTCTGTACTGTAGTGCGTGTGTCTATATGTATATATCTATAACCATTGAGATATTATATATATATATATATATATATATATATATATATCTATATATATATATATATATATATATATATATATATATATCTATATATATATATATATATATATATATATATATATATATATTTATAGCGTAATAGACTGTAGACGTGTAGTGTCTTTATTATTCTACCTACAGTGTATAGTCTTTTATTGTAGCAGTAAGCCGCATATAGTTCAGTGTAGAGTAAGAGCAATCAGGTAGTATTTCTATTTAAGATATAAATAGGCGGAGTCATCAATAGACGACTCACACCTATTTATGAATATTAGTATTATCCAAAATATTAATAATTAATATCTCCCTTAACACGTCATGCCCTAAATCATTGCGTAGCTGTACGCTAAATGATAAACTTCTACCTAATATAACAAACTGACACATACATCAAGCTTGTTCTTAAGACAAGTACAATAATAATATTTAATATTCCAAACACACAGCTCCAGAAAAAGTAGTTTTCTTTCCCCACCAATACCCATTCCCTTAGATCTCCATTGTTCAAGTCAAAATCTACGATTGTAAAATGAAATTCAAGTAGGAGAATCGTGCATTTTTCAGAAACGTTGAATCATTGATTCTCTAGATTTTCCAACTCCAATCCATTTAACTGCAAAAGACAAAACATAAAATTAATTAACATTTAATTTTGCATTAAAAATTGTATTCCTGCTAAAAGGATTTATTATTGTGAAAAGTAGTGCCAACTAACCAATTTTTCTTTAGGCTATCCCTAAGGGTGTTGTCCTGGTGATCCCCTGGCTTTCATGCTTTAACCACTATAAAGGGATCTGGCCTTCGATGTAGGGGACCCTTGGGATAATCCTGGTGTAGTTGGCAGATGACCCACAGAGGTCAGAGACAACAGTGAAAAGAGATCAGGCAATACTCATAGTCAAACAGACAAAAGTCAGGACAGACCGGGTTCGTGCATGTACGGCTGAGGATCAACACAGTAAACTGGCTAAGGTCAGGACAGTATCAGGAACAGTAAATCGGCAGAGGTTTGGTACATGGGTAGACAGTCTAAATAGCGCACCTTACTGGGTAAACTAGCAGACTCAAGTAAGGTGCCTTCTATATCTAGGGACAGTCAGTCATAGGCTGGTAAATAATTTTGATATGATTGCTGGCCCTTCAAAAGCATACAGTGAGTGAGTGCTTGCAGCCTAAGGGATGGACTTAAAATGAGTGTTAAGATCTTGGCCTGCACCAGAGATGTGGGACAGCAGCAGGCACATGGAAGGTCGGTGACCAAACCTGCTGCAGGTGGCAGTACAGAGTGTAAGTCTGTACCGCCCGGTTAAGCAGTGTAAGGTAAGGGACACCGCAACCTTGCTTCCTCAGGTGAGCGGTGCAGCGGTGGGCAAGAGCTGAAGTAGTAATTGTCTATCTACCAAGCTGGATCGGTGGGGTCCAGCCACATTGACCCCCATTAATCAATAGAACTGTGGACACTTGGTCTCCTTCAGCTGCGCTTAGCAGATTTAATTGAACTACAGTAAATATGTGCCCTGCAGCTCAGTTCAAAGTATATGACATTGATATACCTTTAAAAGGGTTGTGCAGCGCTAGAATACTGATGAGCTATCCTCAGCTTAGGTAGATTTGTAGACTCTTAGCTCTCTAGGACTTACATTTTTGGGAATATCTTAGGAACGGTATCAGCCAATAGGAGCTTGCAGCTTCACTACATTCTAACTGCCATTCACACAATCACATGACTCCTTCCGGTCTTGACATAGAGTTACACCAGGTTTTCATAACACCACTGTGTAGGTCAGTATTAAAGGGGGCGGGGTACTGTGGAGGTCAATGTTAATGGAGTGAGGTGCTGTAGAGATCACCGTTAAAGGGCGGGTGCTGTTAAACTCACTGTTAAGGGGCGGCCACTGTGCAGGTCACTAAAGGGATGGGGCATTGTAGAGGTTACTTTTAAGGGGCGGGGCATTGTGAGGAGACAAGTGGGAGGGTCATTGGGGAGGCCACTTAAGGGGCAGGGCACTGTGTAGGTCAGTGTAAAGGGGGCAGGGCACTGTGGAGGTCCCAGTTAAGAGGACGGGGTTCTGTGGAGGTCACTGTTAAGGGGGCGAACTGCTGTGGAGGTCAATGTTAAGGGTCAGGATGCTGTGGAGAACACATATGGGGGTAGGGCACTGTTAAAGGGGCGGGCTGCTGTGGAGGCCAAAGTCACTATTAAGGGGGAGGGGTGTTGAGATCACTGTTATGGAGAACACTGTGGATATCATTTAGACCACATGCACACGACCGTATGTATGTTGCGGTCCGCAAAAAATACGGATGACGTCCGTGTGCATTCCATATTTTGCGGAACGGAACAGCTGTCTCCTAATAGAACAGTACTATCCTTGTCATGTGGACAATAATAGGACATGTTCTATTTTTTTGCAGAAAGGAAATACGGACATATGTAAACGTAATGCACACGGAATAACTTGAGGTTTTTTTTTGCGGACCCATTGAAAAAAACGGAACGGACACGGAAAGAAAATCCATTTGTGTGCATGAGGCCTTAACCACACACAAACATAAAATGAAATGGTGGAAATATACCCGTGAGTAGTAGTTGGGTCATGCTGCTAGTTATATACATACATACACACACTGTATATATCTATCTATAAATTACTATATCTATATATCCATACTGAAAATATGATGCACCCAGATAGAAACGTTGGATTGGCACACAGTTATGTCTCAGGCAAATATGTAAATGTTTAAATGAAAAGTCTAACTGATCAAAGGGCATAAAAGTGCTTCCTTCCTCTTTCTGTATAAAAAAAAATAAGTTTTTTTTATGTCTAAATAGTGTAGAAATAAATTTAAACCCCATAACTTTTTTTTTATAGTTATATCTACTGAACTGTGTGGGGTCATTTTTTGCGGGACAATCTGTAGTTTTTATTGATACCCTTTTGGAGTGTGTGTGACTTTTAGATCACATTTTGTTACATTTTTGGGGTAAGAGAAGCAATGAAAAATGGCAAATATGTCATTTTGATCCTTTTTTCCGTTACGCCATTTGTTGTATTGGAAAAAATAGATTTTTGTACTTACCGTAAAAATCCTTTCTCGTTGGATGAATTGGGGACACAGCACCAAGGGTATATGCCCAGCTGCCACTAGAAAGGAAGTGTTGGCTCTACCGAGGTGGGCTATACCCTCTGCACAGACACTAAACTAACCAGTTGGTACTAAAGCATTAGGAGCACCAAAATCCAGAGCGAAAAGTGAAGCAAACATGTCCTAAACCAGAAAAAGACCAATATCGAAGAGTCCCAGGAAACCCAGTAAACCTGAATGAAGGAAAAACAAGGGTGGGATCTATGTCCCCCAATGCATACAACGAGAAAAGGTATTTATGGTAAGTACAAAAATTTATTTTTCTCGTGAAAGGCATTGAGGGACACAGCACCATGGGACGTCCCAAAGCAGTTCTCAATTGTGGGAAGAAACAGCCATGCAAAAACCTACTGTACTGCCGCTTGCAGAACCTTGCGACCCAAACTGGCATAAGCAGAGGCCAAGGAATGGATGTGGTAAAACCTGGAAAAGGTGTGAACTGAAGCCCAGGTGGCGGCCTTGCAACCTGGGAGGCAGATGCCGGACTGCCCAGGGTGCCCCGACCGCCCTAGTGGAGTGAGCGGTCAACCGGAAAGGGGGATCACAACCCTTCGCCACATAGGCTTCCTTGACAGCCAACCGAATCCAACGGGAGATGGTGGCTTTGGAGGCTTGTAAACCCTTACATGAGCCCCCAGGGACGACAAAGAGAGTCAGAATAACGGAAGGACTCAATCAACTGGAGATACAGCCGGAGTGCCCGAAACACATCCAGACGGAGAGGATGATAAGGGTAGGGACAGAATGAAGTCAATACAATCTCCTCATTAATGTGGAAGGAGGAAACCAGCTTGGGAAGAAAGGAGGAACTGGGCGCAGGACAACATTGTCCTGGTGAAAAATCAAAAGGGGAGACTGGCAAGAGAGTGCCACCAGTTCAGAGAGTCTGCGAATGGAGGTAATCGCGACTAGAAAGGCAACCTTAAAAAGACGTAAGAAAGGGAGATCTCCTTCAAGGGCTCGAAGGAGAGGACTGAAGGGCATCTAAGACCAGATTCAAATCCCATGGTTCCACTGGAGAACAGAAGGGAGGGACGCGATGAGCCACCACCTGACGGAAGGTTTTCACTTGGGAACGAGAAGCCAAGGGCCTTTGGAAAAGAACAGACATGGCCGTGACCTCACCTTTGAGGGAAGCCAGGTGGAGACCCTTTTAAGGCCGGCCTGAAGAAAAGCACGAATCCTAGGGATGGAAAAAGGAGAGGGTGAACCTCGCCAGATTCACACTAGGCAAAATAAGCCTTCTAGGTACGATGGTAAACCCTGGCCGACTGGGGTTTACGTGCATAAAGGATGGTTTGGATGACTGACTCAGAGGCCGCGGAATCTCAGGACCGTGGCTTCAACAGCCACGCCGTTAAATGAAGCCAAGGTAAACTCGGGTGAAACAGCAGACCTTGCAAAAGGAGGTCGGGACACAGTGGTAGCCGCCATGGAGCGTCGGCGAGCAGGAAGACCTGCATACCATGCCCTGCGGCCCAGTCTGCAGTCACCAATATCGCTGGGACCCGAAGAAGCGGGAGGAGGGAAGAGATACAGAAGACTGAAGTGAGACCATGGGAGCAGCGAGGAGTCTACCACAAGAGCCTGAGGATCTCAAAACCTGGCGACGTAAAGCGGAAGTTTGTGGTTTAGACGGGAGGTGAAAAGATCGACGCCTGGTATTCCCCAATGCTGACAGAGCTGTTGAAACACCTCTGGATGGAGAGACCACTCGTCCAGGTCAAAACGTTCGCGACTGAGGAAGTCGGCTGCCCAATTGTCGACTCCAGGGATGTGGACAGCGGAGAGAGCGTAAACGTATCCCTCTGCCCACTGCAGGATGCTAAAGATGGCTTACTTCAGGACCACCATGCTTCTGGTGCCCCCCTGGTGGTTCAAATAGGCCACCACAGTGGAGTTGTCTGTCTGAATCCGGACAAAATGAGCGCGGAGGAGACAATTTCAACAGGAGAGAGCTAGGTAAATGGCCCTGAGTCCAGGATATTGATCTGCAGGGAGCTCTCCTGTATAGACCCCTGACTGTGAGAGACCCGAAGACTGCCCCCTAACCTGCCATCGGTGGAGATCACCTAGGCCAAAGCCTTCACCAGAAGATCGTCCAGGTAGAGTATTACTGCAACTCCCCTGCCACGGGGAAGTGTGACGAGGGGAGCCAACACCTTTGTAAAGACCCATGCCGAAGGGTAATGCCACGAATTGAAAATGTAGAGAACCTACAGTGAAGCGAAGGTACCTCTGATGAGACAGGGCTATGGGGACATGCAGATATCGGGATGTTGATGGACGACAGAAACTCGCCCACCTCTAGGGAAGCAATCACCGACCTGAGGGACTCCATGCAAAAGTGACGGACACTGACAAAAAAATTGAGCGCCATCAGATTTAAAATGGGGCTAAGAGAACAGTCCTTCTTGGGAACAGTGAAGAGGTTTGAGTAAAACCCCTGCAAACGTTCTGAGGTCGGGACAGGAACAATCACTCCACACGCGTGAAGGGAATTAATGGCCTGAAAAAAATGGCCACCTGGGAGTAGATGGGCAGCGACAATTGGAAGAACCGACCTGTGGGAAGGAGAATTCCAGGTGTCGTCCACGCTTGCGCTCCAGTGATCCAGAAATGACCGCAAACGACCCCCCACTTGAGGCGGCGACTCAAGCGGGGGAAAAACGTTATGCAGATGATGGCTTTGCAGACTGGGGTTTGGAAGGCTTAGGGCGTGCGTGCCAGGAGGACCTAGCCTTGAAGGAAGGATGAATAGTCTTTTTGTCCTGACAGGAGGAGGAATCCCGAAAGGAGTGAAAACACTGTAATCGCGATGCAGACATAGGACGGCGGGGGCAGGAGAGAACTTTTCCTACCTGTGGCCTCAGAAATGAGCTCCTCAAAAACGCTTCCCAAAAAGCCTACCACCCAGGAAGGAGAGTGATATGAGCGCCTTTTTGGAGGAGACATCCGCCGCCCAGGCACAAAGCCAGACCGTGTGGCGGATGGTCACAGAGTTAGCAGCATCCTGCTAGTGTGGCGGGCCAAATCCAGGGAAACATCACAAAGATACTGGGATGCCTGGAGAAGATCAGAGGCAGGGAGATGGAACTCCCCTGAGTAGAATCCAGGGGCAAGGACCAAACCAGCTGTTTGGCCTCGAAAACACAGGCCTTCGCCAACCATGACGAAGCAAAGGCGGGATAGCGGAAACTGCTGCCACGAATGCAGACTTAGACAAGGAGTCTATCTTTTTGTCCGACAAGGAAGCAGCCAAAGGAAGGGTGGTGGCCTTAGCAAGACGGGTCACCTGTGGATCTACCTGAGGAGGGACAGACCACATAGTAATGGACTCCTCGGAAAAGGGAAATAGGATGTCCGAACTCTCGGCAGGCTGAAGACGCCTATCCGGGTGACGCCACACCTTGGCCAGGAGTGCGTCAAGATCCGCATGGTTGGGGAAAACCAAAGTGGAGCGCCTAGAACGGCAGAAAGATAAGGATTAATTTTAATATTAACCACTTCAGCCCCCCTAGCTTAAACACCCTTAATGACCAGGCCACTTTTTACAAATCCGCACTACACTACTTTCACCGTTTATTGCTCCGTCATGCAACTTACCACCCAAATGAATTTTACCTCCTTTTCTTCTCACTAATAGAGCTTTCATTTGGTGGTATTTCATTGTTGCTGACATTTTTACTTTTTTTGCTATTAATAAAAATTTAACGACATTTTTGCAAAAAAATGACATTTTTCACTTTCTGTTGTAAAATTTTTCAAAAAACTACATTTCTATATACATTTTTCTCTAAATTTATTGTTCTACATGTCTTTGATAAAAAAAGTCCAATAAGTGTATATTTATTGGTTTGGGTAAAAGTTATAGCGTTTACAAACTATGGTGCAAAAAGTGAATTTCGGCATTTTGAAGCAGCTCTGACTTTCTGAGCACCTGTCATGTTTCTTCAGGTGCTAGAATGCCAGGATAGTATAAATAACCCCCAAATCACACCATTTTAGAAAGAAGACACCCCAAAGTATTCGCGGAGGGGCATGGTGAGTTCATGTATCATTTCATTTTTTTCACAAGTTAGCGGAAAATGACACTTTCTGAGGAAAAAAATAAAAATAATAAAGTTTCCATTTCTGCTAACTTCTGGCAAAAAAAAAAAATCTCAGACGGACTCACTATGCCCCTCAGTGAATACCTTGGGGTGTCTACTATTCGAAATGGGGTCATTTGTGGCGTGTTTACTGTTCTGGCATTTTGGGCGGGGCTAAATTAGAGCAGCCCTGTAAAACCTAAAGGTACTCGTTGGAATTTGGGCCCCTTTGCATTTCAGGCTGCAAAAGTGTCACTCATGTGGTATCGCCGCACTCAGAAGAAGTAGGGCAATGTGTTTTGGGGTGTATTTTTACATATACCCATGTTAGTGAGAGAAATATCTCTGTAAACTGACAACTTTGTATAAATTTTTTTAAAAGTTGTCGTTTACAGCGATATTTCTCACACAAAGTATGGGTATATATAAAAATACACTCCAAAACACATTGCCCTACTTCTCCTGAGTACGGCGATACCACATGAGTGACACTTTTTGCAGCCAAGATGCGCAAAGGGGCCCTAAAACCAATGAGTACCTTTAGGATTTCACAGGGCATTTTTACGCATTTGGATTCCAGACCTCTTCTCACGCTTTAGGGGCCCCTAAAATGCCAGGACAGTATAAATACCCCACATGTGACCCCATTTTAGAAAGAAGACACCCCAAGGTATTCTGTGAGGGGTATGGTGAGTTCATGTAAAATTTTATTTTTTGTCACAAGTTAGTGAAATAAGAGACTTTGTAAAAAAAAAACAAAAAAAAAAAAATATATAAATTTCCGCTAACTTGTGCCCAAAAAATAAAAATTCTGTAAACTCGCCATGCCCCTCACGGAATACCTTGGGGTGTCTTATTTCCAAAATGGGGTCACTTGTGGGGTATTTATACTGACCTGGCATTTTAGGGGCCCTAAAGCGTGAGAATTCAAATGCGCAAAAATGCCCTGTGAAATCCTAGCAGGTACTCATTGGTTTTAGGGCCCCTTGCATTCCAGGCTGCAAAGTTGCACACATGTGGTATCGCCGCACTCAGGAGAGTAGGGCAATGTGTTTGGGGTATATTTTACATATACTCATGCTGGGTGTGAGAAATATCGCTGTAAACGACAACTTTTTACATTTTTTTATTCAAAGTTGTCAATTTACAGAGATATTTCTCTCACCCAGCATGGGTATATGTAAAAATACACCCTAAAACACATTGCCCTACTTCTTCAGAGTACGGCGATACCACATGTGTGCCACTTTTTGCAGCCAAGATGCGCAAAGGGGCCCTAAAACCAATGAGTACCTTTTAGGATGGCATTTTTACGCATTTTTCTTCTCACGCTTTAGGGCTCCCTAAATGCCAGGGCAGTATAAATACCTCACATGTGACCCCATTTTGAAAGAAGACACCCCAAGGTATTCCATGAGGGGCATGGCGAGTTCATAGAAGATTTTTTTTTGGCACGAGTTAGCGGAAATTGATTTTTATAGTTTTTCTCATAAAGTCTCCCTTTCTGCTAACTTTTGACAAAAAGTTAAATTTTTCACGGACTCACTATGCCCTCAGTGAATACCTTGGGGTGTCTTCTTTCCAAAATGGGGTCACTTGTGGGGTGTTTGTACTGTTCTGGCATTTTGGGCGGGGCTAAACTGTGAGCAGTCATGTAAAAGCTAAAGGTACTGTTGATTTGGGCCCCTTTGCGCACTCCAGGCTGCAAAGTGTCACCATAGGTCGCTGCACTCAGGAGAAGTGGCAGTGTTTTGGGGTGTATTTTACATATACCCATACTTTGTGTGAAAATATCGCTGTAAATTGACAACCTTGTATAAAAAAAAATTAAAAAGTTGTCATTTACAGAGATATTTCTCTCACCCAGTATGGGTATATGTAAAAATACACCCCAAAACACATTGCCCTACTTCTCCTGAGTACGGCGATACCACATGAGTGACACTTTTTTCAGGCAAGATGCGCAAAGGGGCCCAAATTCCCATGTGTACCTTTAGGATTTCACAGGACATTTTTACGCATTTGGATTCTCACGCTTTAGGGGTCCTCTAAAATGCCAGGGCAGTATAATACTCACATGTGACCCCATTGTGGAAGAAGACACTTCAGGTATTCTGTGAGGGGCATGGCGAGTTCACAGAAAAATAAAAATTTGGCACAAGTTAGCGGAAATTGATTTTTTTTTTTTTTTTACAAAGTCTCATATTCCACTAACTTGTGACAAAAAAATAAAATTTTGCATGAACTCACCATACCCCTCACAGAATACCTTGGGGTGTCTTCTTTCTAAAATGGGGTCACATGTGAGGTTTTTGTACTGCCCTGGCATTTGAGGGTTCTCCGCAATCATTACACGTATGGCCAGCATTAGGAGTTTCTGCGATTCTCCGTATATTGAGCATACTGGTAATGAGATTTTTTTGTCCGTTCAGCCTCTGCGCTGAAAAAAAAAAAAATGAACTGCACAGATTTTTTCATTCGCATCAATCAATGTGGATGAAAAAATCTCGGCCAAAATCAGTGACTGCGGTGGGTTGGGCGCTAGCTACCTAACAAGTAGCTAGCTAACTGGTGGTGATAAGGGACCCTTATGCTCCATTCACACGTCCGAAATTCTGTTTGCGGAACGGAATTGCGGACCCATTCATTTCTATGGGGACAGACTTTGTCCCGCTCGGATCCGGAATTGCGAATCCAGCACTTACGGGTCTGCACTTCCGTTCCGCAAAAATATAGAACATGTCCTTTTCTTGTCCGCACTGCGCATAAGAAAAAGCATTTTCTATATAGTTCTGGCAATGTGCGGATCTGCAAAATGCGTAAAGCACATTGCCGGGTGTCCTATGTTTTATGGATCCGCGCCGCGGATCCGCAAAACACATATGGACATGTGAATAGAGCCTACAGGGGGTGATCAGTGACAGGGGGTGATCAGGAAGTCTATATGGGGTGATCAGGGGTTAACAAAGGGTTAATAGTAGTTATAAAGTGAGGGGGGTGGGGGGTTAGTGTAGTGTTTGGTGCAACTTTACATTAGTTACCTGGTCCTCTGGTGGTCGATCCCAGTAAATGGGACCACCAGAGGACCAGGTATTAGGTATATCAGACGCTGTTAGCAACACAGCGTCTGATATACCACTTTGATCTCATTTATTTTACATTTACAGCCTGCCAGCGATTGATCATTGCTGGCAGGCTGTAGTACAACTGCAGAGCCGCGCTCTGCTGTGAACGCGCGCGCGCGCGTTCACAGCAGATCTCGGCTCTCGCGAGATGACGCACGGATGCGTCCAGGAGGAATAAACCTGCCGCCGCCTGGACGCATCCGTGCGTTCGGCGGTCGGGAAGAAGTTAATACACAAGGGCCATGCACAGCTCTGTGTAAAAAGCCACCGGACCCTAATCAACCTCTTAGTGTTTTATTCTTATTTTAGAAGCATGATCTATAATATTTAATATTGCTGCATATCATTTATTTTATATACATCTCTTATTAACAAATATGCATGAATGATGAATGCCTTTTAATCAGCATTAGGCTACATTAACACAAATGTAGTGTTTTGCAGTCTGCATTAAGATGAATGGGTCCGCACCTGTTCCGCAAAATTGCGCAACGGTTGTGGACTCATTCATACAATCGTGTAAATGAGCCCTTAGTCTGCTTGTGTGACAATTTTTAGTAAAACTTTAATAAATATGTTATTTGAGACAAGTTTGACATGAGTAAAGCAAGAAATTATCATTTAGTACTCTATGCATGCGACTGTTCTAGGGGTATAGGACATTATGGCCCATTATTTGTGCACTCAACCTCATAACCCTTGTCTGCATATGTGGGTGAGCCTGACCATCAGCTTCTTATTACAACCCATGATGACCCAAATGAGAAACTAAAGTTAAGTCACTTGTAGAGAAAAATAGTTAACTTACTTGGAATGCCAAGTGATTCTTCTATGAAATGAATATATTTCTTTGCATTCTCAGGCAGGTCTTCAAATGTTCTGGCATTAGAAGTGTCACTTTTCCATCCAAGGAGTGTTTCATATTCAACCTCAACTCTATTTAACACTTCTTGATTTGCTGTAAAGGATTGCACAGAAGGAGATGTTAAGCAGGAATAGTTTCAAAAAATTCTGTAATAAATGAGCCAGTCGATTACTAATCGGATTCAATATGAATTTTACAATAACTATACTGCCAAACAGATTGGAAATGTTGGCAATTTGCTTTAAATGTGTCCCTATATAGGGAAAATTGGCAGTGAATAGGAAAGGAAGGATGAAGGTGGAGGATCAAATGACCATGGGAGTGAGGAGGCTTGCTGTGACTGGCTAAGAAGTTGGCCGACAGGCTGTGAGCCAAACGGGGTCAGGATTTTGGAAGGTCCCTCTGCCTCTGGGCTGGAGACACACCAATTAGTTTGCAGTTTGGGGATCATGTGTGTTGGTTGTGTCTGCAAAAAATAACATCAAAGGAAACTGCATTGCTCTATAGTTTCAAATCGGTCTAGATCACAATCAGTCACCGTACAAAAATCCGATGTAGTCAATCATCAATCGACAGGTATCGCTCTTCCTTTGGTTTACCACATCCTATGTGTAGCCAAAAAGGAGAGCACCAATAGTGAAGCACTGTAAAGTGAAATCAAATAAATAGCATTTATTATACTCACAAAGGTAAAAGTATCAATAGCATGTAAAAATACAAGCAAAGTCTCTTGTGTCTTGCCCCGACCTAGGTTACGTTTTTGCTTCTTCAGAGGCCTATGTTCACTCTCCTTGTGGCCTTCACTTTATACCTATTCAGGTTGGAGTGAAAACCCTCCTCCCGATCCACTTCCAATACACTCAGGACTTAGGTGATTATTACATATATATTTATTTTTACATTTACATCAAAAACATTATATATCCCAAATCTTTCATATTCCTTCCAAAGACAAAACATTGATATAAAAAAACAAAAAAAAACTACATTATTTCAAAAGGCTTTAAATGGGTATTTCCCCAGCGGTGGGACTCGCACTTATCAGACAATGGGGGCATATCTTAGTGATATGCCCCCATTGTCTGAGATGGGACAACCATTTTAATTCTTTGCACACATGTTCCACCTATCCATGTCTTTTACCTATCCCTGAGTTTCATATTAATCCACCAGGTGACCACACAAACCTCCCCACCCAATGCCTTTAGCCAACTCGTCCTACCAAAAGCTCCAGTTATTTTACGTGCTTATTCCGATCAAGTGATCAAATTCAGCCAATGAGGGATTCGCCTAGTTTTTCAAACTTGCAGACTTGTGTGTTCTTTTTACCTCACTGTGCCAATATTGTATGTGAGTGAGCAATAGAAGTCATACTCACAACTCGCTGGTACAAAACCTTTTGTTTCTTTACTTCATTCCAATATAAAATGATACATCATGAGGGACGCTGAGACAGACATTCTTCACACCTCCTCCCTCCATGCGACGCTTTGGGAGAACACGCCCCTTACTCATGCATTCAGGTGGGTTTTTATAGCACAAACAGCTGATACATATATACAAACCATATCTTTTTATACACAATACATAGTCATAAATAACACTAAAACATGAAAGTGATCAATCATATAAATGCACTAAAGCTACAAATTTCATTTAACCCTTTAGGTATTAAAGACTGGAGTTACACTATCCAAAAGGTCTCCCTTTGTAACAATTTCCTACGGTTATCCTCCTCATGGACTCCACTTTTTCCTACCTCCAGAACCTGCCACCTGAGATCTGACACCTGATTTGCCCTGTTCTGTTTCAGTATGTTGCATTGTGTATTGGTATGCTCCTCTCTTCCTCACCCCCTCTGTTTCAGCTTCTACTTGGTTCAGTCTAGCCACTTCCTCCATTCCCTGTCATGCATTGCTATTTGTGTGTGCTGTAATTCTGAGGAAAATCTGAGGAGAATCTGTGTAGTATCTCATTTTCTTATCAAGGAGATTATTAGAGGCATAATTCTTTTACCATCTGGATTCCCTGCATATCTTGTAATACAATCTCCGGATTAAAAGACTACTTGATTAACTCCTGGGTGTCTGATGCGTAAACTGTAAGTGGAGGATGTCTGATTCAACAAGTCACCTCACAGATGCGTGATTTGTATAAGGCTGACATTTCGAAACGCCACAGGCCCGATACTAAAAATGTTGGGCAACCGTAGTTTCACCTTGTCTTTTCACATCCACTGTATCCATCTTACTCTCCCTTCTGAGTTCCTTCCTAATGCTGGACTTATGCTTATTGATTCTGATCCTTATAGCCCGAGATGTTTGCCCAATATATATCTTACCACATGGGCATTTCAAGCAGTATAGGACGTTGTGTCTCGCACGTTGCAAAATCCTTAAGTTGTATCCTGTCTCCCTGTGTGCGATGCACTACAGTCTCACGTTTAATTATAGCACTACAATTCCCATAGCAGGGGAAAGTACCCTTCCTCTGGGTTGCAAGGAAACGGTCTTTCCATTTTTTAGGGCGTATGTCACTTCTAATCAGCATGTTATTCAGAGAGGCACTTTTTTTATAGACAAAAACGGGGTTATGAACAAACATTTCCCAAATTTTTGATGTCTAAGTACAATATTTCAGAATGAGCTTTTTATTAATTTAGAATGTCAATCATATTTGGAAACATACACAAATTGTTTCTTTTGCTTATCCCTCTTTTTAACCTGTCTGATATCCTGTCTTGTTGTTTTTACCAACCTCTATTCCAATTTCAGTCACAATTTTTTCATATTCTTTATCCGTGCTAGATATCCTTCTGGCCCGTGTTAACTGGCTCCTAGGGATGCTAGAAAAAATGTGAGGGGTGTGGTGGCTGGAATGAAGCAGCAGATTATTTCGATCTGCGGTCTTTGTGAACAGTGTGGTCTCAAATCCTCCCACTACGTGCCGTAATTCAACATCCAAAAAATGAATACAATTTTCATCATAACTCATGTAAATTTGATGGTATTGACACTCGTTTAAATGGGTAACCAACTGTAGAAGGGAAGATTCATCACTCCTCCATACATAAACACATCGTCCACATAAGAAGCCATGGGGAGGAGGTGTGAACAATGTCTCAGCGTCCCTCATGATGTACCATTTTATATTGGAATGAAGTAAAGAAATAAAAGAAACAAAAGGTTTTGTAACAGCGACTTGTGAGTGTGACTTCTATTGCTCACTCACATACAATATAGGCACAATGAGGTAAAAAGAACACACAAGTTTGAAAGCCTCTTAGTGCTGGGTTAAGCAGAACTCCTGGTGTGGACTGCTACAGGTGACTAAAGTGCTTCATATTATACAGGATTCACCTAGTTCCGCCTTCATAGTTTTCAAAGGTCACGTGTACGTAATAACAAGTGGCTCCTCCTATTCCATTCCCATTTTTCAACCAAGCGGTACAGATTAACCAAAAGGGATTACTACTTTGCTCCCATTCACTACACCTAACCACAACATCCAAACTACACACCGCTGACTCCACTTCTAGTTTCCTGGCTCCTTCACTCATATAGTTCACACTTAAAACACATCGAAACCATAGGCAGTTTGACTCCTATCATCGACTACTTTCAGGATTTAGATCAAAAACTGCTTTAAATCAAACTCAATACGGCTGTAGTGAGTCCAGTTTGTAAATCCATTCCACTTAGTTGGAAAAAGTGAATAGAATAGGAGGAGCCACTTGCTGTTGCCTACATGTGACCTTTGAAAAATATGAATGGGGAACTAGATTAATCCTTTATTGGCTGAATTTGATCACGTGGTCGGAATAAGCACGTAAAATAACTGGAACTTTTGGCAGGGCGAGTTAGCCGAAGACATTGGATGGGGTAGGTATGTGTGGTCACCTGGTGGAATAATATGAAACTCAGGGATAGGTATAAGATATGGATAGGTGGAACATGTGTGCAAGGACTTAAAGCCTTTTTTAATAATATTGTTTTTAGCAAAATTTTATCTTTGGAAGGAATATGAAAGATCTGGGATATAGGATGTTTTCGATGTAAAAAGAAATATATATGTATTAAAGGGGTTGTCCGCGTTCAGAGCTGAACCTGGACATACCCATAATTTCACCCAGGCAGCCCCGATGCTCTCCCTTGCCCTGTGCTGCATAGTGCAGGGGAAGGCCTCTTTTATTTACAATAACACACTGCTGGGCGGAGGCTTCCGCCCAGCAGTGTGTTCGGTGACACCGGCTCTGATGGGCCGGCTCTAGCACTGCCCTAGCCAATATACAGGATAGGGCAGAGATAAAGCCCGCCCATCAGTGCTGGTGACGTCACTGGGCTCACTGCCTGGCAGCCCTAAGGAGAGCCCAGTCCGTTACCGGAACTCCATAAAATTCCTTTGCCAACCCCGATTCAGCGCAGGGCAAAGGAGAGCATCGAAGCATGAACTGCTCCGATGCTCAAGTCAGGGGGGCTGCCTGGGTGATCATCAAAATCCTACTCCGCACTGATGAGGGGCAACACCCCGAAACAGCTGTCTGTGGATGGATAACTGGCTTAGGTTTTCCCCGTCACATCCTTAAAGCTTGTAATAAAGCGGGATCTTGACATAGGGGCCACTTAATATGGTGGATTTGGTGATCTCTGTAATGGAGACACCCCTTTGCTCGGTTTTCCTTCCTTTGAGGGATATCTGGCTTTCATTGTGTTGTAGACCCATAACTGGGACTCCACATATATTTTGCATATTACTGTTTCCCAGGGAGCTTTGCACTTCGGATTGCTGTGTTGAGACTCCTAAATGAGGCTCCGCTGTGTTTTCTGTAGCTGGTCTCCGTGAGATCAGCTATTGTTTTGTTGGGTGAAAATGGGGATATGTCCAGGTTCAGCTCTGAAACCGGACAACCCCTTTAATGACCAAAGTCCTGAGTGTATTGGAAGTGGATCGAGAGGAGGGTTTTCACTCCAACCTGAATAGGTATAAAGTGAAGGCCAAAATGAGAGTGAACACAGGCTGAAGAAGCGAAACCTAGGTCGGGCAAGACACGAGAGACTTTGCTTGTATTTTGACATTAATACTTTTACTTTTGTGAGTATAATAAATGCTATTTATTTGATTTCATTTAGCGGTACTTCAATATTGGTGCTCTCCTTTTTAGCTACATATAGGATGTGGTAAACCAAAGAAAGAGTGATACCTGTCGATTGATGATTGACTACATCAGGTTTTTGCACGATGATGATTGTGATCCAGACCCCTTTAAAAACCATAGAGCATCATGGTTTCCTTTGATGTTATTTGTGTTTAAAGTGTGAATCGAACCCACTTCACTTAGATACCAGCAGCACTCACAACAAGCGACATCATTGGGGACATATATTGTCTCTGCCAAAAGATTTTTAAATCAGATTTTTTTAGAAAAAGACGACAAAACAATGTAAAACACTGTTGTGTTGTATCCCCCAACACTCCCTCTGTGAAGTTCCCAAACAGGTCTCATGAACCCAAGTAACAAGTCAACAACACAAGGAATGCAGCAAAGCTACAGAGGCCAGCCCAGCTTTGCTTATTAAGGCGAGCCATTGTTTCCCAAATTTCCCACAAGCACCCCTCTTTAACCCCTTAATGACCCGGCCATTTTTCAACGTTGTGACCAGGCCGATTTTGGAAATCTGACATGCGACTTTTGAATGCTTTTAATTATCTAAGCAATTCAGTCAATATATTTCAACTTCTGAGACTGCTTTCTTGTGACACACTGTACTTCATGTTAGTGGTAAATTTGAGTCGATATAAACCAGATTTATTTATAAAAAACATCCTAAGTTTACAGAAAATTAGACATTTTCAAAATTTGACTTTCTTCTTTTAAGGCAGATAGTAATACCTCACAAAACAGTTATTACTTTACATTTCCCACACTGTATGTCTACTTTATGTTGACATCATTTTGCAAATGTCATTTTATTTTTAAAAGTAAGGATGTGGAGTGCCGCACACCGCAGTTGCTGGTACCTCTAAAAGACTGAATAGTTGTAATCAATAATATGTAGATTGCGGGACACAGGACATTTGCTTGCAATTTTGGTAATTTTATTCATGTGATATACAAAAGTTCATGATCCAGTTACATTATAGGCCCAGTTTAGACAACCACTCATGCCTTCTTCAGCGGTCGGGCTGGATCACAGGATGATCCGGCCCGACGCCTCCACGCCACACGAAAGAGATAATAAGACCGCTGAAGAAGGTCCGCTTGGACCAAAACGTCCGGTTATCATCAGTGGTCGTCTAAACTGAGCCTATAATGTAATTGGATCATTAACTTTGTATGATATCACATAAATAAAATTACCAAAATTGCAAGCAATTTTCCTGTGTGCCGCAATCTACATATTATATATATATATATATATATATATATATATATATATATATATAAAAATAATTTTTTTAACCCCTTCAACCCCGGCCAGTTTTCACTTTCCTGCCCAGGCCATTTTTTGCAAATCTGACATGTGTCACTTTATGTGGTAATAACTTTGGAATACTTTTATTTATCCAAGCCATTCTGAGATTGTTTTCTCGTGACACATTGTACTTCCTGATAGTCATAAACTTGAGTCAATATATTTCACCTTTATTTATGAAAAAATCCCAAATTTCCCAAAAATTTTAAAAAATTAGCAATTTTCAAAATTTCAATTTCTTTGCTTTCAATTTCTTTCTTTAAAATAGAAAGTGATACCTCATAAAATATTTATTACTTAACATTCCCCAAATGTCTACTTTATGTTGGTATCATTTTTTAAATGTCATTTTATTTTTTTGGGACGTTAGAAGGCTTAGAACAGGGATGCTGAACCCTCCAGCTGTTGCAAAACTACAGTTCCCAGCATGCCCTAGTAGCTGTAGGCTGTGCAGGCATGCTGGGAACTGTAGTTCTGCAACAGCTGGAGGGCCGTGAGTTGGGCATCCCTGGCTTAGAAGTTTAAAAGCAATGCTTAAAATTTTTAAGACAATTTCCAAAACCCACTTTTAAAGGACCAGTTCAGGTCTGAAGTCACTTTGTAGGGCATAGGGTACTTTCACACTTGCGGCAGAGTGATCCGGCAAGCAGTCCAGCAATCTGCATGAAAACGGAAAGCATTTGAAGACGAATCAGTCTTACAAATGCATTGCAAGAACGGATCCACCTCTCCGCTTGTCATGCGGAGAGACTGATGCTTTATATATTTTTTCACATTTTTACCGGTAATATTTTGAATGCCGGATCTGGCACTAATACATTTCAATAGGAAAACATACAGCATTCCCGCAAGTATTCCGGAATTTTGGACGGAGAGTAAAACTAACACTAAAATGTTCTTCAATTATATAAATGTTAAAAAGTATAAATCTGAAGGTGTGGGCCCTTTAAAGAGTAATGAGGGGGGAGTTGCAGAGAGCGACGAGGAGAAAGCAAAGCTGTTAAATATTTTTTTCTCCAATATATTCACTGAGGAAAATAAACTGTCAGATAAAATGCGGAATGTAAAAATAAATCCTCCACTAAAAGTGTCCTGTCTGACCCAAGAAGAAGTACAACAGCGACCTAAAAAGATTAAAATAGATAAATCGACAGGACCAGATGGCATACACCCCCGTATCCTAAGGGAATTAAGTAATGTCATAGCCAGACCCTTATTTCTGATATTTGCGGACTCTATACTGACAGGGAATGTTCCACAGGATTGCCACATAGCAAAAGTGGTGCCAATATTCAAAAAGGGTCCAAAAAAAGAGCCTGGAAACTATAGGCCGGTAAGTTTGACATCTGTTGTGGGTAAACTGTTTGAAGGTTTTCTGAGAGATGCTATCTTAGAGGATCTCAACGGAAATAAGTAATTAATGCCATATCAATATGGCTTCATGGGGATCGGTCATGTCAAACTAATTTAATCAGTTTCTATGAGGAGGTAAGTGCTAGACTTGAAAGCGGTGAATCAATGGATGTTGTATATCTGGACTTCTCCAAAGCATTTGACACTGTACCTCATAAAAGGTTAGTATATAAAATGAGGATGCTCGGACTGGGAGAAAACGTCTAAGAGGGTAAGTAACTGGCTGAGAGATCGTTATTAACGGTACACTCAGATTGGGTCATTGTCACTAGTGGGGTACCTCAGGGGTCAGTATTGGGCCCTATTCTTTTCAATATATTTATTAATGATCTTGTAGAAAGCTTGCATAGTAAAATATCAATTTTTGCTGATAACACTAAACTGTGTAAAGTAATTAACACTGAAGAGGACAATATACTGCTACAGAGGGATCTGCATAGATTGGAGGCTTGGGCAGATAAGTGGCAGATGATGTTTAACACTAAGGGTACTTTGTTTATTTGCACAGACGGATCCGCACCTATAATGCAAAAGTTTGTGTCCGTTCAGAACGGATCCGTTTGCATTAGTTAAAAGAAAAATGACAAAGTCCAAAACGGATCCGTTTTGAATTACATTGAAAGTCAATGGGGAACGGATCATTTTTTAAATGCACCATATTGTGTCATTGAAAACGGATACGTCCCCATTGACTTACATTGTAATTCAAAACGGATCCATTAGGCTCCGCCTCTTCAGACAGACACCAAAATGCTGCATGCTGCGTTTTGGTGTCCGCCTCCAAAACAGAATAGAAGCGGAACGGAGCCTAACTGATCCGTTTTGGACCGTTTGTGAGAGCCCTGAAACGGATCTCACAAACGGAATCCAAAATGCTAGTGTGAAAGTACCCTAACAAATGTAAAGTTATGCACATGGGGAAGGAATAATGCATGTCAGCTATACATACTAAATGGTAAAACACTCAGTAACACTGACATGGAAAAGAGAACATTTTTACAACATTCATCTGACAGGGTAGATCATGTGCTATTTTTATAGAGCAGATTATTACGGACGCAATGATATCAAATATGTCTACTTTCTTTCTTTCAGTTTTATATAATAAAGCATTTTTGAAAAAAAAAAAAAAAAAAAAGTTTTTGCATCTATATTTTCTGAACGCCATATTTTTTTTATTTTTCTGCCAATCAAGACGATTGGCAGAAAAATAAAAAAAAATATGGCGTTCAGAAAATAGAGATGCAAAAACATTTTTTTTTCAAAAACGTGTAGGGGCTCTTTTTTTTTTGCAGGAAGAGTTGACGTTTTTATTGGTACCATTTTTGGGTACATATGATTTTTTGATCATTCATTATTACACTTTATGGGGCAAGGTGACCAAAAATTTGGTAATTTTGGCACCGTTTCTATTTATTTATTTTTACAGCGTTGACCTTGGGAGTTAGGTCATGTGACATTTTTATAGAGCAGATCGTTTCGGATATGACAATACATAATATGTGTACTATTTCTTATTTTTTTAAGTTTTACACAATAATAGCATTTTTGTGATAAAAATATGACGTTTTAGTGTCCCCATAGTCTGAGAGCCATAGCTTTTTTATTTTTTGACTGATTGTCTTAGGTAGGGTCTCAATTTTTGTGGGATGAGGTGACAGTTTGATAGGTACTATTTTAGGGGGCATAAGCATTTTTAATCGCATTGTGTTGGAATTTTTGTGATGTAAGGTGACAAAAAATTGCTTTTTTGTCACAATTTTTATTTTATTTTTTTACGGTGTTCAACTGAGGGGTTAGGTCATGTGATATTTTTATAGATCAGGTTGATATGTATACAACAATACATAATATGTCTTTTTTTTATTTGACTTTAGCACAATAATAGCAGTTTTGAAGCAAAAAAATAAAATAAAAATATCATATTTTAGTGTTTCCATTGTCTGAGAGTGATAGCTTTTTTATTTTTCGACCGATCATCTTAGGTAGGGTCAGATTTTTTGCGGGATGAGATGACGGTTTGATTGGTACTATTTTGGGGTGCATACGCCTTTTTGATCGCTTGGTGATGCACATTTTGTGATGTAAGGTGACAAAAATGGCTTTTTTTTTTACACCTTTTTTTTTTTTTATGGTGTTTGACGGACGGGGTGGATCATGTGATATATTTAGGGTACATTCACACTAGCGTTTTTATTTTCCGGCATAGAGTTTCGTCTTTGGGGCTCTATGCTGGAAAAAAACTGATTAGTATTATCTTCATGCATTCTGAATGGAGAGAAATCCGTTCAGTATGCATCAGGATGTCTTCAGTTCAGTATGTAAACATTTTTTTACGCATGCTGCGTTATTATCTCTGTCTAGAATTCCGGAACAAATGACGGAATGCCCATCCGGCATTAATTCCCATTGACTTGTATTAGTGCCAGATTTGGCATTACAAATACCACAACAACGGATCCCTGCTCCCGGCCTGCGCATGCAGGGGAAGCAAGTTTAGGCCTCTTTCACACTAGCGTTTTAGCTTTCCGTCCTAGAGATCCGTCCTCGGGTCTCTAGGACGAAAAGCTACTGATCAGGATTATCCTAATGCATCCTGAATGGAGATCAATCCGTTCAGGATGCATCAGGATGTCTTCCGTTCAGTATGTGAACGTTTTTTGGACGTTGACAAAAGCGCAGCATGCTGCGGATTTGTCTCCGTCCAAAAATCCGGAAGACATGCCGTAACGCCGGATCCGGAATTAATGCCCATTGAAAGGCATTAGTCCGGATCCGGCCTTTAGCTAAACGTTGTTTCCGCGCATCGCCGGATCAGACGTTTAGCTTTTTGTCAATGGTTACTATGGCAGCCAGGAAGCTAAAGTCCTGGTTGCCATAGTAAAAAGAGTAGGGGGAGCGGCATACTTACATTCCGTGCGGCTCCCGGGACGCTCCAGGATGACGTCAGGGCGCCCCAGTGCATAGATCACGTGATCGCATGGATCACGTGATCCATGCGCGCGGGCGCTCTGCCGTCATTCAGGAGCGCCCGGAGCCGCACGGAATGTAGTATGCCGCTCCCGCTCCCCACTGCTACTATGGTAACCAGGGCGCTAGTAGCGTCCTGGCTGCCATAGTAACACTGAAAGCATTTTGAAGACTGATCAGTCTTCAAATGCTTTCAGTTCACTTGCGTTGTGCCGGATCCGGCGTGCACTTCCGGCGACGGAAGTGCACGCCGGATCTTCACAACGCAAGTGTGAAAGAGGCCTTAATTTAACACAATCCTGAATACTGGAGGAAACACAATTACCTAAATATTTGAACTTATGTTTGTTTTTTAAAAAAAAGGGCTTTATCGTTGAAGAAAAAAAAAAGTTAATACAATACATGAAATAATAAAAAAAAACAAATAAAATAACATCCAGTCTTTCATTCATACATCGCGTCTCCAAAGATTCTTTACAAAGAGGCTTAAAGGGGTTGTCCGGGATTGGGGACCTTTGTCTTTAAACGGTGAAAAAAAAATCAAGACGGAGCCGTCTCTACGTCTGAAAACTTGCAATTGATTTGCGAGACGGATCCGCATCTGGATCAGTCGGGTAGTTCCGGCGACGGAATTACCTGCCGGATCCTGACACCGCAAGTGTGAAAGTAACCTTATAGAGCCGGTCGTTATGGACGCGGCGATACCCAATATGTGTGTTTTTACTTTTTCTATTTTTTATTATGAAATCAGGGGAAAGGGGCGTTTTTTTTTCTTTTTTCACTTGAAACTTTTTTTTTTTTTACTTTATTTCTGATTTTAACTTTTGGGGGTTTGATCCCCTCTACAATGCATTACAATACATCTGTATTGTAATGCATTGCCTGTTAGTGTGTGACACTGAGTCATACACTAACAGGTTGCCTAGTCCCAGCCTGAGGCTGGGTCTCCTGGGGACCCGTAGAACGCAGAAGGCAGGTATTCTGCACGGCATCCGGCTGCCTTCTCACCCATCGGGTCCCTGCCACAGAAGCGGAGACTTGATGGGATCCTCACCCAAAGAAAACCCCTTCAATGTCGTGGTCAGCGCTGACTGCGGAATAGAAAGTGTTGATGCGCCGGCATCGATG
This sequence comes from Bufotes viridis, assembly GCA_033119425.1. Taxonomy (NCBI): domain Eukaryota; kingdom Metazoa; phylum Chordata; class Amphibia; order Anura; family Bufonidae; genus Bufotes; species Bufotes viridis. The sequence goes on from CM065592.1 coordinate 295,091,440, forward strand.
AAAACACTGCATACATCAGGGGTCCGGCTAACGGAACAGCCGCTCCCCTTCAGCTGATCGGGAGTGTAGCTCCTGCACCCGCCCGATCAGCGTGCCATAATAGTACTGCGCTGGGCGGCAAGTCACGTCCTGCTGTGCCGTACTACTACGGTGCTGGTCGGAAGCGGTTAAAGACATTAGAAGGCTCAGATTTTTAGAAGCAATTCTTAAAACATAAAAAATTTCCAAAATCCACTTTAAGGACCAGTTCCGTTATGCCAAAAAAGTGACATTTAGAAATGTCACCTCCATTTTCCTTTAATTCTTGTGGAAAACCTAAAGGTATAACAAAGTTTGTGAAATCAGTTTGAATAACTTGAGGGGTGTAGTTTCTAAAATGGGGAATTTATGGGTGGTATCTACTAGCTTCACAAAGTGACTTCAGAACTGAACTGGTCCTTAAAAAATGGGTTTTGGAAATGTTCTTAAAAATTTTAGGAATTGCTTCTAAGATTCTAAGCCTTCTAACATTCTAAAAATAAAATGATGTTTTCAAAATTATACCAACATAAAGCAGACATATTGGGAATGTTAAGTAACAAATATTTTTAAGAGGTATCACTTTCTGTTTTAAGAGCAGAGAAATCGAAATTTTCAAAATTGTGAATTTTCAAAATTTTTGGTAAATTTGGGATTTTTTCATAAACAAAGGTGAAATATATTGACTCAAATTTATGACCGTCATAATGTACAATGTGTCACGAGAAAAGAATCTCAGAATGGCTTGGATAAGTAAAAGTGTTCCAAAGTTCTTAACACAAAGTGACATGTCAGTTTTGCAAAAAATGGCCTGGGCAGGAAGGGGAAAACTAGACCGGTGTAGAAGGGGTTAACAAAGTTAGCGTGTCCCATCACCGATAGAGGCAACCGATGTGTCCACTCTGGATTTCATCCTATCAAACAGGGGAAACCAGTTTAATTTAACATAATTCTGAATACTGGAGGAAACACAATTACCTAAATATTTGAGATTATGTTTGTTTTTGTTTTTTAACCACTACAGGACCGCCTAACGCACGGATGCGTCCTGTTGCTCTGGCTGGACGCATCCGTGCGTCATCTCGCGAGACTTCCTGTGAACACGCGCGCACACAGTGGCGCGCGTCTCGGCAGTTATACTGCAGCCTGCCAGCGATGATCAATCGCTGGCAGGCTGTAGATGCGAAATAAATCGCATCAAAGTGGTATATCAGACGCTGTTTTGTTAACAGCCTCTGATATACCTGCTACCTGGTCCTCTGGTGGTCCCATTTGCTGGGATCGACTACCAGAGGACCAGGTAGCTATGTGAAGTTGCACCAAGCACCACACTACACTACCCCCCGCCCCTTATTAACCCCTTGATCACCCCATCTACATTCCCTGATCACCCCCCTGTCATTGATCTTACCCCTGTAAGGCTCCATTCAGACGTCCATATGTGTTTTGCGGATCCACGGATCCGGCAAAATACGGACACCGGCAATGTACTTTCCGCATTTTGCAGATCCGCACATTGCCAGAACTATATAGAAAATGCCTGTTCTTGTCAGCAATTGCGGACAAGAATAGGACATGTTCTATATTTTTGCGGAACGGAAGTGCAGACCCGGAAGCGTGGATCCGTAATTCCGGATCCGAGCGGGACAAAGTCTGTCCCCATAGAAATGAATGGGTCCGCAATTCCATTCCGCAAACAGAATTGCGGACGTGTGAATGGGGCCTAAGGGTCCCTTCTCACCGCCAGTTAGCTAGCTACTTGTTAGGTAGCTAGCGCCCAGCCCACCGCACCGCAGTCACTGATTTTGGCAGAGATTTTTTCATCCACAGTAATCGATGCGAATGAAAAAATCTGTGCCGTTCATTTTTATTTTTATTTTTCAGCCCAGAGGCTGATCGGAAAAAAATCTCATTACCCGTATGCTCAATATAAGCAGAATCGCAGAAACTCCTCATGCTGGCCATACGTGTAATGATTGCGGAGACCCTCAAATGCCAGGGCAGTACAAACAACCCACATGTTACCCCATTTTAGAAAGAAAACACCCCAAGGTATTCCGTGAGGGGTATGGTGAGTTCATGTAAAATTTTATTTTTGTCACAAGTTAGTGGAATATGAGACTTTGTAAAAAAAAATATATATATATATATATATATATTAATTTCCGCTAACTTGTGCCAAAAAATTTTTTCTGTGAACTCGCCATGCCCCTCAGCGAATACCTTGAGGTGTCTTCATTCAAAATGGGGTCACATGTGAGGTATTATACTGCCCCTAAAGCGTGAGAATCCAAATGCGTAAAAATGCCCTGTGAAATCCTAAAGGTACTCATGGGAATTAGGGCCCCTTTGCGCATCTTGGCTGCAAAAAGTGTCACTCATGTGGTATCGCCGTACTCAGGAGAAGTAGGGCAATGTGTTTTGGGGTGTATTTTTACATATACCTATACTGTGTGTGAGAAATATCGCTGTAAGCGACAACTTTTACATTTTTATTCAAAGTTGTCAATTTACAGAGATATTTCTCTCACCAGCATGGGTATATGTAAAAATACACCCCAAACACATTGCCTACTACTCCTGAGCAGGCGATACCATGATGACACTTTTGCAGCCAAATGCAAGAGCTAAATTCAATGAGTACCTTTAGAAGGGCATTTTTCTTCTCACGCTTTAGGGCCCCTAAAATGCCAGGGCAGTATAAATACCCCACATGTGACCCCATTTTGGAAAGAAGACACCCCAAGGTATTCGCTGAGGGGCATAGTGAGTCCATGAAAAATTTAACTTTTAGTCAAAAGTTAGCGGAAAGGGAGACTTTGTGAGAAAAAAATAATAAAAAATCAATTTCCGCTAACTTGTGCCAAAAAAAAAAATCTTCTATGAACTCGCCATGCCCCTCACGGAATACCTTGGGGTGTCTTCTTTCCAAAATGGGGTCACATGTGGGGTATTTATACTGCCCTGGCATTTTAGGGGCCCTAAAGAGTGAGAAGAAAAATGCGTAAAAATGCCCTCCTAAAAGGTACTCATTGGAATTAGGGCCCCTTTGCGCATCTTGGCTGCAAAAAAGTGGCACACATGTGGTATCGCCGTACTCAGGAGAAGTAGGGCAATGTGTTTTGGGGTGTATTTTTATATATACCCATGGTGGGTGAGAGAAATATCTCTGTAAATTGACAACTTTGAATAAAAAAAATGTAAAAAGTTGCCGTTTACAGCGATATTTCTCACACAAGTATGGGCATATATAAAAATACACCGCAAAACACATTGCCCCACTTTTCCTGAGTTCGACGATACCACATGAGTGATACTTTTTTGCAGCCAAGATGCGCAAAGGGGCCCTAAAACCAATGAGTACCTAGGATTTCACAGGGCATTTTTACGCATTTGGATTCTCACGCTTTAGGGCCCCTAAAATGCCAGGGCAGTATAAATACCCCACATGTGACCCCATTTTGGAAAGAAGACACCCCAAGGTATTCTGTGAGGGGCATGGCAAGTTCATAGAATTTTTATTTTTTGGCACAAGTTAGCGGAAATTTATATATATTTTTTTTATTTTGTTTTTTATAATAAAGTCATATTCCACTAACTTGTGACAAAAAATAAAATTTTACATGAACTCACCATACCCCTCACGGAATACCTTGGGGTGTCTTCTTTCAAAATGGGGTCACATGTGGTATTTATACTGCCCTGGCATTTAAGGGCCCCTAAAGCGTGAGAAGAAGTCTGGAATCCAAATGCGTAAAAATGCCCTGTGAAATCCTTAAGGTACTCATGGGAATTAGGGCCCTTTGCGCACCCAGGCTGCAAAAAGTGTCACTCATGTGGTATCGCCGTACTCAGGAGAAGTAGGGCAATGAATTTTGGGGTGTATTTTTATATATACCCCTGCTGGAGTGTGAAATATCTCTGTAAACGGCAACTTTTTAAATTTTTATACAAAGTTGTCAGTTTACAGAGATATTTCTCTCACTCAACATGGGTATATGTAAAAATACACCCCAAAACACATTGCCCTACTTCTCCTGAGTACGGCGATACACATGTGTGCCACTTGGCAGCCTGAGTGCGCAAAGGCCCAAATTAACGAGTATCTTTAGCTTTTACATGGCTGCTCACAATTAGCCCCGCCCAAAATGCCAGAACAGTACAAACACCCACAAATGACCCCATTTTGGAAAGTAGACACCCCAAGGTATTCACTGAGGGGCATAGTGAGTCCGTCTGAGATTTTATTTTTTGCCAGAAGTTAGCAGAAATGGAAACTTTATATTATTTTTTTCCTCAGAAAGTGTCATTTTCCGCTAACTTGTGAAAAAAATGAAATCATACATGAACTCACCATGCCCCTCCGCGAATACTTTGGGGTGTCTTATATCTAAAATGGTGGCATTTGAGGCGTATTTATACTATTCTGACATTCTAGCACCTGAAGAAACATGACAGGCGCTCAGAAAGTCAGAGCTGCTTCAAAATGCCGAAATTCACTTTTTGCACCATAGTTTGTAAACGCTATAACTTTTACCCAAACCAATAAATATGCACTTATTGGATTTTTTTATCAAAGACATGTAGAACAATAAATTTAGAGAAAAATTTATATAGAAATGTAGATTTTTTAAAAAAATTACAACACAAAGTGAAAAATGTCATTTTTGCAAAAATTTCGGTCATTTTTGATTAATAGCAAAAAAGTAAAAATGTCAGCAGCAATGAAATACCACCAAATGAAAGCTCTATTAGTGAGAAGAAAAGGAGGTAAAATTAATTTGGGTGGTAAGTTGTATGACGGAGCAATAAACGGTGAAAGTAGTGTAGTGCAGAATTGTAAAAAGTGGTCTGGTCATTAAGGGTGTTTAAGCTTGGGGGGCTGAGGTGGTTAAAAAAGGGCTTTATTCAAGAAAAAAAAAGTTAATACAATACATGAAATAATAAATAAAATAATATCCAGTCTCTCATTCATACATCGCGTCTCCAAACATTCTTTACACAGAGGCTTAAAGGGGTTGTCCGGGATTGGGGACCTTTGTCCAATAGTAGTGTACTGACACACACAATATTAACATACAAGTCCTACCTTTTAAACATGTTTGTGAAGCCCTGTTTTCACCAGTAAATGCTGGGCCGGAAGTGAAAGTTTCCTTGTATTCAGTGACGTACCGGGTCCCTTGCAGAGAAGCAAAGCCTCCTCTTCCGATGCTCAGGGAGCCAGGTGACGTCACTAGCAGCCTAGATAATTATGCAGAGGTTGGAAACTTGGCCGGTGTTCTGCCAGATCTCTATACATTGCCGAAAGTCTATAGCGGAAGTCACGTGGTTCGCTGCGCAAGCGCACAAGCGCGCTTCCACAAATCATCCCTGCAGCCTCCACTGAAGTACTTCGCCCACCGCGCGTGCGCACAAGAGACGTCTTAAAGTGACAGTCATCCCCAGTAAAATACAGCATCTACATTAATTTGTACCCTCGCTGCGCTCGGCAGTTAGTCAAACTAACTCTGTGCCGCCATTAATAGTAAAGAAGGAAATGGATGGTAAAGAAATTCTTTACCATCCATTTCCTTCTTACTATCAATGGCGACATAGAGTTAGTTTTACTAAATGCCGGCGCCTGCAGCGCAGCCCGATGCGTGGCGGCGAGCGAGCCGCGCGAGTACAAATTAATGTAGATTAATGAATGCTGGGGGGGGGGCGGAGCTGTATTTTAATGGGGATTACTGTCACTTTAAGAAGCCTCTATACCCTTAAGTGTGCGCACGCGCGGTGCGCGGACTACTGCAATGGAGCCAGCAGGAGTGACTCGCGGAAGTACGCTTGTGCGCTTGCGCAGCGCGCCACGTGACTTCCGCTATAGACTTTCGGCAAACTATAGAGATCTGGCAGAACACCGGCCGAGATCGCGATAAGCCCCGCCCCTATGTGTTAGCCCCGTCCCTCCAGTCCAGTGACATCACTGGGCATGGAGCTTCAGAATGAATGGAGGCAGATCACTATGCTAATTAGCATAAAAAACTCCTCCCATGTATAAGACTTGCTGGTGGGGCAGAAGGCTGGAGAAAGCAGGCATTACTTTGACCACATCACGTTTCACAGGATTAGGGCGCATTCACACGACCGTGGGGTGTTTTGTGGTCTGCAAATTGCGGATCCGCAAAACATGGATAGCATCCGTGTGCATTCCGCAATTTGTGGAACAGAACAGGAGGCCCATTATAGAGATGCCTATTCCTTTCCGCAAAAAGGACAAGAATAGGATATGCTCCTTTTTTGGCACGGCCACAGAACGGAGCAACGGATGCGGACAACACACGGAGTGCTGTCCGCATCTTTTGTGGCCACATTAAGGTGAATGAGTCTGCACCAGAGCCGCAAAATGTGCGGCTCGAACACGGACCAAAACAACGGCCGTGTGCATAGGGCCTAGGGCTACTTTCACACCAGCGTTAGGTGCGGATCCGTCTGGTATTTGCACGGACGGATCCGCACCTATAATGCAAACGTTTGTATCCGTTCAGAACGGATCTGTTTGCATTAGCTTTTAAAGAAAATGTCAAAGACAAAACGGATCCGTTTTGGCTTACATTGAAGTTAATAGGGGATGGATCTGTTTCAAATGCACCAGATTGTGTCAGTGAAAACTGACTTACATTGTGTGCCAGGACGGATCCGTTTGGCTCAGTTTCATCAGACGCACACCAAAACCCCTGGTTGCCATAGTAGCAGTGGGGAGCGGCATACTTACATTCCGTTCGGCTCCCGGGGCGCTCCTGAATGATGTCAGAGCGCCCCATGCGCATGGATCACGTGATCCATGCGATCACGTGATCTATGCACTGGGGCGCCCTGACGTCATCCTGGAGCGTCCCAGGAGCCACACGGAATGTAAGTATGCCGCTCCCCCTACTCTTTACTATGGCAACCAGGACTTTAGCGTCCTGGCTGCCATAGTAACCATTGACAAAAAGCTAAATGTCGGATCCGGCGATGCGCGGAAGCGACGTTTAGCTAAAGGCCGGATCCGGACTAATGCCTTTCAATGGGCATTAATTCCGGATCCGGCGTTACGGCATGTCTTCCGGATTTTTGGACGGAGACAAATCCGCAGCATGCTGCGCTTTTGTCAACGTCCAAAAAACGTTGACATACTGAATGGAAGACATCCTGATGCATCCTGAACGGATTGCTCTCCATTCAGGATGCATTAGGATAATCCTGATCAGTAGCATTCCGTCCTAGAGACCCGAGGACGGATCTCTAGGACGGAAAGCTAAAACGCTAGTGTGAAAGAGGCCTATGGCTACTTTCACACCTGCGTTTTGGTTTCCGTTTGTGAGATCCGTTCGGGGATCTCACAAGCTGTGCAAAACGGATCAGTTTTGCCCTCATTGCATTCTGAATGGATGCGGATCCGCTCAGAATGCATCAGTTTGGCTCAGTTCTATTGAGCCAAACAGATCTGCCTTGACTTACAATGTAAGTCAATGGGGACGGATACGCTTTCAATGACACAATATGGTGCATTTGAAAACGGATCCGTCCCCATTGACTTTCAATGTAAGTCAAAACGGATCCGTTCTGAACGGATACAAACGTTTACATTATAGCTGCGGATCTGTCTGTGCAAATACCAGACGGACCCGCACCTAACGCAGGTGTGAAAGTAGCCTTACATGGCCATGCTAATTACATATATTGCATTTAGACAATGGCATGTTGATTGTGTAAAAAAACAGACCAATAAACAATTGTTCAGTAGAAACAAAAGGTAATCATATTAGTGCACTCAGTCTGCTTTTTTTTTTGTTCATTAGAAATAAAAGGATAAATCCTATTTAGGTGATCTTTCTGCTTTTGTCTAGCTGGAAATTAATATTTTTAGCCCTGTACTCGTCTTTTGGACTCAATCTTTTTTGCTCATTCAACTTTTGGAGTTGCAGTGTGAGCATTTCACTTTCCTGTGGTTATACATTGGTTTCAACGGATTGCCAGGTCAGTATATTAGGGTTACCATGAAATATGTTTACAGATAAATAGATGGGAGCGTGCCCCTCATAGTATGATTCTGTCCCGTATGATTATGGATACATGTGGGAGCGCGCCCCTATAGTGTGATGCTGTCCCATATGTTTATAGAAACATGTGGGAGTGTGGCCCTTATAGTGTAATGCTGTCAGGTATGTTTATGGAAACATGTGGGAGCGTGCCCTATAGTGTAATGTTGTCCCGTATGTTTATGGATACATGTGGGAGCATGCCCCTATAGTGTGATGCTGTCCCATATGTTTATAGATATATGTGGAAGCGTGCCCCTATAGTGTAATGCTGTCCCGCATGTTTATGGATACATGTGGGAGCATGACCCTATAGTATGATGCTGTCGGGTATGTTTATGGATACATGTGGGAGTGTGCCCCTATAGTGTGATGCTGTCCCTTATGTTTATGGATATATGTGGGAGCATGCCCTATAGTGTGATGCTGTCTTGTATGTTTATGGATGCATGTGGAGCGTTCCCTATAGTGTGATGCTGTCAGGTATGTTTATGGATACATGTGGGAGCGTGTCCCTATAGTGTGATGCTGTCCAGTATGTTTATGGATACATGTGGGAGTGTGGCCCTTATAGTATCATGCTGTCAAGTATGTTTATGGATACATGTGGGAGAGTGACTGTTAGGGCTCATTCAGACAAAAAAATGAAAAGCTATCCTTTTGTTTTGCGGACACGCTGAACTGTCCGTAAAACAACTGATCCGCATTTTGCAGACAGCATACGGCCGTCTGAATGAGCCCTTATAGTGTGATGCTATCAGGTATGTTTAGGGATACATGTGGGAGCGTGCCCCTATAGTGTGATGCTGTCAGGTATGTTAGTATTTTTAGTTCACTGTCTGCCTCCATTGCCTCTGGGCTCTGCAAACATTGAGCACATGACATTGGCCAGAGACAGAGCTAGGAGGAGTTTATGGGGGAGGAATATGAGGCAGGAGGATGCATATGTATGAGGGGCGGATCAATGGAGGAGTGGATGATGTGCAGGAGGCATGAATATGTATGAGTGGGACGGGTGCAGGGACAGGATGTTACACTGTAGAAACCAGGAGATGCTGTGCTGTGACCCACAGTGCAGTGCGGCAGGAAGTGATGGCATACATAAACAGATATGTAAACAATCTGTTGGGGACTGTAGGAGCCATGCTCCAGTGTAAAAGCCATTTAAAACCATCTTGGGAACATAGACTTGGCTACTAAATGTGAGCAAGGTGTTTTTAAAAAAATAAGTTTTATCCGGACAACCCCTTTAACTCCTTAAGGACATAGGACGTATGGAGTGCGCCCTGATGTCCAAATCCTTAAGGACACAGGGCGTACCCATCGTCCTGAAAAAAAAGAAAAATTGCATATATTAAAAAATAAAATCGCGCTAGGATCCTCCGCGGGGATCAGAGACTTAAAAGTTGCGGTTTATTTGTTTTTCTGCCCTAACCCCCTGCAGCACATTGCTGACACTGCTAAAACGGCTGGCATCTGTGCTTGTTCAGATGCCAGCCTTTTAACCCCTTCCATAATGCAGTCCGTACGGACTGCTGTATTGAAAGGGGTTAACAGGAAGGCCATAGGGGACTGCTGTGCCCTTGCAGCCCCGATTCTTGATGGGAGCACAGAGGGAGGGAACTCCACTCCCTCCCCATCACCCGGTGCTCTGTTCTGGCTAAAGGTAGACGTCTGATCAGACTAAGTCTAAAGTAAAAAATACAGTACAGTACACTATATAGACCTCAGACCCACTGGATCTTCAAGAACCAAATGGTTGTGGGTCAAAAAATGTAAAAAGAAAAGTAAAAAAAAAAACCAATAAAAAACAAACAAATAAAAAAAAAATTGTTGTAAAGAAAGCAATTTTTTGTCACCTTACATCACAAAAAGTGTAATACCAAGTGATCAAAAAGGCGTATGCCTCCAAAAATAGTATCAATCAAACCGCCATCTCATCCCGCAAAAAATGAGCCCCTACATAGGTCAATCGCCCCAAAAAATACGGCTCTCCTACTAGGCAGACATAAAAACATGATTTTTTTTTCTAAAATGCTGTTATTGTGTTAAAGTAAAATAAAATAAAAAAAAGAAGTATATATATTACGTATCGCCGCGTCCGTAACAACCTGCTCTATAAAAATAACACATGAACTAACCCCTCAGGTGAACACAGCAAAAAAAAATATAAATATGGTGTCAAAAGCCATTTTTGTCACCTTACATCACAAAAAGTGTAATAGCAAGCGACCAAAATGTCATATGCACCCCAATATAGTGCCAATCAAACTGCCATCTCACCCCGCAAAAAATGAGCCCCAAATAAGACTGTCGCTCCAAAAAATAATAAATAGAAAAATATGGCTTTCAGAATGTGGAGACAATTAAAACATTTTTTTTTCAAAAATGCTTTATTTACTGAAACAAAAATTCACAAAAAGTAGTCATATTTGGTATTGTCGTGTCCATAACAACCTGCTCTATAGAAATAGCACACTATCTAACCTGTTAGATCATCTATGTAAATAACAAAAAATAAAAACGATCACAAAAGGATCAATTTTTTTTCTTCAAATTTTCCATTTTAATCCATTTTTCTAGTAACAAAGTAAGGGTTAACAGCCAAACAAAACTCAATATTTATTGCCCCGATTCTGTAGTTTGCAGAAACACCCCATATGTGGTCGTAAACTACTGTACGGGCACACAGAAGGGCGTATAAGGAAGGTTAACCCTTGCTTTGTTGCTGGAAAAAATTGATTAAAATGGAAAATTTGCCCAAAAAAAATCTGAAATTTTATCTTCATTTTCCATTAACTCTTGTGGAACACCCAAAGGGTTAAAGTTTGTAAAATCAGTTTTGAATACCTTGAGGGGTGTACTTTCTTAGGGCTCATGCCCACGGCCGTTTTCCACGTCCGTGTACGGACCGTGGAAACCCGGCCTGGCATTACTGTACCGGCCGGGCGCCTGCGGCGTCATGGGTTCGCCATGGCGCCGTGCGCTTCATCCGCCGCAGAGATACGAGTAATACACCCGTGCGGTTGTATTACTGTATTCCCGTGGCGGCATGAAGCACTGCGGCGTCATGGCAACCCATGGCGCCCGTGCGCTCCGGCCGGCACAGTAATGCCAGGCAGGTTTCACGGTCGCTGCAGACGTGAAACGGCAGTGAACATGAGCCCTTAGATGGAGTCAGTTTGTTGGAGTATCTACTCTAGGAGTACATTAGGGGGCTTCAAATGAGACAGTGTCTAAAAACCAGTCCGGCAAAATCTGCCTTCCGAAAACCACATGGCGCTCCTTTCCCTCACGCCCTACCGTGTGCCCGTACAGTAGTTTACGACCACACATGGGGTGTTTCTATAAACTACAGACTCAGGGCAATAAATATTGAGTTTTGTTTGGCTGGTAACCCTTGACTGGTGACTTGAAAAAATAGATTAAAATTGAAAATTTTCAAAAATCGAAATTCAGAAATTTTATCTCCATTTTCCATTAACTCTTGTGGAACACCTAAAGGGTTAACGATGTTTGTAAAATCAGTTTTGGGTGGTTTCTATTATGTAAGCCTCACAAAGTGACTTCAAACCTGAACGGGTCCCTAAAAAGTGGGTTTTTGAAAATTTCAGAAAATTTTCAATATTTGCTTCTAAACTTGTAACATCCCCAAAAAATAAAATGGCATTCCCAAAATAACCCATACATGAAGTAGACATATGGGGAAATGTAAATTAATTACCTTTTTTGACGGTATTGCTATGTATTATAGAAATGGAGAAATTGAAACGTGGAAAATTGCAAATTTTTCAAAATCTTTGGTAAATTTGGTATTTTTTTTAATAAATAAAAATATTTTTTTTTTTACTCCATTTTACCAGTGTCATGAAGTACCATATGTGACGAAAATACAATCTCAGAATGTCCAGGATAAGTAAAAGCGTTTTAAAGTCATCACCACATAAAGTGACACTGGTCAGATTTGCAAAAAATGCAAATGCACATGACCGTTGCTGTTTTGTGGTCCGTTTTTCACGGATCCGTTGTTCAGTATCTGAGTTTTTTTCCCTCTAATTTAAGTCCTCTTCCGTTCCGTTATTGCACAAAACATATCCGTATTGTTTCCGTATTTGATCCTGGGAGTTGGAGAGGCATGCTTGTCAGCCTCTTGCTCTGTGACTATGGCCCCAGTGACAGTTAGTAAGCACAATGGACATTGCCTATGACGCAATTAGCATTCACAATGGACATTGCCTGTGACCTAATTAACCGCCTGCCGACTGCCTAATGCAGGGATGCGTCCAGGCGGCGGCAGGCTTGTTCCTTCTTGACACGGCGGCGAGAGGCGAGATTTGCCGTGAAGCGCGCACGTTCACAGCAGGTCGCGCCCTAGGCAGTTGTACTGCATAAAAGGCCAAGCTTTGGCCATCCAATAAAGAAGTTCTGCTTTATCCCTTCATGAAGTCTTAGCTCATGGTTGGGGCATGGGATAACTACACTCTTGGGGACTGCTATATCACAATACTCCCTGAGTACAATCTCTTGTAAGAGCTTGTTCCTGGTTCCTGCTTTCTGGAGTTAGGAGAGGTGGTTATGGTGTCCGGTTGGAGTGCTTGGAGCCCTCAGGAAGCGCTAGGAGCAGCGTCGGCAGAAGGTGCCTAGTGTGGCTGCCAGCCGTTCCGTTACAGATCCGTTTTTGCGGATCGTATACTGAAACAGTAACTTATTAATCACCAAACACATGAGCAATATGTGCTGGGAATAGCATTTCTACAGTATGGATCCGCAAAATACGGATGAAATACGGATGACATACGGATGTGTTCCGTGTGCATTCCGTATTTTTCGGACCCATTGACTTGAATGGGGCCTCAGACCGTAATTTGCGGACAATAGGACATGCACTACTTTTTGCGGAGCGGACATACGGAAATGGAATGCACATGGAGTACCTTCAGTATTTTCTACAGCCCCATTGAAGTGAATGGTTCCGCATACGGTCTGCAAAAAAACTGAATGGAAACGGAAAGAAAATACTGTCATGTGCATGAGCCCTTAAGGTGTAATATGGCCGTGTCCTTAAAGTATAACTGTCAAATTTTTTTTTTTACTATTGGATTTTGGTGATTAATATCACCTTGTTGGCCCTGTTTTAATTTCTGATTGTTTAATAAATAACCCTAAAAGCCACCTAAAAGTCCCCAGTATTGGCTATATTTACCTGAGATAAAATCAGGTTGCTATGCTCCTTCCGTCTACCAGATGAGGACGTCTACCAGATGAGGACGGAGCACGCTGCGTGCACTGGGAACTGATAGTGAGTCAACATTGTAAGGGAATGTATAAAAGCCAGGTTCTTCCTGACAGGAGATAACAGTGCTGGGCTGTGTGTGTGAACTTCTGCACATGCCTATGCTTGCAGACACTCCCTTAGCAGTTCTGGAGAATTTATATATGCTGGCTGCTCAGTGTATAAATGACAGCCTTATCTGATAAGAGGAGAGCTTGTAGGAGGACTACAGGCTTCAGCCAGACCTGGATACTTCACTGCAAGACCCCCTATACAGAGCTGGTCTTCACTAACTTTACTGCAGGTGTCCTATGGATTAAACTCAGGGCTGAGGGCGGCCATTTTAACAGAATAGTGAAATTGCAGTTTTATGCAGACTGGTTGCTAAGGGCTGAATCTTATTAAATATAGGGTAAGTAAGTCTAATAGTTATTGATTCAGAAATATTATGATATTAGTAACTACATATATGAAAACTGAAATTTGGGTCTAAATGTGACAGTTATCCTTTAAGGGGTTGAAGTGAAGTGAAAGCTTTCCAGGGCCTCCACTCCTCTGCTGTTACTGTAGTATAGGGATATCGCTTAAAGGGAACATGTCATCAACTTTATGCTGAACTCACTGAGGGCAGCATAAAGTAGTGACAGCAATGCTAATTTCAGCAGTGTGTCATTCATTAGCTAAAAGTAACTGGATGAAGAACCAGCATCATAATCATTGCAGCACAGGCCTTGAAAAGAGTCAAATCTACTTGAGAAGAGTCAGTTATTCATAATCTCCTGCTCTCTCACCCATCTGCTGATGATTGGCAGTTCTCTCCTAGAAAGGGAGAAAACTAGGTAGAAGGCTGTCAGTCATCAGCAGGTGGGCAGGAGAGCAGTAATTTATAAATAACCATTACTCTTCTCAGGTAGCCGTGACTTTTCCAGGCCCAGTCTGCAATGATTGTGATGTTGGTTCTCGGCAACCACTTACTTTTATCTTTTAAATGACAGACCGCTGAAATTAACTCACCTGTCTCTACTTTATGCTGCCGTTAGTATGGGCAGCATAAAGTTGATGACAGGTTCCCTTTAACCATTTAACACAAGATTTCTCAAAGGGCTTGGCCCCACTAGATTGCAGTACTGTGTAGGCTCTGTTTATGAGTTTAGTTTGGTTGGGGTCAGTGTAACCGCCAATGACCCAAACTGTGCCAGTGTAGCTGGAGGTAGTGAAAGAAAAAGTGTTGGGGAACCCCATATTTGTCTCTTAAATCAACAAAGGTGAGAAAGCCATTAGCAGTGGGAAATAAATTCACCTGATATTTAACTCCTGCTGTATCCCACATCTCCCGGAATGTCCAAAAAGTGCTGAAAATGAGGGTCATCCCAAATTTGAGCTCTAGGGGAATATACATCAACGCTAGTACTCTGGAATAATTCCTGGAATTTGGACCAAACCTGGGCAATAGTCTCAAGGGGAAGAGGATAGGAGCTAGCAGAGTGATACTGAAACAAGTTTGTGAGGCTCTCATATGATCCAAGGAGAGCCCAGGCCAGCGCAGTCGCTACATAGCTACAGTTGCTATAATCTGTGTTTACCCACCAATGAGCATAAACCAACTGGGATGTGAAGAAATAATAGTACATATTAGGAGAAGTAAGCCCACCATATATTTTTTGTGCTTCTAGAGTAGCTAAACTAAAGCTTGGAGCTCAGCCCTGCCAAAAAAATGTACTTAATATGGCATTCTGTAATTTAAAGAAATCCCTGGGAATGATTACAGGTGCAATATCAAAGAGGTACAAGAACCTTGGCAAATAAATAATTTTAAAAATATTAATCCTACCAATAAGTGTAAGAGGGAGGTGATCACAAGCCTACAGCCTTGCCTCAGTACTCTTTAGTAATGGTTCAAGGTTCAGTTCCCCAAATTTGGACAAGGACTAACACGCCTAGGTACTTTACAGAATGCACAGTTGGTATATTGACTGGAAGTATTGAATTACATTGATAATTGGACATAGAAAGAAGGAAGATTTATCCCGTTTACTCTAAAACCCGTGAAAGACCAAAACATCTCCAGAAGTTGTAGGAGAGCCAGCAGGAAGGACCCTCATCCGCGTACATAAAGACTTTCTCCATTATTGAGCATCAAGCAATCCTCTTGATGGTTGGGAAACTAAGGATAGCGAACGTGAGGGGCTCAATCGACAAGCGAAATAATGAGGATAGGGGCAACCCTTACGTGTACTCCATTTTAGTGCAATCAGGGAATCCCTGGGATAATGCAGTAATATACTTGTCACATCATTTTTGAGCTACCTTATCAGAGTTTGCTCCATACCTAATTCTGTCAAGGTCCAAGGTCTCCCCTAATGGAAGGGTGCCAATAGCCACTGCAACATCCTCCACTGTAATGGGCGCATGTAACAGAGCCGCCTGCTCCATAGTAAGGTCTGTTGCGGGAATCACGCTCCGTGTGAGAGAGATCATGCGGTCTGGACTACAGAAGCGCAGGGCATCATCATGATTGATAATGCAGTGAGCCTCTGTGTGACCTTTCTGTAACGGAATCATACCGACATAAAGCGGTCAGTATGATTCCGTTACAGAAAGGTCACACAGAGGACACAGTATTTTCAATAATGATAATGGCATGCACTTCTAGAGTCCAGACCATACAATTGCTCTCACACATGGAGCGTAATTCCAACAAGGGACACACTCGTGTGAAAGAGCCCCAAGTCGTGGTATAGTAAGTGTACTGAGAAAAGCACGGGAAGCGGTGTCAGGCGCAGGGTTCCTGGAACAGTAAAGAATAGCATAAAAGAGCAAATTATGGAATTAATCTCCAGTGGGTCCATGTATATTGTACCACTATTGAACTAGCCTTAACACATGGGATGGACGCACATAGCCTGTCAGAACGGGCTAAATAGGCCAAAAGCTCCCCATTCTAGTCCCCGTACTCAAAAATGAATGCCTCCCTGGTTAGCAGTTTTTTGTGTTTTCTCCTAGTGCAACAGTAGGAGCTCCCTCTGTACACACACCCATCTCCGATTATGTATTTCTTGGGGTTCATTAGTGTATACAATTTCTGCGTTTTGTATGTCTGTTGTTAACAGGGACTCCCATTGTTTAAGTTGTTTTCTATGAACAGCTACCCACGCTATAAATGCCCTCCAAACACAAGCCTTGTATGCCTTCCATTTGGAAGAGGGTTCAAGGTAATCTGCATTTATTGCCACGATTACAGCAGTAGTTACCATAGCAGTATAGATCCAAGCCAGGTGCATGCGACAAATCTTAGACTTTTGGGAGGGAGCGGTACAGAGTTGGAGCACCACAGCAGAGTGGTCTAAGATACCTCTAGAAGTATGAGAAACATCTTTAACATAGAGAAGCAGATCCTTAGAGGCTAATGCTAGATCAATTATAGTCCCAGTGCAGCGCACCACAACATACACTGTATCACTACCTCCACTGTGGTCCATGTTCACATCTAAAAGAGCATTAAAAATCACACAGTAATAGGCTGGATGGGAAAGAATTAGTTTTTGAGATTTGATCTCAAGGAGACTAGCATTAAAAGAGGGAGGCTAACAATCGTAAAGACAAAACTATTCAATGAACAGTGTTGAATAAGATACAGATCAAAACGCCATCGGCTTATATACTAGGATAGATTTTCTTCTTGAGAAGTTAGAGTAAGCCGCATGGAAGCCTTTGGCTATACAGGCTCTACGAAGTGATAGGACCCTTTGCCCTGTTACATGTGTCTCCTGTAAACACACAAAGGTGTGCAGAATGCTTTTTAACATACTAAAATACCATGGAACGTTTAAATTTGGCGTTAAGACCCCCACATTCCATTATAATACTTTAAGGGACATCATAGTGAATGAGTAATTTTAGCAGTGGAGCCGAAGAGAACCTATCGTAAACTAAACAGTAGACTTTCCCATTCACATAGCCATATACATACAGTTTGAACAAAAAAAAAAACATTAAACTTGTGAGAAAATTTAACAAGTCTAACAAAATATAGCCCTGTCTGACACCAACTCACTGAACAACTAACTAATCAAGGATGTTAAAGGGGTTGTCCAATATCATATACAGCCCCCCATGTGCCAGGCTCCTCAAAGTGAATATATTTATCTGGGTCCCCTCACCACAGCATCTCCCTGAACACGAATGAAAACATCCGGTGTTGGGGGGAGCAGCCAATGGCAGGCGGGGATGGGGACGAGCCTCCCTAGCATCCCTATCTGCCGTTCACTGCCCCCCCCTCCCCCGGATGTTTTCAACCATGTACAGGGAGAAACAGCAGCGGCGGTGCGGGGACCAGGAGGGGCGCAGGAAGCGGGGTAAGTATATTCCCTGTGAGGGGCCTGGCAGATGGAGGGGCTGTTTATTATATTGGATAACCCCTTTAAAACACCGATGTGCCGAAGTTATAGGACAGTCACAAAATCATCATTTGTCAAGGGGGTGGGGGGGCAGGGTTACTATGAAAAAACAAAAACTGTAATAGCAAGAAAATGCAAACTGTACAGGAGCATTATCATATTTAGGAACGACGGTGGACATCTGGACCAGACAGCGATCCTCTCAGGCAAACAACCGGAGTCCACAAGAGACCTCAATCTCATGCGCAGTTCCTTCCCTGAGGCTGATGCAAGCACCGGGAAGGAACACAATGCCGGCACTGCGAATGCACAAGCTCGCGCATCGCGAGATTACGGCGATCTAACTTGTGAGCAAGGAGGAGATTCGGCGGACGCAGGCGGTGCTGGGCTCCTTCACAGGGGAGCGTGGCTGGGCACCAAGAAGGTTAGTACAGCCCCTTGGGCACCTTAACAGGCAAATTTACATATCAATCAAATCATTTTTTACGCACAATAAAAGCACACAGAACTATGGAACAGGTATATTGCGGACATGCTAGCGGCGATCTAGCCGTGGATGTCCACATCTTTATAGGGTAAACTGAGGTGACAGAATCCCTTTAAAATGTCTGCCAAGAAGTCAATTGCAAGTACAAATAGCAATGGCGAGAGAGGTGGGTAGGTATTCGATAAAGCATTGTTCACTTTAATTCTAGTTACAGGGTCTACATACCGGAGTTTCAATAAATAAAAGATAAGCCAAAGCCCATTCTCTCCAAGACAGTCCACAGATAGCATCTAGTGGGGATCTCAATGCTTTAGCAGCATTTAAAAGGTAGGATAGCTTTGCCGTGGGGGTCACCCGGTGTGGTCATCAATATCAGATCGGTGGGGTAAGACACCCGGCAACCGCACCGATCAGCTGTCTAAAGGGAACGAGTGTGCAGTGTGCAGGTGCCGTCTCCCTTCTCTCTCTTCCTGCTGTTGCTATGTCTATGGAAAAGCTGAGTTACTTAATTAAGTAATGTCATAGCAAGACCCTTATTTCTGATATTTGCGGACTCTATACTGACAGGGAATGTTCCACAGGATTGGCGCTTAGCAAATGTTGTGCAAATACTCAAAAGGCTTCAAAAACAGAGCCCGGAAACCATACCATAGGCTGGTAAGTTTAACATCTGTCGTGGATAAACTGTTTGAAGGTTTTGTAAGAGTTGCTATCTTGGAGTACCTCAATGAAAATAACCAAATAATGCCGTAGCAGGATGGGTTCATGAGGGATCGGTCATGTCAAACTAATTTAATCAGTTTCTATGAGGAGGTAAGTTCTAGACCTGACCGTGGCAAAATCAATCAATCGACTTCTCCAAAGCATTTGATAGTATGCCACATAAAAGGTTAGTATATAAAATGAGAGTGCTTGGACTGGGAGAAAATGTCTGTACAGTATGTGAGTAAGTAACTGGCTCAGTGATAGAAAACAGAGGGTGGTTATTAATGGTACACACTCAGATTGGGTCACTGTCAATAGTGGGGTACCTCAGGGGTCAGTATTGGGCCCTATACTCTTTAATATTTATTAATAATCTTTGCAAATGACACTAAACTGTGTAAATTAATTAACACGGAAGGGGACAGTATGCTGCTACAGATGGATCTGGATAGATTAGAGGCTTGGGCAGAGAAGTGGCAGGTGAGGTTTAACACTGACAAATGTAAGGTTATGCACATGGGAAGGAATAATCCAAGTAACCACTACATACTAAATGGTAAAACACTGAGTAATAGTGACAAGAAAATGACTTATTTAAAAGAGGCATAGATGCCGTGATAAGAACATAGTCCTGCCACTTTACAAATCACTAGTCAGACCACACATGGAGTACTGTGTACAGTTCTGGATTCTTGTGAACAAGGCAGACATAGCAGAGCTGGAGAGGGTTCAGGGAAGGGTAACTAAAGTAATAACTGGAATGGGTGGACTACAGTACCCAGAAATATTATCAAAATTAGGGTTATTCGCTTTAGAAAAAAGAAAACTCAGGGAGATCTAATAACTATGTATAAATATATCAAGGGGCCAGTAAAGAGATCTCTCCCATCATCTATTTATCCAGAGGACTGTGACGAGGGGACATCATCTGCGTCTAGAGGAAAGAAGGTTACATGTTATAGTTACTAGAGAAGGGTTGTTGATCCAGGGAGTTATTCAGATTAGAGGAAAAAAAATTCTTTCTGACTCCAAAGTGAGGAAAATTGGCTTCTACCTTACAGTTTTTTCTTTTGCAGTCGACAATCGGTGAGCAGGAAGAGAGAAGGGCACATGCACACTCCATGCACCATCTCCTCATACAGCTGATTGATAGGGGTGCAGAGTGTCGGACACCCACCAATCTGATCTTGATGAGTTATCCTGAGCATAGGTCATCAATATTAAAAGCCCGGAGAACCCCTTTAAGAAATAGTCGTAAAGTCGCAGCTGTAGAATTAGAGAACATGAGATCCATCCACCATCAGATGGTGTAAATGTGGCTCTAGTTTTATATAGTTCAGAGTAAAACTGGGAGAAAATACGCAAAATGTCAGATGATTCAGCAACCAACTGACTGCCAGGTCCTCCAAGCCAAGACACAAAATTGGACCCTTGTTGAGCCCTAGCTATAGTTTCTAATAAATGTCCCAAACTCTCACCATCCTCTAAATATTGCTGTTTTGAAAACATGTTTGTCTGTCTGCTCCAGAATATATGATCTATAGCAGGAGTCCGCAACCTTCAGCGCTCCAGCTGCACACTTACTTGGCTGTTCTTGTAACTCCCATGGACAGTTTTCTGCTACAGAGGGATCTGAATAGATTGGAGGCTTGGGCAGAGAAATGGCAGATGAGATTTAACAAATGTAAAGTTATGCACATGGGAAGGAATAATGCAAGTCACCTGTACCTATTAAATGGTAAAACACTCGGTAACACTGACATGGAAAAGGATCTAGGAATTTTTATAAACAGCAAACTAAGCTGCAAAAAACAGTGTCAGGCAGCTGCCGCCAAGGCCAATAAGATAATGGGTTGCATCAAAAGAGGCATAGACACCCGTGATAAGAACATAGTCCTACCACTTTACAAATCACTAGTCAGACTACACATGGAGTCCTGTGTACAGTTCTGGGCTCCTGTGAACAAGGCAGACATAGCAGAGCTGGAGAGGGTTCAGAGGAGGGCAACTAAAGTAATAACTGGAATGGGGCAACTACAGTACCCTGAAAGGTTATCAAAATTAGGGTTATTCACTTTAGAAAAAAGACGACTGAGGGGAGATCTAATAACTATGTATAAATAGATCAGGGGTCAGTACAGAGATCTCTCCCATCATCTATTTATCCCCAGGACTGTGACTGTGACGAGGGGACATCCTCTGCGTCTAGAGGAAAGGTTTGTACACAAACATAGAAAAGGATTCTTCACTGTAAGCAGTGAGACCATTGAACTCTCTGCCTGAGGAGGTGGTGATGGTGAGTACAATAAAGGAATTCAAGAGGGACTGGATGTATTTCTGGAGTGTAATAATATTACAGGCTATAGCTACTAGACAGGGGTCGTTGATCCAGGGAGTTATTCTGATTGCCTGATTGGAGTCGGGAAGGAATTTTTTTCCTTTAAGTGGGGACAATTGGCTTCTGCCTCACAGGTTTTTTGCCTTCCTCTGGATCAACTTGTAGGAAACAGGCCGAACTGGATGGACAAATGTCTTTTTTCGGTCTTATATACTATGTTACTAATACAAATCCCGCAAAAAAAAAAAAAAAAAATCTTAATCCTCATTAGGCTGAAAATATTCCCCAAAACGCTGAGTAATATCAATTTTATCTACAGTAGAAGCTTCAGCCAAAAAGAGTTGAGCATTCTGTATTGAGAATGCTATTATTTTCCCTTATAACCATGTTATAAGGGGAAATAATAAAGATCGGGTCCTGTCTCTTAGCAACCTTGCGGGAAAATCACACTGCATCCGCACTTGATTGCGGATGCTTGCGATTTTCCCGCAGCCCCATTCACTTCTATGTGGCCTGCATTGCGTGAAAAACGCACAATATAGAGCATGCTGCGATTTTCACGCAACGCAGAAGTGATGTGTGAAAATCACCGCTTATGTGCATAGCCCCATAGAAATGAATGAGTCCGGATTCAGTGCGGGTGCAATGCGTCCACCTCACGCATTGCACCCGCGTGGAAAACACGCCCGTGTGAAAGGGGCCTAAGTAGTAGGGTCAGATCCCTCTGTGTGTTCAGGGATCCCCACTAATAATACATTATTTTGGCAAAGCCTATTTTCTAGATTATCCGCCTTGGCAAATAGTGCAGCCACAGCAGGGTGGGTGCAGGTGTCTTTCTGTAACAAGGGAATAGCATCCTCTAAGGCACAGACACTATGTCCCACCATAGTGTCAGTGGGGGAAAGCGTCATTCTCCTGGTCTCCTTTGCAGCAGCCAGGCTGCATATACATGCAGTACAGCATCCTTGTCACAGTCATCATCACTTACTGCTTCTCCCGCTCAGACTACTCACCTTCCTCCACTTTGTCTACAGAGATTGATAACAGAACATGTGGCCTGGAAACATCTATACGTAACTCAGTAATCCGATGGTGTGCAAGCCAAACTCCCACCTGGCTAAGTAGCTAGTGATGCATCACTGCCATACCACTTAGAGGATTTTGCTGCCTTTAGGTATCTGATGAAGTATGCTTAGATTTGCTGGAAGATACCTAGCCTCCATTTGTTCTAAAAAAAAAAAGTCATCCCTGCCTTGTACTCACACGTGGTGTAGAACATGGGCTTGTGGCACATGCCACCATGGACACCTGGAGTAGATGTTATGCGCAGGACAGTATATGCAGTGGCTACACAGCACCATAGCAACAAGGTCAGGTCCTAATGACACATCTACGGTTGTTTCAGTCCGGTTCCCACCCCTTACGCCTCCTCTACGTCTTCCTCAATCGACATTCTCCAGTTACTAACAAAAACACAGAAGAGCATTGCTTCAACTCCCCTCCCTCCTATAATATATGTAAAGTGAAGCAATGCCATGTTAGCGTTAATCAGCCTCAGTGCATCAATATGCAAACATGTTGCTCGTTGTCTCTCCACCAACTTCAAATGGGCAAGATGGTCAGTAACAATGGCAGCAAAATCTGGAGCAAATAACACATGTTTCCTGCTTGGTGCATATGATTAACCTAGTCATGCAGCACAAAAAAAAAAAGGATATTGGCTTGCGAAAGGTGCAAGTCTCTTGTGGACTTGCAGCCACAGAACAGTCTGCCACTGCACTACTTGACCTTGCAAGCTGGAGATTCTGTGCAAGCAGCAGGCTCACCTACATTGCAGTGCAGACACACGCTTCTTCTACCGAGCATGTACTTCTCACCAGTGGCACCAGTTTGAAAAAGGCCAAAAAAGGCTGAAAAGTAACTAAACAGCCACATATCAAACTCATATTCCACAAGACAAAACAAATCTTGATATTATTTTTCAAGTTACCCAGCGTCACTGTGGAGCCCTAGGCCTAATAGGAGAAACATCGAGTGGACTTTATAAAGATAAACTATGTTACTACTTTGATCTATTTTACACATGAGAGATTAGATCCACAAATAAATTATTTCTCCCACATCAACCCATAGTCATTTTATTTGCAAAACTTACCTGGAAAGTGAGGTATCTTTACACCCTCTAATTTGTAGGAAACGCCTACTTTAATTTCTGAAAAGACATCCAAAATATCAAGTTTTGTAAGTGCCAACCTATAAAGAAGAAAAGGTTATTATTTCAACAATCAAACCTTTCTTTTTTTAAACAATATACAAGTACTCAATGTATATTATCCAACAAACTTAC
Organism: Bufotes viridis; assembly: GCA_033119425.1. Taxonomy (NCBI): domain Eukaryota; kingdom Metazoa; phylum Chordata; class Amphibia; order Anura; family Bufonidae; genus Bufotes; species Bufotes viridis. The sequence goes on from CM065592.1 coordinate 295,115,064, forward strand.
GCTGTAAATCCATTGATCATATGGGCAAATCTGAGCAATACCAGATCCAACCATCCACATCTTCTCTTCCTTCCAGTAGTAACTCCAAACTCATGTCCTCGAGTTTGTAGAATATCTCCAATATCCTAATAAGAAACATCAAATGTGTATATAAAACTTGAATTACAAATTTCAACTCACTGTCAAATGTAAAGAAAGCAATCTGACAAGCTTAAATTGTGAATGGTTTATGCGAATATAGTGAACAATTGACAACTTACATTATTTTGCTCAGTTGGAAAGGCACCAATACCAACTCGAGTAGTGTATGCTTTGACCACTCCATAAACATCCCCAATGCTTTGAGGTGGAATGCCAAGGCCTGTACAAACTCCTCCAACTGTGCAATTTGAAGAGGTCACAAACGGATAGGTGCCTGTAAAACAAAAGTGTAAAAAGTTACATAATAAAACTGAACATCCTGTGGTGGAAAACCATTCCATTAATGTATTTCCTTTCTCACAGTGTCCCAAGATTAAATATATATTTTAGGTTATGCAGAATATAAACATTTCTTAACGGCTATGTACACCTTTGGGATCATTTTTAATGATTATATTTTACTCAATTTGGTAATTTCTCAAAATGGTCAGCTGTTTGAGATTTAAAAATATTTTAAAAATTAGTACAAAACTGACATCTTCTGTTGGGTCCAAGTGGGTCTGGGTCCAAAAAAATAAAAAGTGAAAAAAACACAATTATCACTAATAAAAATAATAAAATAAAAAATACACTATACATGTTCCATATCAACGTGTCTGTAACGACCTGATCTATAAAATGGGTTTGTTACTTTTCCCGTACGGTGAACGTCATAAAAACCCCCAAAAACAATTATAAAATTGAAATTTTGCCCACATCACTTCCCAAAAAGTTAATAAAAGTGATCAAAAAAGTTGTATTTACACCCAAATGGTACTAATCAAACCGTTACTCGTCCTGCAAAAAATGATACCTTACCTAAGAAAATCGCCCAAAAAATAAAAAAATTATGGCTCTCAGGCTATGCAGACACTAAAACATAATTTTTTTTTTGCTTCAAAAATATGATTGTGTAAAACCTAAATAAATAAATAAAAAGTAGACGTATTAGGTATCAACACGTCCGTAAGAACCTGAACTATAAAAATAACACATGACCTAACCCCTCAGGTGAACACCGCAAAAATAAATAAAAAAAAACTGTGTTAAAAGCCATTTTTTGTCACCTTACATCACAAAATGTCTAATAGCAAGCGATCAAAAAGTCATATACATTTCAAAATAGTGCCTTTAAAACCGTCATCTCATCCCGCAAAAAATGATACCCTACCTAAGAAAATCGCCCAAAAAATAAAAAAATGATGGCTCTTAGGCTATGCAGACACTAAAACATTATTTTTTTTGGTTTCAAAAATTATATGATTGTGTAAAACCTAAATAAATAAATAAAAAGTAGACATTATGTATCGCCGCGTCCGTAAGAACCTAAACTATAAAAATAACACATGAACTAACCCCTCAGGTGGACACCGCAAAAAAATAAAAAATACTGTAAAAAGTAGTTTTTTGTCACCTAACATCACAAAAAGTGTGACAGCAAGCGATCAAAAAGTCATATGCACCCCATTAAAACCGTCATCTCATCCCGCAAAAAATGAGCCCCTACCTAAGACAATTGGACAAAAACTAAAAAAAAACTGACTCCAGACTATGGAGATACTAAAATAGTTTTTTGTTTGTTTAACAAAGGATATTATAGTGTAAAAACCTAAATAAATTAAACATATTAGGTATCGCCACGTTCGTAGGAATCTGCTCTATAAAAATAACACATGAACTAACCCCTCAGATGAACAGTCACAAAAATAAAATAAATACGATCCAAATTTTCCATTTTAATCATTTTTTTCAAGTAACAAACTGTATATTTATTGTCCTGATTCTGTAGTTTACAGAAACACCCCATACGTGGTTGTAAACTGCTTTATGGACAAACGGCAGGGCGCAGAAGGAAAGGAACACTATATGGTTTTGGGAAGGCCATTTGGACGGACTGGTTTTTGACACTGTCACATTTGAAGCTCATCTGATGCACCTCTAGAATAGAAACTCCATAAAAGTGACCCCATATAAGAAACTACACCCTCAAAGTATTCAAAACTGATTTTACAAACTTTATTAACCCTTTAGGTGTTCCTCAAGAGTTTATGGCAAATGGAAATGAAATTTCAGAATTTCTATTTTTATTACCTTGTCTCACAAAAATTTATTATAGAGCAACCAAAAATCATACGTACTCTAAAAATAATACCACCATAACTGCCAACTTATCCAGTAGTTTCCAAAATGGGGCACTTTTTGGAGTTTCTACTCTAGGGGTGCATCAGGGGGCTTGAAATGGGCCATGGTGTAAATAAACCAGTCCATCAAAATTTGCCTTCCAAAAACCATATGGCGTTCCCTTCCTTCTGCGCCCTGCCGTTTGGTGATACAGCAGTTTACAACCACATATGAGGTGTTTCTGCAAACTATAGAATCAGGGCTATAAATATTAGGTTATGTTTGGCTGTTAACCCTTGCTTTGTTCCTGGAAAAATGGATTCAAATGGAAAATTTGCCCAAAAAAAAAAAATCGAAATTCTGAAATTTTATGTCCATTTGCCATGAACTCTTGTGAAACACCTAAAGGGTTAACTAGGTTTGTAAAATCAGTTTTGAATACCTTGAGGGGTGTAGTTTCTAGAATGGGCTCATTTTTGGGTGGTTTCTTTTATGTAGGCCTCACAAAGTGACTTCAGACCTGAACTGGTCCTTAAAAATTGGGTTTTTGAAATTTTCAGAAAATTTTCAAGATTTGCTTCTAAACTTCAAAGCCTTGTAACGTCCCCAAAAAATAAAATGGCATTCCGAAAATGACCCAAACATGAAGTAGACATTTGGGGAAGTAAAGTAATAACTATTTTTGGAGATATTACTATGTATTTTAGAAGTGGAGAAATTGAAACTTGAAAATTAGCAAATTTTTCTACATTTTTGGTAAATTTAGTATTTTTTTATACAAAAAAAAATGAACTTTTTTGACAAAATGTTACCAGTGTCATGAAGTACAATATGTGACAAAAAAACAATCTCAGAATGGCCTGGATAAGTAAAAGCGTTTTAAAGTTATTACCACATAAAGTGACACTGGTCAGATTTGCAAAAAATGGCCTGGTCCTTAAGGTGAAATAGGACCGTGTCCTTAAGGGGTTAAAATAACTGTGATACTCAGCTCCTTCTAGACATTTACAGGTGTGTTTACAAACATGGTGAAGTCAAGAGAATGGTCCAGGAAGACAAGAGAAGAGGTGATTTCTCTTCACAGGAAGGGCAATGGCTATAAGAAGATTGCAAAGATGTTAAACATACCAAGAGACACCATAGGAAGCATAATTCGCAAATTCAAGGCAAAGGGCACTGTTGAAACGCTACCTGGTCGTGGCAGAAAGAAGATGCTGACTTCGACTGCTGTGTGCTACCTGAAGCGCAAAGTGGAGAAAAGTCCCCGATGTGACTGCTGAGGAACTGAAAGAAGATTTGACAGATGCGGGTACTGAAGTTTCAGCTCAGACAATAAGGCGCACACTGCGTAATGAAGGCCTCCATGCCAGAACTCCCAGGCGCACCCCCATGCTGTCTCCGAAGAATAAGAAGAGTCGACTGCAGTATGCCAAAAGTCATGTGGACAAACATCAAAAGTTTTGGGATAGTGTTCTGTGGACTGATGAAACAAAATTAGAACTGTTGGATCAACGCTATGTTTGGAGGAGGAAGAACAAGGCCTATGAAGAAAAGAACACCTTGCCTACTGTGAAGCATGGCGGGGGTCAATCATGCTTTGGGGCTGTTTTGCTTCTACAGGTACAGGGAAGCTTCAGCGTGTGCAAGGTACCATGAATTCTCTTCAGTACCAGGAGATATTGGATGAAAATGTGATGCAGTCCGTCACAAACCTGAGGCTTGGGAGACGTTGGACCTTTCAACAGGACAATGATCCCAAGCATACCTCCAAGTCCACTAGAGCATGGTTGCAGATTAAAGGCTGGAACATTTTGAAGTGGCCATCACAGTCACCAGACTTAAATCCGATTGAGAACCTCTGGTGGGACTTAAAGAAAGCAGTTGCAGCGCGCAAGCCTAAGAATGTGACTGAACTGGAGGCTTTTGCCCATGAAGAATGGGCGGAGATACCCGTAGATCGCTGCAGGACACTTGTGTCAGGCTATGCTTCACGTTTAAAAGCGGTTATAACTGGAAAAGGATGTTGTACTAAGTACTAAGATTAAATGTCACTTGGGGGTTGAATAAAACTGATAATGATGTGAGCACAGAAAAGACATTTGTGGTTATTTCATTATAAATGTTATGTTATATTTGTCTGACTTACAAGTGCCTCTTTGGTTTAATTGTAAACAAGATGACTGAAATGATCAAAATCAATGTCAAACTGGCCAAAACACTCAATTTCAGTGGGGGTTGAATAATTTTTAACACAACTGTATAATCTCTGACCTCATCAGGGGCAGACTGGGACCTTAAAGTGGGCCAGGAAAAACAAAAAAAGGGGCCCCGTGTTGTAGGCGGGTCCAAATACAAGGAAAATGGGGCAACAGAAGTAGGTAGGAACAACAGAAGTTGCTTGCCTACCTGCTTGCAATACCATAGTGCATCACAAAATACCTTACCAGCAGAACCAAAATATCACAGAACATTATAAAATACTGCCACCCTCACCACAGTATGCAACTGTAAGGACAGTGACAAAACTGCGTTCAGGAGGGCACTTGTGGCTGATGGACAGCTGCAAAAGTACCTGATGCACCTAGTATTAATTAATGATGAGAGTATTAGATTGTTATGTACCCTGCTGGCGGCCGTGATGAGTACTGTGTCTAAATATTCCTGTTACCAGCAACAGAAATGTCTTATTGGTTTTTTAGTTCGCAGCTGTTTATTTGCAACTGGCTTGCACGTGAATATAGTTCTGTTGTCAACTTGCTTAGTCTGGAGCTTGCCAGCAGGTGCTATTTGATAGATAGATAGATAGATAGATAGATAGATATATATATATATATATATTTTTTTTTTTTTTTACTTTAAGATTTTTATTAGGTTTTTCCAGTACAAATACTCATATGAACAAACACTTATGATGTCATAAATATAAAGCATAGATACAAGAAAAGAGTGTCTGACATATCAAACAGTTGTACCTTAGTTCTATATGTAGTAAACAATAGTAATTGTTAACAGAAAATAGAAACACAGTGATCCGTACATAAATGGCGAAATTAACTATATGCCCTATAGTATAAAAATTAAAATATGAAATCAATAGTCATGTCTTGACAAAACCACTTACCAAAGTCTTCTCCATTTGTGTGTCAGAGAAAAGCCCGAGTCATTATTACAGTGCCAGTGGCGGTATATTGGATGTGAAAGGTGACCCACTTCATAATTCCCATCTCTTCAAAACCTGAGTGCGCTCTTGATGTGAACCAGCGTATATACTTTCATGTTGCATATATCGGTTGACTAGGGCTATTAGATCCGAGATATTTTGGGCGATACGTAGTTTCCATGAAGTAGTAATGAGCTGTTGTGCCGCCATTAATACTCCTGCCACTACCCAGCGATGATTGTGTGGGAGGTCTCCTATCCCGATGGAAAGGATAGCCAGTGACGGAGAAGGGGAAAGCGCAAACACAATGATTCTCTATAGAAGTCTGAATACTTCTTTCCAAAAAGGAGATATAATGGGGCAATGCCACCACATATCCATCGGAGTGCCCCTCTCTCCACATGCCCGCCAGCAACCGGGTTATAAGTGGGATCCATATGAGCTATATGTGCCGGGGTGAGGTACCATCTGAGTTGGATTTTCCGATTTTGTTCGGCGTGATTAATACAATTAGAGCCGGACACAGCCCAATGAAAGGTGTCTCTCCATTCTTCAATCAACCAATGATAGCCCAATTCCTCCTCCCATTTCACCATAAAACCAGATTTAGTGTCTAGGGAAGGGCCTAAGGCTTGATATGCAGTAGAGTTTTTTTTTCCTGGTTCCCTTTGACTACTGAAGGATCTACTTATCAGGGTGTGCCTGGGAGATTGAACCAGAGGTATTTCAAGATTTCTTAGCATATGTCTAATTTGTAGGTATTGGTAAAAGCAGGAGTTTGATAATTGATGAGAGTGATATCGGAGTTCTCAAATAGCTGATTTAGGCATAATGGACCTGCCAGTTCCCAAGCTTCAATGGAGAGATTCGGAATAATGTAGGCAAGTGCAACTAGGGGAATGTCCGATATTTGTAGGGGAAAAGAGATTTATGTCATATATAATGCTGCTAAGTCCACATCGCCGCTCACATGGTCAAGAGAGAGGGGCCCCTCCGGATCGGGGTTAGGGAATGGGCAGCCAGGAGTCCTCGAAAATAACTAAGCAGATTCTACCTCATGCCATTTATGATTCGAGGAAGGGTATCACCATTCTCTAGTTTGATCAATAAGATTAGCCTTATAGTAGCGTAGGAGATCTGGGACTCCCAAACACCGTCTCATAGACATGGGTACAGATGATGGCAATCCACTATGGGAGGATTATCCCCCCAAATAAACCTGAGGAGAATAAGAGGGAATAAGAGGTCGAATACACCTAAGTTTATAAAGTATTTTCGGCAATACGAGCATTTTGGTAGCATTGATCCTGGCTATCCAAGACATAAAATGTTGGGAATATTTAGTATAATCTGCTAAATAGTTCAATCCGTAGGGAGGAAAAGTTAAACCATACCGAGTCCTTTAAACGGGATGTTAGGTGAATAGCCAAGTATGATATGTTTTGTGATGACCAATGGAAAGGGAACTTATCCAGCAGGAGCTTTTTAAGAGTGTCTAGTACAGAGAAGGGGAGAATGTGACTTTATATAAATTAAATATTACAGAGAGGCTCTTTCATACTCAACTAATATTACAGATACAGCCGGAAGAGACGTTTCCGAGGCTGTAAGGGTTAATATATCATCATCCGCATATAAGCCGATTGTATGTGAAAGGGTGCCGATCGGGATCCCTGTAACGAGTGGATCTGCACGGATCTTTGCTCCTAGGGGTTCTATCACCAAGGCAAACACCTTGGAGAGAGTGGGAAGCCTTGCAGAGTCCCGTTCGATATATTAAAACATTTAGAATAGAAGCCTGATGCTAGAACCCATGCGGATGGAGTGGAATAAAAGTTCATTATAGCAGTCAATATGCCAGAAACCCCAGTGCACTCTTTGAAATACTTTTTCAGCATCGAGTGAAACAAAGATCGTAGGTGCACCAGAGGATTCCAATAGCTGTAGCAAATCTATCATTCTCCCTGCATGGTAGCATAGGTTTGATCCATAAAGCCAGTAGTTTGGTGAATAGCTTTATATTATTATTAAGGAGTGAGATGGGACGTCTTGAGTTTTCCCTTGTTTGGGTATGGTAGTGATTATGGCGCCTAGCATTTCTTTGGGGATACTATTGGGAAGGAGAAAAGCATTGAAAAGACGAGTAAGAAAGGGCAGTAAGTCAGTCTCAAAGGTTTTATAGTAATCCCTAGAAAAGCCATCTGGACCTGGGGCTTTATGTGATTTCAGAGTTTTAATGGTCAAGTCTATCTCTGTTTCCGTAAAAGGACATTTAAAAGGAAAGGTCTTGAAGGGTGGGAGACTGAGGAGTGTCGTGAGTAGCACTGCACCAAGTATCAAATTATTGAAACTCAATCGATACTTTTGTAGCCTAGTATCACAGAACATGGCACGCGCTGCTCTTAGCGTGTGCCATGTTCCTCAGCAGCACAGGGAGAAGGAAGCAGTAGCTCCCTCCCCCTGTGCTGCCGCCACCAATGAAGATAAGTAATCCATTAATACAGATACAGGAGGCGGGTGCTGGCAGCAGAATCACATAGCGGCACTCGGTCTCTGACAGAGCGCTGCGATCAGCGGCAGTTAACCCCCTCAGGTGCGGCATCCTGAGGGGTTAACTGCCACTGATCACACCTCCCTGTCAGAGGTTACGTGCCGGCTATGCAATTCTGCTGCCGCACCCGCCTTCTGTATTAAACGTCTATTATCTTTATTGGTACCCTGGAACCGAATTCGGAAATGTTTTTACAGTACAAATTAATTTATGAAATTATAACCTAAAGTCTCACGACACTTTGCGAAGAAATAACCTTGGCTCATCAGAGCCAATACATTCTAATACTGTACGGAGCTCCTGCTCTGTACATTATTGGAACAAAGTTTTATGTAAATCGACTTCGGTTGTTTCATCCTAAGTAGTTTTGCTCATCCCCATTAAAAATATCGGGGGCGCAGTGCTGCCAAGTCCAGAACACATGAAGCCCCTCTCGGACATCTCTCTCTCACCAGGAACAGCTCCAGAGTCTGTACTAAACATTACATTGTGGTTACAGGACCTGTGGTAATGTCACACTCATGTGATCAGCCGTGTGTGGGAGGAGTAAGGGGAACACAGGCCATAGGGCAGCCTCGGGTGGGGGCTGCTGTAGGGCCGTCGTCAGGTGGGGGCTGCCGTAGGGCCGTCGTCAGGTGGGGGCTGCCGTAGGGCAGCAGTGGTCTTATGTTTAGTATATGATGTTGGATAAATGTAAAATGGTCTACATTTATTTCTGCATGGGAGACTAGCAATGGTTTCCCTGCAGAAATATCAGCCTCATAACGTTATGTGGGCCTATGCATTATATATATGAATTACCGCAAAATTTGTACTCCTCCTCGGCTAAAAATACTCCTCAAAATTGTTAAGAGGAGTATTTTTACTTTTCTGGAAAAAATGTAGTGCGACCTCTGGTCCCCTCCCTTCCATTGGTGGTGCAGTGGCAGTTCCGATCAGAGCCCCAGCAGTGTAATCTCAGAGCTCTGATCGGTTATCCAGGATTCCATGGTAAGCTCCCTGCTGCTGTGTGCACTATTCACAGGGCAGCAGGGATAGTGTGCAATCCTATTCACCCTAAAAGAGATCTATTAGGGTGAATAGGACAAGGGATTAAAAGATCCCAGGTTCTAGCCCCTAAGGGGGGAAATGGTTATTAAATAAAAAGTATAAAAAAATTTTTTTTTTTTTTAAAACACTTAAATATTAAGTATAAATCACCCCTCTTTCCCAATTTGACATCTAAAATATATAAACAATAAATAAACATAATACCATGTCCAAAAAGTCCAAGCTATTAAAATATAAAAAAAATCTCCTATGTGGTAAACGTTGTAACAGAAAGAAACAAAAACAAAAAAAAATGCTGCGATTCACTTTTTTATTTATTTATTTTTTAGCCCCCCCCCCCCCAAAAAATAGGATAGGACTTTCGAATTATGGGCTGGACATTCCATAAAATGCACGCAACTTTTTTGGCATTTTATTTTTTCGCCTGGTATCGAATATCCCAATACTTTATTATGGTATCGAAATCTAATCAAAATTTTGGTATGGTGACAACCCTAACACCTCCTATGTTGGCTGTTTGAAATCCTGTTGCTGATGAAGCGGTTCACATCTTCATTCTACTTGATGTGGAATTTGTTTGTTTGGGGGGGGGTTCAGATTTCTATTTGCAGTTTTGGTTTTGTAATTGTCTTGCCATCCAGCTGAATTTAGCAGTTCTGGGTCAGTTTTTGCTAGGTTTATTCCTCTTACGGCTCATGAATATGACCGTGGGATGGTTTTTTGTCCGGAGGAAAAAAACAAACAAAAAAAAAAACAACAAAAAAAAAAAACGGAATTTGACTTACTGGTAATTCAATTTCCATGAAATCACCATGACGGCCACAAGGAGAGAGTTACCCGTGACCTCTGTAAGGGCAGGAACAGAGGAAGGTTAAAAGCAATCCCCCCCCCCTCCACCATACACCAGTACTTTCCAAAATTACGGATGTAGTAGTTTTAACACTCATGCTTTATGAGACGTGTTACCTAAACTAAGTGTAACTAAACGCGTTAAGCAATTGCTTTTCAATGGCTTTTGTTTCAAGATAAAGCGATGATAAGAAATTTGAGTTAAGGGTTTGAGTGTTACCCCTGCTACATCTGGTATCAGAGTGAAAAAGGTAGAGGCAAACTAAATGCGTAATTAGCAGGTATTACTGCATACCCCCAACAATAACAATAGAATATAAGAAGGTTGGGAATAACGGTCCGTCAGGTGATTTCAAATCGAATTACCGGTAAGTCTAATTCCAATTTTCCATATCATCACCATGATGGCCACAAGGAGATATACAAAATTACAACGTTAAGGGGGGGCTACTGCCTGAAGGACTTTACGTCCAAAAGACAGATTAGCAGAATGAGAAAAATCTAAACGGTAATGCTTTGCAAAGGTATGTACATTTGACCAGGTAGCGGCCTTGCAAATATTTTCCAAGGAAGCCCCTGCTTTCTCAGCTCTAGTAGAATGAGCTTTCAATTTTTCTGGACAAGGAAACCCCATAGTGGCATAGCAATGGGAAATTGTGCACTTAATCCTTCTAGAGATGGAAGAGCTGTACAAAACCTTTCCTTTGTTCTTCCCCGAAAATTGAACCAGAAGACTATCTGATATTCTAAAGGTTTTTGTGACCAAATATTTTAGAGCTGTACGTCTATTTTTTGGACTATTGCAAAAGGATAATCTCTGTCTCTGTGGAAGTCAGATACCACCATGGGCAGGAATCCTGGGTCTAATCTGAGCACTATCCTATCCTCCAGAACTTTAAGATAGGGTTCACTAATTGAGATTGCTTGAATCTCCCCCAGCCGCCTTGCAGATCAAAAAGGCTGTTTTAACCACTAACCGACCGGCTAACGCAGGAATGAGACCTGCAGACGGCCGGATTATTCTTCATTGATGCGGTGCGTCATCTCGTGAGTGGCGAGATTTTCTGTGAACGATCGCATACAGAGGAACTTTTACTACAGCCTGCCAGCGCTGATCATGCGCTGGCAGGCTGTAGATGTCAGAAAAAATTTCATATCAGACGCTGTTTTGTAAACTGCGTCTGATATGCCTGCTGCCTGCTCTTCTGGTGGTCCCTTTTGCTTGGGACCACCAGAGGACAAAGACAGCTAAAGTAAGTGCACCAATCACCACACCACATACATGTAATGATTGTGGAGACCCTCAAATGCCAGGGCAGTACAAACACCTCACATGTTACCCCATTTTAGAAAGAAGACACCCCAAGGTATTCCGTGAGGGGCATGGTGAGTTCATGTAAAATTTTTTTTTTTTTCACAAGTTAGTGGAATATGAGACTTTACAGAGATATTTCTCTCACCCAGCATGGGTATATGTAAAAATACACCCCAAAACACATTGCCCTACTTCTCCTGAGTACCAGTAAACCCTGGTAATAGGAGTCCCCAATTTTTGCACCCCAGCCTGACTGACTGGCATCGGTCTTGATCTGTATGTATGAAGACTTCCTCCAGGTCACCCTCCATGAGAGACTGTTGTCTGACATCTGCCAGTTCAAAGAGGTATTTGCCTGGCCTGGGATGTGAACTTTGAAGTCCAGAGACTTCTGTTGTCTGTCCCAGATCCAGGACTGCATGACATGGAAGTGCAGCTGGCTCCACCTTACAGATGGGATGCAAGCCGTTAGAGTACCCAGTAGTCTCATAGTCGCAGATCTTCTTTTGCTGGAAGGACTTAATTTTCTTTTTCAGAGATTGTAGCTTGTCTGTGGGTAGGAAAGTCATTTGTGACCGAGAGTCTAGTATGACTCCCAGGAACCAAACTCTGGTTGCTGAATAAAGGAAAGATTTCTGGGGATTGATAATCCAACTCAATTCTTTTAGGGTGTCTAGAAAGGTGTCTAAGTCCGTAAGCACTTGATGTGCTGTGTCTCCCACAAGTAAGAAATGGTCTAAATAGGGAGTACATTCATTTTCTTGTGTCTCAAGAATGCCACCATTTCAATCACTAGTTTGGTGAAAATTCTGGGAGCCGAGGAAATCCCAAACGGAAGAGCAGTAGATTGGAAGTGGAAGATGCTGCTGTGCTGTTCTTTACGGCAAACCTTAAAAACTTCTGAGAGTTGTGGTGGATTGGGATGTGGTAATACGCATCGTTTAAGTCCACTGTACACATCCATGCGTTCTTCTTTATCAAGGGAAACAGGGATCCTAGGGATTTCATCCTGAATTTCCTGTAGGTTATGTATTTGTTTAGGAATTTTAAGTTTATGATCATCCGGAACAACCCCTCTTTTTTACTAGAAAGAGGATGGAATAAAATCCCTGACCCTGTTTTGAGATTGGGACCTGACTCCCAATCCCTAAATGTATGAGATCTTTGAGGTTTTCCCAAATGCCACGTTGAACTTTTCCTGATCCTAGATTTGATATTAAAAATCTTTTTGGGGGAACTGAAGAAAATTCTATCTTCTAGCTCACTCGGACTACATCCTGGGTCCAAGGCTTTGATGTTACATTTTCCCAGGCCGCTAGGAAATTCTTCTTCCCCCAACTTTGGCGTCATTGCTTATCAGAGGAGTAAATCTGGGGGTTAAGGAGAAACCCTTTCCCTCTGCCCCCTTTGGGATAACTCCAATGGCCCGATTTTCCTTTCCATCTGTAGGATCTGTCTTGGCCCTGAAAGGAACAAAAAGGTAGCTTTCCTCCTATAAAGGTCTATTTTCGGGGAAGCCCTTTTTATCCGAGGCCTTCTCCAAGATTTTGTCTAGGACTGGGCCAAAGACATTCTGCCGAAAAAGGAAGAGAGCATAATTTCATTTTTGATGTTTTGTCCCCTGACCAGGACTCCAGAGGGCCCGCCGTACTGCATGGGAAAGACCTGAATCCTTGGCTGAAAATCTGACAGATTCGGCCGAATCATCTGCTAAAAACGCTGTTGCCGATTTAAGGAGAGGTATAGAATGTATTCTCTCCTCTTTTATTTTTCAAATGGGATTCTAATTTGTTCAACCAGAGATACATGGATCTCGCTGCAATGTTGGATTTTATACTAAACATAGATGCTTCCCAAGATTTACAAAACAGGCCGTCCGCTTTCCTTTCCATAGGATCTCTTAATTGGGAAGCGTCCTCAAAGGGCAACGAGGTTTTCTTATTTACTTTGGCGACCTGTACGTCTATCTTGGGAATCTCATCGAATAATTTAGATTCAACCGGATCAAACAATAGACGTTTTTTATACTCTCTGGAAATACCTAGCCTTCTCTTAGGCTCATATCGCGTATCTTCTCGTTAATTGGCAACACTCTGGCTCTTTTAGACCTCAGACCCCCAAACATTTCCTCCTGAACGGAGTGAGGTTTTTGAGGTTCCTTGACGTTATAAAAAAGTACCAATGCGCCGGGTGCGCACACCTGCTTAAGCCACGCCTTTTAACCTTTCTCGGTTCCTGCCTTTACAGAGGTCAGGAGTCAATCTCTCCTTGTGGCCTCATGGTCATGATATGGAAAAAAAAGTCAGTGTGCATTCCGCATTTTGCGGAACGGTCGCCTCCTAATAGAACAGTGCTATCCTTGTTTTCAAAGCGGACAAAAAAAAAAAAAAGTTTGTGTGCATGAGCCTGTTCCTGTGCTAACGGCTCTACAGCTGTATACTGTACCCTGCTGTCTGTGCCACTGCTGGACTCCATCTTTCTCATCTATTGCCATCATCCGGGTTTCACTGATTCATGTGGCTAGTGCCAAATTCTGACCCTCTCAGCATGGTTACACAGAAATCTGGATTCATCTGACAAGACAATGGGGGTTATTTACTATACTGAAATACGCCTAAAATAGGTGTATTTCAGGCGCAAATGGTGGCACCTGTTTTAGGAGTAGAAAATTGTCTAAATGTAAGACTGCTAGAAAGCTGGCTTACATTTAGAACTAGATCTAGAGGTGCCGAGTTATGGAGAGACCTGCATCTCTTCATAACTTCAGCAGATCCACTGCCAGCACAGGGCCTTTATTAAGACAGAGGCTTTAAACGCACAGCTCAGACCCAATTTACCACTCTTTTGACCGATGTAGTCTTGCCCGTTTCCTTCAGACAACAATATCACTCAAAACAAAGTCTGTTATAGCCTATCACTCCTAAAATTTAAATATTACTATAAATATACTCCCAAATATCAATAATCAGTTATTATGGCTTGTTTTTTCTGAGGAGCAATCAATGGGAGAAATAAATGGGAGAAATAAATGGCTGCCATCCTATTAGTAAATACAAAAGCTGTCCTAATCACACAGCAGGACAAATTACTTCACAACACTGAGCTAAATAGCGGTCTCTTCTCCTACCTACAGTGGGTACGGAAAGTATTCAGACCCCCTTAAATTTTTCACTCTTTGTTAAATTGCAGCCATTTGACAAAATCTTTTAAGTTCATTTTTTTTCCTCATTAATGTACACACAGCACCCCATATTGACAGAAAAAAACAGAATTGTTGACATTTTTGCAGATTTAACCCCTTCAGTACCGGGCCACTTTTCACCTTAAGGACCAGGCCATTTTTTGCAAATCTGACCAGAGTCACTTTATGTGATGACAACTTTAAAACGCTTTTACTTATCCAAGCCATTCTGAGATTGTTTTTTCGTCACATATTGTACTTCATGACAGTGGTAAAATAAAGTCGAAAAATTTCATTTTTATTTATAAAAAATATCAAATTTACTAAAAATTTTGAAAAATTTGCAATTTTCCAAGTTTCAATTTCTCTACTTCTAGAATACATAGTAATACTGCCAAAAAAGTTATTGATTTACATTCCCCATATGTCTACTTCATGTATCGATCATTTTGGGAATGCCATTTTATTTTTTGGGACATTACAAGGCTTAGAAGTTTAGAAGCAAATCTTGACATTTTTCAGAAATTTTCAAAAACCCACTTTTTAGGGACCAGTTCAGGTCTGAAGTCACTTTGCGAGGCTTACATAATAGAATCCACCCAAAAATTACCCCATTCTAGAAACTACACCCCTAAAGGTACTCAAAACTGATTTTACAAACGTTATTAACCCTTTAGGTGTTCCACAAGAATTAATGGAAAATGGAGATGACATTTCATAATTTCACTTTTTGGCAAACTTTCCATTTTAATAATTTTTTACGCTAACAAAACTAGGGTTAACAGCCAAACAAATCTCAATATTCATTGCCCTGATTATGTAGTTTACAGAAACACCCCATATGTGGTCGTAAACTGCTGTACGGGGACACTGCAGGGCGCAGAAGGAAAGGAACGCCATATGGTTTTTGGAGGGTAGTTTTCACTGGGATCATTTTAAGTTGCCATGTCACATTTCAAGACCCCCTGATGCACCCCTAGAGTAGAAACTCAAAAAAAAAAGACCCCATTTTGGAAGGTACAGGATAAGGTGGCAGTTTTGTTGGTACTATTTTAAGGGTACATATGATTTTTGGTTGCTCTATATTACAATTCTTTTAGGGTAACAAAAAATAGCTGTTTTGGCACCATTTTTATTTTTTGTTATTTACAGTTATTTACTGACAGGTTAGATCCTGTGGTAATTTTATAGAACAGTTTCTTACGGACGTGGCAATACATAGTATGTATACTTTTATTTATTTCACTTTAGCACAAAAATACTAGTTTTGAAGCAACAAAAATCATATTTTAGTGTCTTCATTGTCTGAGAGTGATAGTTTTTTTATTTTTTGACCTATTGTCTTAGGTAGGGTATCATTTTTTGTGGGATGAGATGGTGGTTTGATTGGCACTATAATGGGGGCATACACCTTTTGATCGTTTGATATTACACTTTTGTGATGTAAGGTGACAAAAAATAGCTTTTTTACACCGTTTTTATTTTTTATTTTTACGGTGTTCACCTGAGGGGTTAGGTCATGTGATATTTTTATAGAGCAGGTTCTTACGGACGCGGTGATACCTAATATGTATACTTTTTTTATTTATTTCACTTTAGCACAATATTACTAGTTTTGAAGCAAAAAAAATCATATTTTAGTGTCTCCATAGTCTGAGAGCCATATTATTTTAATTTTTTTGGCGATTGTCTCATGTAGGGGCTCATTTTTTGCGGGATGTGGTGACGGTTTGATTGGTAACATTTTGGCGTACATACGACTTTTTTGATCACTTTTATTACCTTTTTTGGTAATTGAGGTGGGCAAAATTTCAATTTCGTCATAGTTTTTTTTTTTTTTTTTTTTACGGCGTTCACCGTGCGGGGAAAGCAACATGACCGTTTTATAGATCAGGTCTTTACGGACCCGGTGATATCAAACATGTGTAGTGTATTTTATTTTAATTTTTTTAATCAGTGATAAATGTGTGGCCGTAGGAAGAAATTCATTTTATTTTTTTTACTTTTTTCACTTTTTTAAACATTTTTGACCCAGACCCACTTGGTTCTTGAAGATCCAGTGGGTCTGATGCCTAGTATAATACACTACAGTACACTATATAGTGTACTGTAGTGTATTAAGAATTTACACTTAGCCTGATCAAGCTGCTGCTGTGTTTAGCAGAAGCCTGATCTGCTATACCATGGCAAGCCGGAAGCCTGTGAAGGCGTCCGGTTGCCATGGTAACCATCAGCCGTTGCTACAACAGAGCCGCGGCTGATGGAGGAGGGGGCCCCTCCTCTGGGTCAAGTATCGGGTGGCTGCAATGGCACAGCAGCCCCCGATGGGAGAGGGAGGAGCTCCTCCCTGTTAACCTCTTCCATGTAGCGGTCCCTAGGGACCGCGGCATGAAAGGAGTTAAACGGCAGACATCCAGCACAGATGTCTGCCGTTTGAAGCAGAGTGTCAGCAATGTGCTGACACTCTGCCAAACCGCTCTGGCCATCCTGAAAATGAACGGGGGAGGGGCGGCAATCGCACACGGGATCGCGCGCCTCCCGCCCGCCCGCTGAATATGAAGGGGGCACATGGAGGGCTGAGGGGGCACATTGAGGGCTGCAAGGGGGAGGGGTGGCATATAATTTTTAAGGTTCTGATACCCGCAGTCACGGACTGCGGGGATCAGAATTGTTCAGCCGGCATTAGCATGCTCTGATTGGCTAGTCTGTACAGACTAGCCAATCAGAGCGATCGCTCGCCCGGGACCGCCCCCATTGGTCCCGGGCTGGTTAGCTGAGATCCCTGGCTGTGTAAAACAGCCGGGGTCTCAGCGTTGTCACCATGTCTGCAGACATGGTGACAGTTTAATGCCATGACGTGTATATTCGTCATGGAGCGCTAAATAGCAGTGCTCCATGACGGGTATACACGTCATAGGTCGGGAAGGGGTTAAATTAAATATAAAAAAGAAAAACTGAAATATCACATGGTCCTAAGTATTTAGACCCTTTGCTGTGACACTCATATTTGACTCAGGTGCGGTCCATTTCTTCGGATCATCCTTGAGATGGTTCTACACCTTCATTTGAGTCTAGCTGTGTTTGATTATACGGTTTGGACTTGATTAGAAAAGCCACACACCTGTCTATATAAGACCTTACAGCTCACAGTGCATGTCAGAGAAAATGAGAATCATGAGGTCAAAGGAACTGCCTGAAGAGCTCAGAGACAGAATTGTGGCAAGGCACAGATCTGGCCAAGGTTACAAAATAATTTCTGCTGCACTTAAGGTTTTTTAAGAGCACAGTGGCCTCCATAATCCTTAAATAGAAGTCGTTTGGGACAATCAAAACTCTTCCTAGAGCTGCCCGTCCGGCCAAACTAAGCTATTGGGGGAGAAGAGCCTTGGTGAGAGAGGTGAAAGAAGAACCCAAAGATCACTGTGGCTGAGCTCCAGAGATGCAGTCGGGAGATGGGAGAAAGCTGTAGAAAGTCAACCATCAATGCAGCCCTCCACCAGTCGGGGCTTTAGGCCTCTTTCACACTTGCGTTCTGAGGATCCGGCAGGCACTTCAGTCCCGCCGGATCCGTCAGAACGCAAGTCGCCTGAAAGCATTGGAAGACTGATCAGGATCCTGATCAGTCTTCGAAATGCTTTCAGGTTACTATGGCAGCCAGGACGCTATTAAAGTCCTGGTTGCCATAGTAGTAGTGGGGAGCGGTATACTTACAGTCCGTGCGGCTCCCGGGGCGCTCCAGAATGAGGTCATCCATGCGTGTAGGGCGCCCTGACGTTACTCTAGAGCGCCCCAGGAGCCGCACGGATGGTAAGTATACTGCTCCTCCACTCCCCACTACACTTTACCATGGCAACCAGGACTTTAGCGTCCTGGCTGCCATGGTAACCATTGAGAAAAAGCTAACGTCGGATCCGGCGATGCGCCGAAACAACGTTAGCTTAAGGCCGGATCCGGATTAATGCCTTTCAATGGGCATTAATTCGGACCTGGCCTTGCGGCAAGTGTTCCGATTTTTGGATGGAGCAAAAGCGCAGCATGCTGCGGTATTTGCTGCGTCCAAAAACGTTCGGTCCTGAACTGAAGACATCCTGAACGGATTTCTCTCCATTCAGAATGCATGGGGATGATCCTGATCAGGATTTTTCCGGCATAGAGCGCCGAGGACGGAACTCTATGCCGGAAAACAAAAACGCCAGTGTGAAAGGACCCTTATGGCCGAGTGGCCCGACGGAAGCCTCTCCTCAGTGCAAGACACATGAAAGCACCTGAAGGACTCCAAGATGGTGAGAAATAAGATTCTCTGGTCTGATGAGACCAAGATAGAACTTTTCAACCTTAATTCTAAGCAGTATGAGTGGAGAAAACCAGGCACTGCTCATTACCTGTCCAATACAGTCCCAACAGTGAAGCATGGTGGTGGCAGCATCATGTTGTGGGGGTGTTTTTCAGCTGCAGGGACAGGACAACTGGTTGCAATCGAGGGAAAAACGAATGCAGTCAAGTACAGGGATATCCTGGACGAAAACCTTCTCCAGAGTGCTCAGGACCTCAGACTGGGCCGAAGGTTTACCTTCCAACAAGACAATGACCCTAAGCACACAGCTAAAATAACGAAGGACTGGCTTCACAACAACTCACAACCTGACTGTTCTTGAATGGCCCAGCCAGAGTCCTGACTTAAACCCAATTGAGCATCTATGGAGAGACCTAAAAATGACCAACGTTTACCATCCAACCTGACAGAACTGGAGAGGATCTGCAAGGAGGAATGGCAGAGGATCCCCAAATCCAGGTGTGAAAAACTTGTTGCTTCTTTCCCAAACAGACTCATGGCTGTATTCGATCAAAAGGGTGCTTCTACTAAATACTGAGCAAAGGGTCTGATTACTTAGGACCATGTGATATTTCAGTTTTTCTTTTCCTGTCAATATGGGGTGCTGTGTGTACATTAATGAGGGGGAAAAAAAATGAAGAGTGAAAAATGTAAGCGGGTCTGAATACTGTAATATTGGACCCACTGTGATATTGGAGGTTGGCTCAACTGGAGTTGGCAAGCTGATCGCAGATAGCGAGAGGCGCAGTACACAACCAGATGTAGGTATGAAATGTAGGGATCGTCTCTTATTCGGGGATCATGAATTATCTTCATAACCACTGGGTTTCAGGTCCAAACAATGCGATTTATTTGACTCTTCATACACATCATGGCATAAAACAAAAGCCTACCCGTCTGGGCTCTACCTAAACATAATAAACATTGTATCGGTAACTCGGCTATATGATAGCGTTCACACATAGAACCAGATGCGGCTTACCCCAGCCATACAGTCCACCAGCCCTCAGGCTGTAATGAGAGCAGTACCTTTGGAGGGGGTTGTGGTCTAGCAGTCCTCCCAACTCTGACCTTTCGACCCTTGTTTCCGGGCGTCGCTGAGTCCCCCAAAGTCCAGGCTATTGCATAGCCTCGTGGCCCCTCAGCCTTGCCTTGCTGAGACCACACTGACAGAGCCTCACCATCTGTCTGCACACTCTCCAGAGTGAGACACACCCAAGTCCAGCAACCAGATTAAATGGAATCCCTGGACGTGAGCATGCCTTAAGTCCCGAACTGGAGCATAGGCAACAGGCACCCACCCAGCACATTGCCTGTTCCCAGTAAAAGCCCGCCCCGGACTAGCTGGAACCAGCTATACTAACTATATTTGTGTCGACCAGCTAACTTAGTGGCCACCTAATTTAGGGCTTTTACTCCACCAATGCAGGGCACCTTGGT
Organism: Bufotes viridis; assembly: GCA_033119425.1. Lineage (NCBI taxonomy): Eukaryota > Metazoa > Chordata > Amphibia > Anura > Bufonidae > Bufotes > Bufotes viridis. The sequence goes on from CM065592.1 coordinate 295,135,244, forward strand.
GACACGCTCCAAATGCAAACACCCCTGTTTGAATGCTTTCCCGGGACTTCACGGCACACATCAGTGTTCACATTGCCACACAAGTAAAATCAGGTTTTATTTTCAGTTCAAGACAACACATTTCAGGGTATGTAGAACCCCGTAATCAAGTCTGAAATTGAAACGTAAAAGATATTATAAGATGGGGAGGAAAGAACACGGATTTCATATATAATAAAAAGTCAACTAATCAACATATATGGAAAAGCAATAAATTAATAAAATTACATTTATATAGCATCCATGAGAATACATCACATGAATATATAATGAATATATAAAACAGATAATATGGGACTGCTTGGTATCTAAAGGTGAGAGGGGCAGTTGAGAGATGAGAAACAGAAGGTGGACATCTGGCGAGGTAGGGTCTGTTTACTCTTGCCAGTTTGGTGCGAAAAAAGAAGTCCAGATTGACACTATACGGACTGTTAGGGTTTACCCGTACGAGAAAGTTTGTTAGGGGTAATGTTCTTAAGTTGGGGGGGAAAGTTGGGGTTTATATGTTCGGTCATGATTCGCAGAAATACTATGCATATTATATATGATGTGAACAAACAGAAAAAGCTTCCTCCTGGTGGCGCTCCTTGCAAGACCCTGCTATTCTTCATTTTATGAAAATAATTACTTGGAATCTAAAGGGCCTGAGAGCGCCACAAAAAGAGTAATGGCACTCAAACATCTCAAAAAACTAAATGCGGATATTGCATTGCTTCAGGAGATGCACCTGGAGGAGGCTGATCTGTGGCGTATGCGACGCCTCTGGGTGGGGCGGGTCTTAGGCTCCCCCTCGACGAATAGGAAAGCAGAGGTAGTGATACTCATCCACAAGAGAGTGAGATATGATATTGTCTCGTCCGTCTGATGATGCCGGCAGAATTTTAAACACAGATGTGGGGTTGTTAAATGTCTTCAATGTTTATGGACCCAACTCTGGTCAGGCCTCTTTCTTTAGGGAGCTAGAATTAGCGGGGGACCAGATCCTGATAATGGGTGACCTTAATGCAGTGCATAACTTAGCAGAAGATTGTAAGCAATCTCAACCCGCACTTCAGACACAACAGCCCACTAGTGGAGGGAGATATTCCCTGGGTCCTTTTTTAAGCTCCACAGGGCTGACCGATATATGGAGATTTTTGAATTCAGTAGAAAGGGAGTTTACCAATTATTCTCATGCGCACTGGTCAGGGTCTAGATTAGATTATGCCCTGACCTCACCACAGCTATCCCAGAAAGTTATGCGAGCAGAGATCACGGACATGGTGATATCGGATCACGCTCCGGTATGCATCATGGTTGCTGAATAAGCCCCTAGAGGTACAGATCGAGTATGGCGCATGCCTAGCTACCTAAGTTTAGATGATGAGTTTACAGAAAGGTTGAAAGGATGGTGGTGGGAGTTCTTAGATAACAATGCAAGCCATAAAGAAAATCATTGCCTTTTTTGGGACACAGCAAAGGCGGTTATCAGAGGGAATATAAGCTCATACTCAGCGGCAAAGAAGAGGAAGGTGTAGCTTGGGCTTCAGAAGGCTACGGAAGTGGTCAGGAGCGCATACACTGCTTTCCTAGCGGACCCTACAGACCTGAATAAGGTTAAAGAGGTCACGGCAAAGCATAGCTATGATAATATTGGCAAAAGTAGAATGAAACAGAGGCACTCACCCACGATGGATAATATTCAAGCTTTTATTCGGCACACACCGGTGCACTAAGAAGGTAGGGGCAGAAACAAAGTTTCATACATGAGCAGACAAACCAGCAGTAATAGCTATTTCGCGCAACACGCGCTTCTTCAGACTGCACACCATGTCAACCAATGATGACGTCAATTTAAAGCGCTAGCATCCCGGGTTACTGAGATACCATGGACGCCACTCGCTACAATATTCCAAACACTTGCGGGACATACCCGCTATTAATACAAAACATATAATCCACCGTGGAAAAAAACTTACACAGAAAGCTTATACAATCAGTCGAGTGTTATAAGAAAACTGACAAATCAGCACGTTCGTTGAGTCCCAAAGGTCCTGTGGCCTGAGTGCGGAGGATCCACCTACTCTCACGTTGCAGGAGTAGGCGGTGTCTATCCCTCCACTTGGCGGAGGCCGGACTATCTCCAAACCAACAAAGTGCAGCGGTCTCAGATCCCCGGAATGTACTGTCCGGAAATGCTCTATTACCCGCGGGCAACCTTTCCCTGAGGAAATGGAGGACACATGTTCTCTAATGCGTTCATTCAGACACCGTTTTGTCTTCCCTATGTAGAAGCAACCACAATCGCATATCAAAGCGTATACGACGTGGGTGCTTCTACAATTAATAAAATCTTTTATTCTGTGGTGCTGGCCAGCAAATGACACAAACTTCTTCTGTAGGCCATATTTACACATGTTGCAATTACCGCATTTAAAATGACCTACCGGTTTACTTCTTGACAGCCAATCTTCACTCCGTGACATAATGAACCTACTGCGTACTACCTTGTTCCTAATCGTATGGGTTCGTCTAAACGAGACCAGCGGTTTTTCTGAACTGATCTGGGCTAACATCGGGTCCCTTTTCAAAATGTCCCAATGATTTAGAATAACAGACCTGATTTTGTCCGCCATGGGGCTATACTTAAATGTCATGGGAAACCTATTAGGGCTACTGCAACTCTCTTGTGTTCTCTGTCTGCTTTGGGTCCCCTGTAACAGCATCCGTTGGGAAAACTGTTCCTCGACCCTCCTCATGTCCACCACTACATCTTTTTCCGGATAACCTCTGGAGAGCAATCGCTCTTTCAGCTCGCTGGCCTGTTGACGATAGCTGGCAATATCCCCATTTATCCTCTGCAACCTAATGAACTGTCCAAAGGATACAGATCTCTTGACACTCCTGGGATGGTAACTGTCGTGGTGGAGCAAAGAGTTGGTCGCCGTGGGCTTACGAAAGCCCTCCGTGACCAACTCGTCCCCCAACGCCACGACAGCCACGTCCAAAAACTCCAATCTGGATCCCCCGAAATGAAGGGTAAAAACCATTCCCATGGAATTATCGTTTAAATACCTCACGAAAGCATCGCATTCTTCCTCTGTACCAGCCCAGACAACAAATACATCGTCCACATACCTAATGTAAGTCTTTATCATTGATGCAAAGGGGTTCAGAGGGGAGAACACAAATTTGTCCTCCAATCTTGCCAAATACATATTGGCGAAAGTACACGACACCGGAGTACCCATGGCCGTCCCCACTCGTTGTCTGAACCACTCATCACCAAATTTAAAGACGTTATTTTTTAAAATGAACGACAAAGAGTCCTCTACAAACTCGCAGAATATTTCATCTTTTTTCATGTTGCGCAGGATATCGATGACAGCCTCAACACCCGCATCATGCGAGATGCGGGTGTAGAGGCTCTCAACATCCAAGGATACCAGCTTATAGTCCGACCTCCAGTGGATGCCGTCCAGAGCCACCAAAAATCATTGGTATCCTTCAGATAAGCCGGGGCATTAGGGAGAATGGGTCTCAACAGCCAGTCGATATACTTTGACAAAGGCTCAGTCACTGACCCAACCCCAGAGACAATAGGTCTCCCGGGGGATGGGTCAGTGATTTATGCACCTTTGGCAAGAAATACCAACAAGGCTTGGCAGGCGCTTCAGGGATTAATTTTTTTGCCATCTTCCCACTCAAGAAACCCACATCCACAAACCTCTGGAGTAGGATTCCTAACTCTTGTTGTATTTCAGGAATAGGATCACCCCTGATGACCTCATACGTGTGACCATCTTTCAACTGTCTATAGGCTTCAGACATGTAGTAAGTGACTGTCATGAGGACTACATTGCCACCCTTGTCGGCCGGCTTAATTATTATCTCTTTCTGTGCTTGTAACCAATCGAGGGCTTTCTTCTCTTCCCACGAAATATTGTACTGTGCTCTAGGATATACTAATGCTCGTATATCCTTGAGTACCTGACAATAAAAATATCAATACAACTACCGGCCGGCATAGGGGGCAAAATGTAGAACGAACACCTCCTGCAAACGGAGGCACCTGACCTATACCAGTCCCTACAGCGCCCTCGCCTGCACCCCGCTAAGGCTAATAGACAATCTTTTTCCTCATCACTTAAGACATTGGTAACCCTGAAAGCTGACATATCGGGAACCAAAGGAGTCTCGCCTGGTAACCTTTGAGGGATAGGATTACGGTCCTCATGAAACATTTTCAATAAATATATCTTCCTAATAGCTTTAAACAAATCGATCTCAAATGCTACCGGGTCGAACTGTTCAACTAAGCTGAACCCAAGTCCCCTACTGAGGACTTTGGTGCAACCTTCGGGCAGTTCGAAACCCGTGAGATTAATCACAACAGATTCATCAACCGCTTCATTATGAGAAGTAGCAGTCTCGTTCATTTCCTCCAAGACACCTGTTTCCTTGGTCGGTTCGATTTTCGCAATCCTGTACCGCCGTGACTTGCCCCTCCCCTTCTGATACGTCTCCTAAAGGGGCATTCTCGTTTCTATTTTTGTTTAAATTCTTGTCAGCCGGACCAACCTGGGTCGGATCATCGGACCCACTGGATTCAGACTCGCTGGTCCAAAAGTCACTTCTCTGGCGTTTCCCTATTTTCCGCCTAGATGACCTTTTTTGGGAACTGCCAACCAAAGATGTGTCCTGAGTCATAGTCCATTTTGTCGCGGATGAACTTGTCCTTTTTCTTTTCTTTCACATCCGATTGTATTATCAACAATTTTTTATTGATCTTTTTCTCAACCATTAGTAACTGTATTAGTATGATAATAACTTAGACAACAGACCAAACTGCACTTAGACTACCACTCAGCTAGTCTGTTCAAGTATGGTAATAAAGCAGGGAAAATGCTGGCCAATTTGATTAAAACACAAAATTATAGTCCAGCCATTAAATCGATAGTAGATCGTTCCGGAAAAAAACATACCAACCTGAAAGATATCGTGGAGTGCTTTGGGAAATATTACGAGGCGTTATACTCCCAGGATGGATATAATCAGACTAGAGCTGAGGAGCTACTGGCTCAAGTCTCCCTCCCAAAACTCACTGAAGAAATGATATTCATCTTAATAAGCCAATTTCGGCTGAGGAAGTCCACAGTACCATAAAATCACTCAAAAATGGGAAAGCACCGGGCCCAGATGGGTATCCAGCTGAGTTTTTCAAGGCCCTAAAAGGAGAAATTTCTCTAACCCTGACAGAGCTATTTAACTCTTGCTTATCTGGGGAGATATTATGGAGTCAGGGACTTTAGCCCATATAAAACTCATCCCTAAACCAGGTAAGAACATTGCTCAGATGGGTTCCTACTGCCCAATCTCTCTAATCAATCAGGATTTGAAAATTATGACTAAACTGATGACAAATAGACTAGCGGAAAATATGCCATCACTGACCGGCCCCCACCAAGTAGTGTTTACTAAGGGGAGGGCGGCTGTTATTAATATTAGAACGGTATTAGCAGTGCAGGATTACTTGTTTCATGGCCAGGAAGGGGGCCACTTGCCCTGCCCTGCCGTCTGTGGATGCGGAAAAAGCCTTCGATAATGTAAACTGGAAGTGGCTCCAGAGGACGCTTGAGGCCTTCGGTCTCAGGGGCCCATTTCGAGCATTCCTAGACCGTGTGTACACCAATCCAAGAGCACAAGTCCATTTACTGGGATTTCTGTCAGCGCCTTTCCGCCTCCACAGGGGCACGAGGCAGGGTTGTCCTTTATCCCCCCTCCTATTTAATTTGGCCCTGGAACCGTTGGTCAGATTTTTGATACAATCAGATCTATACCAGGGAATAACAGTATGAAACGCAGAAATTAAACTCACGTGTTTTGCGGATGATATTTTGCTTTTTATTAATTCCCCAGCTTCTGATCTACAAAAAATTCTGGAAACTATACTTTATTTTGGGGACACGATAGGGTACCTCATTAATGTTAATAAAAATCAACTGCTATATCTAAAAGGAATCACCCGAAACCCTGGCCGGCCGCCTATGCCCCAAGCGGTAGAGGTGGCTCCCCAGTTTTTGACGTATCTGGGCATCAAAATAGGCAAAAGCGCACTATCCCTCTATAAGTTGAACTTCGACCCATTGATTAGGAAGATTTAGAAGGAGCTTAATAAGTGGTTGCATTTACTCCGGTCATTGTTTGGGAGAGCCCACCTGTTAAAGATGGTCAGTTTCGCCAGATTGCTTTATCCTATCCAAACGATTCCTCTCTTGCTGAAACATGTGGATGTTAACAAAATTCACGGAGCCTCTTCGCGTTTTCTATGGCGGGGGAAGAGACCACGGATTGCATATGCCAAACTATGCTTACTAAAGTGGGAGGGAGGCTTGCAGATGCCCAATGTCAAACTATAACCCGGCTTCCCTATGTAGACATATCAGGCTTCTCAAACACACCCTTGGAAAAAGAACTGGCAGCTCCGTGGGATTTGGGAGCACTTCTACATACTAGAATTCGGGATGTCCCTCCCCTTTTGCAAAAATACACGATATTAAAAGATACTATGGCGACATTGAGGGGGATACGCAAACTCTATAAGTTGCCCATGTATCTCTCTCCGTACATGCCACTTTGGACCCTCCCAGCTTTTCCGGCAGGTAGACAGTCGGAAATGTTCACCCGATGGAAGGGGAATAATTGTCCTGAAGCAGTTACTAACCCAGTCGGGGACAGAACTCCAGCCATGGCAGGATATCCAGTCGCAGTTGCAATTGCCTGCCTCGCACTTTCTCCCCTATAACCAATTACAATCATTCTGTAAAGCACAAGCCGTGAAAATGGGAGACCAAGAGAGGTTAGCCTGGTTTGAGGCCCAAGTGCCCAAGGCTTATCCTTATCTGAATTATACCGGAAAACTCAAAACACTTACTCAATCCCTTTGGAAGCCATGGTCTTCCGGAAATGGGAGGTGGAAATTAATGAAGGGCCGTTGACCTCTAAATTAAGGGAGGGGATGGAGCGAGTGAGGCAAGCTACTAGCAATGAGACATGGAGACGCATTTTAAAATACTGCATAAGGCGACATATGCATTTGACCTTTCTTATAGAGACGCCCCAGCGCACTATCTTCGGTGGTGCCCGAAGTGCCAGTTGCAGAAAGCCAACTTATTACATGGGCTGTGGAGTTGCCCTTCCCTGCAACCTCTATGGAAGGAGGCGTGGGAGTACATAAAGCAGGTTTGGGGAATGAATAGTGGTCCATTTAACCCCGACTACATTGTATTTTTCACTATATCCCTTTAATCCCAATCTACACAAGGTATCCATTTGTTTTTATTGGCAATCAAAAAAAAGATTCTGAAACACTGGATACATCCCACGGTGCCGACACTTGAAGTGGTAGGCACCCTGAAATGGGTCCTTTATATGGAAAGGCTGGATGCGAAAAATAACAAAGTAAAATCTGTGAAACCCCATGCCTTGACTTCGGTGGAAGTTCAGAAACTGATGACACCAAATTAAAGGGACATTAGGGAAACTAGAAATATAGGAGTGAGTCTATTTCAAGGGATTGAGAATGGGGGACTGCTCATCTGTTAAAAAGTGTATAGACCAAGGAGTCATGTCATCGCACACATCTCTAATGACGGGGTTATGATCGATTGTTCTGTTTACTATGTTTCGAGTTGGGGGAAATTGGTTTTATAGGGGTGTGGGGGGAATGGAAATGGGGGATATACTTATTTTGTAATTATTGCAATGTACTACTTAATTTACTATCCATAGTTCTACCTATGTACATGATGCCTTAAACATGTGTTGTATATTGCAAATAACTCTGTTTATTGATGTACTACACTGCCCCTGAATAAAATTGTGGTTTTAAAAACAGATAATATGTATATAAAAATTATATAAATTTCATGTTAATCAATAATAATTAGAAGTTGATAGATAACAATATTATTAATAATAATAAAAACAACAGACACAGATGGTCATTTGTACACTATGTTTAGTATTAACGATTTTGTTGATAAAAAGGAGATTTTTTGTGAAACTCACCTGTAAAATCTTTTCTCGTCTTTTCCATTGGGGACACAGACCATGGGTATAGCTTAGAGGTATCACTAGGAGGGACACTATGCAAATAACAAAAGAGAGCTCCTCCTCCTCGGGCTATACCCCCAGGCTCCAGCAGGAGGACTTCAGTCGGTGCAAAAGCAGTAGGAGAAGGAGACAAAAATCCCGATAGAAACCAGGAACAAGGAAGCCGCCATTGGACCATAAACCAGAAGGTCCAAACCAGACAGAACAGACCTCTCCTGCAACAGGCAAGAATGGGTGGGAGCTGTGTCCCCCAATGGAAAAGACGAGAAAAAGATTTTACAGGCGAGTTGCACAAAAAATCTCCTTTTCTCGTACATTCCACTGGGGGACACAGACCATGGGACGTTCCAGAGCAGTCCATGGGGTGGGAAAAAAACAGTCCAACACCACCAAGGGGGAATGCCCGCAGTCAAACAGGAACCACAGCCTGCAATACCTTGCACTCAAAGGCAGCATCAGCCTACGCCAACAAGTGCAGTTAGTAGAACTTTGTAAAGGAGTGTAAGGACGACCAGGTGGCCGCCCAACACAAGTGAGAAGCAGAGGCGCGATGGCGCTTCGCCCAGGAGGCCCCTGGTGGAATGAGCGGTAACCCCCACCGGGGGAACCACGGCAAGAGTACGATATGCCGCAGCAATAGCCGACCGGATCCACCGAGCCACAGAGACCTTGGAGGACGGCAGACCCCTACAGATAGGTATACCCTCAGTGCCCTAACAACGTCCAGGGAATGGAGAGCATGCTCCTTGGAATTTGTCGGAGAGGGACAAAGGAAAGGCAGGACAAGATCCTTATTAAGGTGAAAAACTGAGACCACCTTGGGCAAAAAGAACGGGACCATGCGGAGCACCACCTTATCCCTGAAAAAGGGCTCCCGGCAGGAAAGAGCAGCCAACTCCGATACCCGTCAGATAGAGCAGATGGCCACCAAAGAGACCACCTTCCGGGTAAGAAAGGTCAAAGAAACTTCCCTTAGCGGCTCAAAGGGAGCCGTCCGAAAGGCGAGCAAGACCACGTAGAGATCCCAAATGCACCACCACTAGTAGGAGGGTGTTCACGGGACCAAGAAAAGCCAAAGCCCGTTGAAGAAAAGGGCAAGATCGCAGACCTGACCCTTAAGGGAACCCAGAGACATTCCCATTTCCAAGCCCGACCGGAGGAAAGAGAGGACAACCGAAACCGAAAAACGAAGAGGAAAAATGTCCAGCTCCTAAAGGAAGGTAATAAAAACCTTCCAGGTACGATAGTAAACCTTGGAGGAAGCAGGCTCCAAGTCTTGATCATAGTCCTCAAAACGGCGTCCGAGAAGCCCCTCTTCATTAGGACGGCGGTGACAACAGCCACGCCATTAAACAAAGCTGCCGTAAATTCGGGTGGAAGAGCGGCCCTTAGGGCAATAGGTCCATCTTGAGAAGGACCACCGAACGTCTGTCACCAGTCGAGTGACGTCCGAGAACCAGATGCAGCGAGACCGGTCGGGGTCCCTTTACCACCTCGATCCTGCAAAGAACCCTTGGGAGCAGAGGCAGCGGAGGAATGACGTAGAGGAGAGAAGCCTTGCCACGGAGCTACCAGCACGTCCACCCTGTACGCCTCCGGATCCCAAACCATGGTCAGGAATGTGGGAGAGCCTGGACTCCCACATTCCTGTTGTTGAGCCTGGACGCCATCAGGACTACGTCTGGGCGGCCCCAAAGGAGACAGAGGTCCTCGAATACTGCAGGATGCAGGGACTACTCGTCCGGATCCACCTCGTTTAGGCTGAGAAAATCTGCCGTCCAGTTGTCTATTACCGGGATGTACACCGCAGACAGCACTGGAACATGAGCCTCCGCCCACTGGAGGATCCTTTCCACCTCCAGCATCACCTTCTAGTTGCGGGTCCCGCCCTGATGGCTGATGTAGGCCACGGCAGTGGCGTCGTCTCACTGAACCCTCACCGGGCGACCCGCCAGAAGAGGGACAGGAAACAGCCCTTAGCACCAGAATGTTGATCAGAAGGTGTAACTCCGCCACTGACCAAACTCTCTGAACCATCCGGGTCTGGAGACCGCCGCCCCAGCCAGGAGACTGGTGTCAGTGGTGACGACCGTCCAGGAAATCGGAGGAAGGACCTCCCCGAAGTCAGGTTCTGGGGAGAAGCCACCAAGGGAGCTCTTCCCGGACCCGAGGAGGCAGGCGAACCAGACCATGCGACTTCCTGTCCCTAAAGGACAGGATGGCCCGCCGCAGAGGTCGGGAGTGAAACTGGGCATAGGGAACAACCTCGAAGGAGGCCACCATAAGACCCAAAACCAGCATGTAGTCCCGGAGGGAGAGGTCCCGGGAGCGTAGAACGCGGGACACAGAGTCCTGGATCCGAAAGATCTTGGCTTCCGGGACAAATACCTGAGCGGCCCCGGTGTCCAAAAACCTTCCCAGAAAGGACACCCTTTGGGACGGCTGGAGAGAGGACTTGAGAGAAGTTGATCAGCCAGCCGAACTGTTCCAGAGTCTAGACAGTGATCCGGACGCCGTCCTCGGTCAGAGAGAGAGAGCCATTACCAGGATATCGTCCAAGTAGGGCATATGCCCCTGGCGCGAGGAAGCTCAACGATCGGTGCCAAGATTGTTGTAAACACCCGGGGGGCCTTCGCCATGCAGGTCAGCGTCCAGGATGGCCACTGACGCAAGGAAACTCTTCCGGAAGAAGAGAAGTAACAAGGGAGTGGAGGGGCTCCATTCGGAACCTCTGTACCTGCAGGGACCTGTTAAGTAGCAGGCCCAGGATCGGACAGACCGGACAGGGGCTCAATTCGGAACCTCCGTACCTGCAGGGACCTGTTAAGTAGCAGGCCTAGGATCGGACAGACCGATCCCTCGTTCCTGGGAACAACAGGTTGGAACCTGGGTAATCACCCCTCTGGATAGAAGGGAAGACACTGCTTGTATTACACAAGGATCGCTGTCAGAAGAGGGATACGAACCCACGCCTCCAGAGGAGACTGCGACCTGAACGCAAGTAGCACCTTAGACCGCTCGGCCATCCTGACAAGCCCGGAGGGTCGAGACCGAGACCGGATCCCCAGTCTATCTTGCAACTAGAAGTTACAACTTCCAGGGTCCAGGCATCCTGGATGTGCGCTCTCCAAACCTGCTGGAAGGACAGCAGCCGGCACCCCACCGCTAGAGGTGGGGGCACCCCCTCAGGCAGAGGACTGCATGGGAGCTGCAGGACGGGCAGAGTGGGCTCGCGGCCGCCCGAAGGGTTGGGAGCTTAAGGGAGGGCTTCTAAACAGTATCCTGCGATCCACCGGAAGAAGGGACCGAGGCAGATCTGGAAGAAGAGAAGCGATGAAAGGACAGGTTCCTAGAACCAGAGCCTTAAGGTGCGTTTGGACTTGGACTGAGGCAGATGGGTGCTCTTGCCCCCTGTAGCATCCGAGAGAATCTCGTGTAGCTTAGCACCAAACGGCCTGGAGCCCGCAAATGGGAAGTTAGTGAGGGAACACTTGGAAGAAGCATCCGCGTCACAGACCTTCAACCAAATTTTCTTGCGCTGTGTGACGGACAGGGCCGAGACACACACATGGCCAGACACACCTGAAGGAGAAAGATCAGTGGGTCCGCAGGGGCGTCCTGCTCCGAGAGGTCCTGAAGGAGGAGTTGGAACCATTCAGACAATGCTCTCGCGACCCAGGAAGAGGCAAAGGCGGGCCGTGGGCCCGTACCTGATAGAGTGCAGACGGCTTTGGATAGGGAATCCAGACGTCTGTCAACCGAGTCCTGCAGAGAGGAACTGTGTAAGACAGGGAGAGCCGTGTTCGTTGCCATTTCAACACTGGCAGGTCCACCTTAGGAGGAGAGGACCATTGTTCCACCTGCTCTGGCGGAAAAGGATAGAGAGTATCCATCCGTCTAGTGTCAAAAAAGCGGTGAGTAAGGCGGTCCCAGGCCTTAGAAAGGACCTTGGAGAATTCGCCATAGATAGGGAAGACAACCGCCTCCGATTTACTGGAATGGAAAAGGGTGAACTCCAGCTACTAGTGTAGGGAGAGTCCACTTGGCTATTGAACGTGTCACGCACTGCTGCCACCAAGTACGCTACCATAGTGGAGAGTTGTGACGAGGGTTCCAGCTCTGTGTCCTCGTCCGAGCTGGACCGTTCCCCGTCAGACCTTTATCCCTGCGTGAGGGGAAGTGTCTGAACATGCCTCTAGGCGAGGGGGGGGGAGGCAGAGGAAGGATGCTGCTGCATACGTTGCCTTTTAGTGGTCGAGCGTCCTCTGTGGGAACCACTCGGAGGTGGAGTGGTGTGAACCACAGGATTCGTGACTGCCATGCGTTCATGAAGGCCATGGCAGCACGTGAAAATTGCGCCAAATCAGCGGCCGCCCCGGACATGGTGGATGCCAAAGCAGGTTCCGCGGGCTCCGAAGAGGCGGCAGGGGGGCTGAGCTGAGGAGGGGGAGAAGGATGAACCTGTCCAGGGGCAAGGCAGGAGTCTGAGACCGACAGTGGCAGAAGCTACCATAGTGGAGAAACAGACCTGGCAGGCGTCTATAGGGGCCTGGTGCAGTTTTTGGCAGATTTCTGGGGAGCTCCGGGCTTTGGCATGATCCCAAGCAATTAAAAGTTCTCCTACCGCAGATGCAACAATCGAGGAGTTAATGAGTGTCCTACCACAGCCTAAGGAAGCAGAGGATCCAAGCCGTGTGTGGAGAGGCGCGCTGAGTCAGAGCAGCAGCGCCGGAGAGAGTGAGCGTTAGGCTCTGCCCCCTATGCTGGGCTCCGCCCCCCTACGTTAGGCTCCACCCCAAATCACGTCCTGAACGGCGCGAAACCCGCGCGTGCGGGAAGAATAAAGAATATCCCTGGGCGCCATTTTGGTGAAAAAGGGGTTTACATGCGGCGGAGAAGCGGCCAGACACTGAGCCTGCCGACATGTTGAGGCATCGGCTCTAGCATGTAGCCGGCCTGGCAGGCAAACGTCCGATGGACGGCGGCGGTCGCTCCACGGGGTACCAGGAAAGCGCCATGCTGACCTGCGTCCCCATCTACAAGGAAAATAACAAACTTGAGTAGAAGTGTCATCCTCCTTCACCAGACACTAAGCAAAGACTGCAGTCCTTGCTTAGTGTCTGGAGGAGCTCTCTTTGTTATTTGCATAGTCTCCCTCCTAGTGATACCTCTAAGCTATACCCATGGTCTGTGTCCCCCAATGGAATGTACGAGAAATAGACATTTTGTTTTATATATAATAAAACTGTTTAGTGAAACTAGGTGTCCTGCAATTAATTGTTTATTGTGAAGGAAAATATTGATTTGAGTAGTGAAATGTAATAGAAAATAATGAGTGAGAGGGTTGAGTCTAAAATGGATGGAGAAATAATTTTTTTTTTTTTGAGTAATAGAGAGACGGTATCTCTGGTGCTACTATAATCCTGAATGCAGTTCTGACAGGAAAAGATGCGGACAACACACAGTGTGCTGTCCGCATCCACATTTCCGTTCCACATCCGCACTTCTGTCCCGCAAAAAAATAGAACGTGTCCTATTCTTGTCCACGGACAAGAAAAGGCATTTCTATTAAAGTGCCGGCCATATGCGGTCCACAAAATACGGAACGCACATGGCCGGGCGTCCGTGTTTTCCGGATCCGCAATTTGCGGAACCGCAAAACACTTGCGGACAAGTGAATGGACCATAAGATGCCGTTTTTTTTATTGTAGCTAGCTGAAACTAAATCATTTCCACTATGAAGAACACCAGGGTTTTAACCTTTTGCTACCACCCACTCGCACGGGCAGCTGGCGCCATGGCCTTCGGGTCTCCACCGTTTCAAACAGCAGAGATCAGCAGCCGGCAATAATGCCGATCGCGGTAATTAAAGCCTTTAGATACTGTGATCAAGACAGATCACAGCATCTAAAGGGTGAAAAAACCGGGCTTCTTACCGGCATCCTTTGCGGCCAATGAGGATGCCGGTAATTGATTTCCGGCAGGCCAACATAAGAAATGAGCAATCCTGAACAATAACTGGATTTCAAAAACCCATGATTGTTCAGAATAAAATTTTTTTGATTTTGTACGCTTAAATACGAGCTTCAAAAATCATTACAAAAAGTAAAACACGTTAAAAAAAATATATAAAACATTAAAAAAATAATGCTTAAAATCACCCCCTTTCCGTAGAATAAAAAAATAAATATCATAGGTATTCACCAATACGGCAAATGGTGTCGCGGAAAAAAAAAAGGTCAAAATGGCCAATTTGCCATTTTTTCATTGCTTCTCTTACCCAAAAAAATGTAATAAAATGTGATCAAAAAGTCACACACGCTGTAAAATGGTATCAATAAAACTACAGAGTGTCCCGCAAAAAAATTAGCCCCCACAGAGCTCAGTAGATATCACTATAAAAAAAGTTATGGGGGTCAGAATATGGTGATTTTTTTTTCAAAGTTTAAATTTGTTTTTACGCTAATTAGACATGTAAAAACGATACATGTGGGGCATCATGATCATACTGACCCAGAGAATGAAGAGCATTGGTCAGTTTTGCCACAACCAGAATGCCGTGGGAACAAAAACCATAAAAACGTGGAGGAATTGGGCTTTTTCTCCCACTTCCACCGCATTTGGAATTTTTTTTACCGCTTCCCCATTACATTGTATGCCATAATAAATGGTGGCATTAGAAAGTACATCTTGTAATGCAAAAAAATAAGCCTTCATACAGCTATGTGAATGGAAATATTAAAAAGTTATGGCTCACTGAAGATAGGGAAGAAAAATTAAAAAGCAAAAACAAAAAACAAACAAAAAAAAAAAAACTGTATCCTAGGGGTTAATGAGGCTGCTAAATGGAAAACTGCATCCTGAACGCATGTCAGAGCTGCACTTTGTGCCAGCACCCATAGGCTCTGCTTCCATCACTATGCAGCAGTACCAACTAGCATCCTGAGCATCACTGTGATAGGAAGACTGGAGAAGCCTAGAGAACTACACTACTTACCAAAGTCAATATCCAGGAGAGCTGCATTTGCACCTTCCACCAAAATTTTCTTTGGAGTGCCATGAAGAGCTTCATGTATAAAGTAAATACCATCCTTCACCATTGGTCTTACTTTCTGAGCATAGTCCTTAAAAAAACAAATAAGAACGTGTTCTTTAGCATATTTCTAGCCATTTTTTACATCCAAACTGTACTAAAAAGCATAAACCACAATTCAATATAAAATTTACATGGGAAGTCATATACAACTATAGGACATTCAATTTGAATGCCTCTGGACTATATGTTGTACTCTCGAGTCGCGTAATTGAGATAAACGAAAAGTGTATCAGAACTTCACACATAAAATGTCTTGTTTATAAACTGTATTGTGTTGATCAAAATGTATTAACAAAAAACTAAAATCGGGTATTCCCCACCTGAAGGACCGATACAAAAGGGTGCTTAACCCTTTTACCCCCAGATGTTTTGTTTTTTCTTGTGTTTTCATTTTGCGCTCCCTGCCTTCCCAGAGCCATAACTTTTTTATTTGTCTGTTCACATAGCCACATGAGGGCTTGTTTTTTGCGGTACAAGTTGTACCTTCCAACGCCACCATTTAATATTGCATATTATGTAGTGGGAAGGGGAAAAAAAAATCCAAATGGGGTGAAAAAGCGGAAAAAAAAAAAAATTTTAAATAAGCTATTCTACCACAGTTTTAATTTTTACATTTTTTTTTATTTACGACGTTCGATGTGCAATAAAACGGACGAGTTACTTTTTATTCTACAGGTTAGTATGAATTCGGCGATACTTTATATGTATAGTTTTGACAGTGATAAAAAAAAAAAGTGTGGGGGGGAAAAATCTGTTTTCTTTTTTTGAACCCTATAACCTTTTTTGTAATTATGTGTAAGGAGCTGTATGGAGGCTAATTTTTTGCGGGACGATCTGAACTTTTCATCGATACCATTCTGGGATTACTTTTTATAAAAAATTTATTGTAGAAAATAAAGCGACCAAAAACGGCGAATCAGCCATTTGGACGCATTTTTCCGTTTTGCCGTATGGGGAATACATTCTTATACTATCGGCGTTTTCGCGCATCGTGAAACCCATGTAGTGTATTTTTTTAGTTTTTTTTTTTTTTTTTTTTTGGAAAAAGGGGGGTAATTTATTTATTTATTTTTTTTACTTTTTTACAGTTCCCATAGTGAACTATAACAATCATTCATCTGATTGCTATTATCATAGACTACAAAGCACTTGCATTGGAGTTTATGATGATTTTACTAGTTTCCTGTGGAGCCCTATTACAGGCAAGGGCTCCATTGGAGGCTTGGGCAGAGAAATGGCAGATGAGGTTTAACACTGACAAATGTAAAGTTATGCACATGGGAAGGAATAATGCAAGTCACCCGTACATAATAAATGGTAAAACACTCAGTAACACTGACATGGAAAAGGATCTAGGAATTTTAATAAACAGCAAATTAAGCTGCAAAACACAGTGTCAGGCAGCTACTGCCAAGGCCAATAAGATAATGGGTTGCATCAAAAGGGGCATAGATGCCCGTGATGAGAACATAGTCCTACCACTTTACAAATCACTAGTCAGACCACACATGGAGTCCTGTGTACAGTTCTGGGCTCCTGTGAACAAGGCAGACATAGCAGAGTTGGAGAGGGTTCAGAGCAGGGCAACTAAAGTAATAACCGTTATCAAAATTAGGGTTATTGACTTTAGAAAAAAGACGACTGAGAGGAGATCTAATAACTATGTATAAATATATCAGGGGTCAGTACAGAGATCTGTCCCATCATCTATTTATCCCCAGGACTGTGACTGTGACGAGGGAACATCCTCTGTGTCTGGAGGAAAGAAGGTTTGTACACAAACATAGAAGAGGATTCTTTACGGTAAGAGCAGTGAGACTATGGAACTCTCTGCCTGAGGAGGTGGTGATGGTGAGTACAATAAAGGAATTCAAGAGGGGACTGGATGTATTTCTGGAGTGTAATATTACAGGCTATAGCTACTAGACAGGGGTCGTTGATCCAGGGAGTTATTCTGATTGCCTGATTGGAGTCGGGAAGGAATTTTTTCCCCTTAAGTCTGCCTCACAGGGCTTTTTTGCCTTCCTCTGGATCAACTTGTAGGAAACAGGCCGATCTGGATGGACAAATGTCTTTTTTTGGTCTTATATACTATGTTAATACTATGCAGAAGCCTCCTGTCATTCACAAAGACAGGGGCTGCTGCACACAAGCTCCAGCTCCTCCGATCGCCACACGGGGGAGCCGGAGCACCCCCGGGAGTTGTCAGCACGCTCAGATGCAGTGGTCAGGATTGACCACGGCATCTGAGGGATTAACCCTGGGTTCAGACCTGAGCGTTCTAAAAACGCGCGTTTTAGTCGCGTGTTTTTGCAAATAGGAAACGCGCGTTCTTGTGATTGACTACTGTGGTGTCAATCACAAAACGCGCGACAAACGGCCAAAAAAAAGCTCAAGTACTTGTTTATGCGTTGGGCGTTTTACAGAGCGTTCAAACGCGCTGTAAAACGCTCAAGTGATAACCAGGGCCATAGGAAATCATTGGCTTTCATGTCTTGAGCGTTTTACAGTGCGTTTGAACGCGCTGTAAAACGCTCAGGTGTGAACTTAGGGTAAATGTCCGCGATCGGCATTACTGCCGGTTGAGGACATGAGCCGCGCGTGTCTGCTATGGTCAACATTACCACTAACACGACCCGTACTTGAGCTCCCACAGTCTCGGCCCCCAGAGAGGCTGGAATTTTTTCTGATAGTGTGCAAGCACGAGCACCACAGATGGATTACAGGGTGGTTGTAACCATGGAAACGAGCAGTGTATAATGTGATGGAAAAATGAGCCAAGCCAGCAAAGGAAGCAATATGGATAACAACAATACATTAGTAAGTGGCTTGTATTAACTTTGTCTACATGATAAATGCCATTTGCTGAAGTGAAACAGCCCATTAGGGCCACCCTCGGTCAATTAGTGACTGAGAGCTATGTACATATGAACACACACTTAGGCCTCATGCACACAAACGTATTTTCAGTTTGCATTTTTTACAGAACAAATACGGACCTATTCATTTCTATAGGGCCGCAAAAAAATGTGGACAGCACACAAATGTTACGTGTGTGCTGTCCGCAAACATTTATCATGTAGAGAAAGTTAATACAAGGCAGTTACTAATGTACTGTGATTATCCATATTGCCTCCTATTTTGTCTTGGTTAATTTTTCAATCACATTATACACTGCTCGTTTCCCAGGTTACAACCACCCTGTAATCCATCAGTGGTAGTCAGAAAAAATGCCAGCCTCTCTGGTGGTCGGCACCATGGGAGCTCAACGTAAGATGGTACTTTTTTTTTTTTTTAATAGTGTACCAGCACAGCCATGCTGCTGGACTGCAAGGTGGTCATAACCATGGAAACTTTCTCTGCATAATAAATGCTTGTTGAAAAAAAATTTGTTGAAGTGGCAAAACACCTTTAACCCCTTAAGGACCGGGCTAATTTTCACCTTAGGACCAGGCTATTTTTTGCAAATCTGACCAGTGTCACTTTATGTGGTGATAACTTTAAAACGCTTTTGCTTATCCAGGCCATTCTGAGATTGTTTTTTAGTCACATATTGTACTTCATGACACTGGTAAAATTAAGTCGAAAAATTTCATTTTTATTTATAAAAAAATTATCAAATTTACCAAAAATTTGTAAAAATTTTCAATTTTCCAAGTTTCAATTTCTCTACTTCTATAATACATAGTAATACCGCCCAAAAAAGTTATTAATTTACATTCCCCATATGTCTACTTCATGTATCGATCATTTTGGGAATGCCATTTTGTTTTTTGGGGACGTTACAAGGCTTAGAAGTTTAGAAGCAAATCTTGAAATTATTCAGAAATTTTCAAAAAACCACTTTTTAGGGACCAGTTCAGGTCTGAAGTCACTTTGTGAGGCTTACATAATAGAAACCATCCAAAAATGACCCCACTCTAGAAACTACACCTCTCAAGGTATTCAAAACTGATTTTACAAACGTCATTAACCCTTTAGGTTTTCCACAAGAGTTAATGGCAAATGGAGATAAAATTTCAGAATTTCGATTTTTTGGAAAATTTTCAGTTTGAATCCATTTTTTCCAGTAACAAAGCAAGGGTTAACAGCCAAACAAAAGTCAATATTTATTGCCCCGATTCTGTAGTTTGCAGAAACACCCCATATGTGGGCGTAAACTGCTGTATGGCCAAACAGCAGGGCGTAGAAGGAAAGGAACGCCATATGGTTTTTGGAAGGCGGATTTTGCTGGACTGGATTTTTGACACCATGTCCCATTCGAAGCCCCCCGATGCACCCCTAGAGTAGAATCTCCAAAATAGTGACTCCATCTAAGAAACTACACCCCTGATGGTTTTCAAAACTGATTTTTACAAACTTTGTTAACCCTTTAGGTGCTCCACAAGAGTTATTGGCAAATGGAGATGAAATTTCAGAATTTCTATTTTTTGTTACCTTGCCTCAAAAAAAGTGTAATATAGAGCAACCCAAAATCATATTTACCTTAAAATAATAAAACATAACTGCCACCTTATCCCGTAGTTTCCAAAATGGGGTCACTTTTTTGGAGTTTCTACTGTAGGGGTGCATCAGGGGGGCTTCAAATGGGACATGGTGTCAAATAACCAGTCCAGCAAAATCTGCCTTCCAAAAACCATATGGCGTTCCCTTCTTTCTATGCCCTGCCGTTTGGCCATACAGCAGTTTACGACCACATATGGGGTGTGTCTGAAAACTAGAGAATCGGGGCAATATATATTGAGTTTTGTTTGGCTGTTAACCCTTGCGTTGCTACGGATGCGGCAATACCAAATATGGCTACTTTTTGGGGGGTTTTGTTTCAGTTTTACATAATACAGCATTTTTGAAAAAAAAAAACGATTTTTTAGTGTCTTCACATTCTGAAAGCCATATTTTTTTTTATTTTTTGGGCGACTGTCTTATGTAGGGGCTCATTTTTTGTGGGATGAGATGTCGGTTTGATTGGAACTATCTTGGGGTGCATATGACATTTTGGTCGCTTGCTATTACACTTTTTGTGATGTAAGGTGACACGGTATTTTATTTTTTGTTGTGTTCACCTGAGGGGTTTGGTCATGTGTTTTTTTTATAGAGCAGGTTGCAACGGACGCGCCGATACCAAATATGTATACTTTTTATTTATTTATTTAAGTTTTACACAATATTATCATTTTTTAAAACAAAACAAATCATGTTTTAGTGTCTCCATAGTCTGAGAGCCATATTTTTTTTATTTTTTGGGGGTGATTGTCCTATGTGGGGTATCATTTTTTGCCGGATGAGATGATGGTTTGATTGGCACTATATTTGGGTGCATATAACTTTTTGATCGCTTGCTATTAAAGTTTTTGAGATGTGAGGTGACAAAAATGTTTTTTTTTTACATTGTTTTTATTTTATTCTTTTAACAGTATTTACCTGAGGGGTTAGATAATGTGATATTTTTATAGAGCAGGTTTTTACGGACGCGGCGATACATAATATGTATACTTTTTATTTATTTATTTTACTTTAACACAATAATAGCATTTTAGAAAAAAAAAATTATGTTTTAGTGTCTCAGTCTGAGAGCCATATTTTTTTATCTTTTTGGGCGATTGTCCTATATAAGGACTCATTTTTTGCGGGATGAGATGGCGGTTTTATTGGTACTATTTTGGGAGGCATACGCCTTTTTGATCACTTGGTATTAAACTTTTTGTGATGCAAGGTGACAAAAAATGGCTTTTTTACACCATTTTTTTGTGTTTTTTTTAATGGTATTTGCGTGAGGGGTTAGGTCATGTGATATTTTTATAGAGGAGATTTTTACAGACATGCCGATACCTAAATATGTGTAGTGTATTTCATTTTTTTTATTTTTATTCAGGGATATGTATTTTTCTTATTTTTACTTTTTTTTTTTCACTTTTTTGACATTTTTTTTTTACCCAGACCCACTTGGTTCTTGTAGATCCAGTGGATCTGGTGTCTATATAATACAGTAAGTACACTATATAGTGTACTTACTGTATTTTTTACTTTACAAAGTCTGAATAGGCTTTTGCCTTTAGCAAAAGCCTATTCAGATTTTCAGTGCCATGGAGAGCAGGACGCTTCTGAAAGCGTCCTGCTGCCATGGTAACCATCACCCGCTGCCATTACAGAGCAGTGGGTGATGGGAAGGGAGGGGAGCTCCCTCCCTCTGCTATCCTATCCCGTCGGGGGGCTGCAAAGGTACAGCAGCCCCCCGATGGGAGAGTGAGTGAGCTCCCTCCATGTTAACACCTTTTATACCGCGGTCCGTACGGAGCGCAGTATAGAAGGGGTTAAGCTGCTGACATCTGCAGCACAGATGTCAGCAGTTTATAGCAGGGGGTCAGCAATGTGCTGACCCCCTGCTATACCCACTAGACACCAGGGAAAGCGCTTGAAAGGAGGCGGGCGGGGATCGCACTGCGATCCCGCCTCCCGCGACGCCCAACCGCATCTCCCTGCACCGCCCGGGGACACTAATATGGCGGGGTGCAGGGGGTTAAAATTTATAGGTTTGGGGCATATTTTAGTCTCTGATCCCCGCGGTCTGATCAGAGACTACAGAAAGCGCAGCAAACCGCAGGTCTGAATTGACCTGCGGTTTGCTGCGATCGCTGACATGGGGGGGGTCACAGGACCCCCCTGGGCATTGTTTCAAGGTGCCTGCTGATTGATTTCAGCAGGCATCTTTTTCAGATCACCGCCACGTGCGCAGCGGTGATCGGATATTCGCAGGGTGTACATGTACGCCCTTGGTCCTTAAGTACCAGGACACAAGGGCGTACATGTATGCCCTTCATCCTTAAGGAGTTAAGGTGAAAAAATGTCTGGGTGCTGAAGAGGTTAAACTGTTGTGATCCAAATATTTTGATACATATATAACTGCAATACCTTAAGTTTGTTAAGTTCTCCTTCAATGTTGACTTCAAGTGAAGGGTACATCGATTTATACTGCTTAGCCAGAATTTCAAATCTAGGAGAGAAAAAAGAAAACCTTTACAACAGTTTGCACACAAGCAGTAGGAGCAGCCAGGAAAAAACAACTTGCAATGGGTCAAAACCTATGGGGAAAAAATGACCCATTCCAAGAACAACCAATGGGGCACCCTCAAAAAGGACCAAACAGGATTACTCGCACTTGGTCTTCATTGACAGAATATGAACCCCTTCCTGAATCAAGAAATCTGTCTTTTAATTTTTGCCTCTTACTAACTGCCTTGCAGGAACCTTAATTTTATTTTTATTTTTTCCCGTTAACATACACGTGTGAGGGCATGTTTTTTTAGTACACTTTCTTATGGCACAATTTAATTTTGCATACAAAGTAGTGGGATGTTGTAATCGCTGATCACAGCAGGCACTTGCCAGATCTAGCCTGAACCATGATATACACTATCCCTCTTTTTTTTCTCTCCTTTTTTCCTCATCTCATGAGTTAAGTTCACGCTCTGTGATTTAAGCAGTTGTATATCAGACAGATACAAGGACTGTACATATTATCTGGTCCGAAACGCGTTGACAATACTGGCATGAATGATGTCAATATGACTTGGAGATTTTAATCGCTCAATAAAGATCGAATTGAATTTTATCCCATCCACTGCTGGAGCTGGACTTTTTCCTTCTTTATATCAGACAGATAACCTCGTCTTTTGTTTGTGGCTGCATATAAACAATAACATTTCATTAACTGTTTTGCTCTCTATGCTCAACTGCTATCATCTTTTGCTGTAATGTGATTATTAGATATGAGCAAACTTTTCAAAATTTGATTTGGACACTTCGCAGAATTTTCATTAAAAATTTGCTTTATTCCGAATTAAATTTATCACGAAGTGCTTTAACTCAGCTATATCCCGGCCTGCAGGTAGAGTGTGTTCCGGTGTACATCACTGTGCATTGGAAGCAACATGCATAGCTAGTCCTTTCTGGTAGTGAAACAGTTACTGTGTGTCAGTATGACAGGCAGGTCACATGCCTGTATATGGATGTGTAAATTGGCATGCATCACTATTAGGCTCAGTCCACACTTCCCTTATTTGGTCAGTTATGGGCCCAAAACACAGAACAGGGGTGCGTGGTTTTGGCTGCGATCTGCTATGGCCGCATAAGATTATTGCTCCGCCTCACGACCGCTCTAAACAGCGATTTAATACCTGTCTGCAACTCCTAATCATCCCTTAGGACCAGCATCCATGCTACCAATCGGCAGGAGGAGATCGTGGAGGATCTCCATCCCTACATCTTCAAAATATTCACAGATCAAAGTCAGTGGACACCCAATCGTCATCGCCACAGCCGAGTAAATGCACAAGACTCCCCTCCCTGTCCCAGATCAGTTTCCTAGAGAAATACAACTCATTTGGCTTGCATACAAAAAAATCTCAGCTCACACTACAGTATCCAATAAAGGCATTCCTTCTAGAAATCCTGCTAAACAGAAGCTGAAGATCCAATCAGACCCCGAGTGTAATGATGCTTCTACACACTCCCTAGATGACACCTCCATTCAGTCTAGAACTAGGGACTGCTCAGTTAGCAGAAAGTACACTCCTTAAAATTATACGACATATGGAGACTTCAGAAAGCATCCCAGCGTGACTACACATACTACTCGACCTAGATTGGACTACTTTCTTGAAAGAACCCTTTTTGACAATGTCATTTCATCCACCATCAGCAATATCACTTGTTCGAATCATGCCCCATCACCATCTCCATAGCAGACAGACTCTTGATTATGTATAGAGGGCAAACTCCTACCTTATCAATCATGTCTCCTACTCCCCGAAAATAGAAGAGGATCTTAGCCAATACTTCACACATAATGACCAACCCAAGCCGACATTAACTCTTTTATTGTGGAAGACCCACAAGGCGACAATCAGGGGTACTTTCATCAAACCCAGCACCAGACTTAAAAAACAGATACATAGACTCTACTATCTCCCAAATCAAAGACCTAGAGCGATGTGACAAAACAAGTGCATATGTCAACCCAGAGATATATCACTAAACTTTCTTGAGGAGCATATTTCTGGTTTGGGCTTGAGTCTATGGAAACACCACAACATATTAACTTTTGATGCACTCTATGATAAACAGGGACATCTCCATTTCCAACACATCAAAACCCTATACCATATTCCAAACCAATAGTTCTACAAAATTTCTTCAGTTAAGAGAATTTATAAAAAAAAAAAAAAAAAACTAACATTTTACCAACATGCACTGGTTTCAGATACCATCTTGGTCAAGAAACTTTTCTTGGGACCCAAAGGCATCTCCAGGTTTTATGATCACATTGGGAATAAATCCACTATGATCCTTACCACTCCTGAGTTAAAATGGCATCAAGACCGGAGTACCTCTCCTTCACTAACACAATGACAAAAGTCCTACACTTTCATCCACAAACTCTTTAGAAGTGTAGCACACTTCCCTGTGTGCCTTATTAAAAAATAATCACAGATGGTATCTCATGCCTAATTGCCTACATCTCATGTTCCCATCCTGCTCACAATATTGCTGAAAGAATTGTGGTCAAATACGTACTTTTAAACATATCCTCTGGGATTGCACCACCATTGCTCCCCTTTGGTTGGCCGCACAAAGGATCATCCATATTCTCAGACAACCTACGACTACACTTACCCCTGAACTAGCCCTGTTATTGATAGGTCTGGAGACTTACTCTGCCCACCATAGAACTGTGGTAGCCCACTTTCTAATAGAAACCAAGTTGGTAATTACTCGTTATTGGAAGTCCACCACTCTTCTGCATATTAATTAAGTTTTTCAAATTCTCAATGCAAACTGCTATTATGAAAAAATCCTTGCCATCCAAAACAACAAACAGACTACATACCAGAGATCCTGGGATATTTGGACAAATAGTACGTTTTTTTTAAATACTATCTGTTAACTAGATACTTGCACAACAATAGATACCACTTAGAGCTTTTTCTATGTTCGTCACACACAACATTCTGTTGATACTTCCTTTCGTCTGTTTGGTTTACCATTCCCTTTTCTGATGTTTCTCTATCCCTTTTGAATAGCCACTATCCTCACTGTCCTTTAACATCCAACACAGTCCCACTCTATGTTGAGCCAGATACATTAGTTGTTGGGGATATGACCAATCACCAGAAAGAACATCAAGACCATTCATTTGGTTGTTCAGTACCAGCCTATATGTCATTAACCCGAATTGAATAAAGGTAATCTCTTTCCTATCCTGAATGGTCATCCTCATGGATACCGAGAACTGATGCAGATCTTTTCAAGATACCTTATCTGAGAGTAGGATTGGCTCACCATACAGTAACTGCTGGAATTAACAGACCAAGTAACTGAAGTTTGAACTCAGCCTTACAGGTCAATGTTTGTGTCAAGTATAATGTACATAACTGTGCAATAGCCCAAGATTTAACTATAGAGCAGTCTCTTTTTAAACAGTCTCCTATCTCCACAAAGGTTGCTGGAGAACCTGTTTTATTACACACTGATTCTACAAAATTGTGAAAGAGCAGTCTCATCTTATGGTTGTTGGGGTGTCCACATTGGTTGATAGATAAGCTATTGTGTTACCAACTCAAACTCCACTGTAGAGTGAAAGAGCTGTCTCATTTAACAGTCTCCTGTTTACACATAGGTTGCTTGAGAACCTGGTGTGTAACACTCATTCAAGCAGCAGCCCCATGAGTGGAGAAGGTGTCAGCAGTAAGGTTGTGCTCAAGTCACTGTTTATTTTTCCCTTCTTCTGATCTGTAAGAAGAACCCAACAAAAAATGGATCCTGCCTTTTAAGCATCCGCTTCACACGCTCAGTATTTGATCAGTATTGGTAAGGCAAAAACAGGAGTGGATCCAAAACAAAAAAGGACACATGAAGGAAGTATTTGCATGTCTTCTGTGTTTTGGACCCACTCCTGCCTTTGGCCTGCAAAACCTGATGTAAAACGCTGACCATGGGATAGAGATTATAGATGATCCCAAGACAGGATCCGTCATGGTTTTCATCTTTCAGTTCTTCTGAAGGATCAGGAGAACGGCAAAATAAACTGTGATGTTAACAAGGCCAAACAGGGAAACTAGTGTCCCCGGAACAGACTGGTGAGGGTGGCAACAACGAGAGGAGTCATCATAGTGGCCCAGTCACCGATTGGTGAATGTAGCAGCTTGGTGAGTCATCACAGTGGTTTAGTCAAAGAGTGGTGAGGGTGGCAACAGCATAAGGAGTCATCATAGGGGCCCAGTCACAGAGTGCTGAGGTGGGGGCAACAGCAGTGGCAGTAACAGCACAAGATGGTGGCAGTAGGAGAAGATGGGAGCAGGTGTGTGGCAGCATCCGAGTTACAGGCCATTTTTCACAATGTTTTGGTGTGGCAGCACACTTCAGTCAGACCAATACTGCCAGAATAATTTAGTCTGATACATCAAGCATTGGCGTGTGGAAATTCTGGCTGATCCACACCTGATTCATCTGTACAAAGGTTAGTCTCTTAACATTTTGTGTTGAGAGTTCTCTTTGGGGTAACTAGGCCTCCAGCCGTACTAAACACGTGCTCTGATGCCACACTACTGGCCGGGCAGGACAGCTTGTCCAGGGCAAATTCAGACAGTTACAGCCACAATTCAAATGGACAGGTGGCAGTGGCCACAGGGTCCCCTTCCTCCTCCTCAGTATCTTCATTGGTGGCAGTTTCCAATTGAAGCCCCAGCAGTGAAATTATGGGGCTCTGATCGGTTACCATGGCAGTCAGGACGCTACCTGCCATGGTAAGCTCCCTGCTTCTGTGTGCACAAAGAACAGGGCAGCAGGGACAGTTTAAAATCAAATTCACCCTAATACAGGGGTACACAACCCGCGGGCCGCATGCGGCCCCCGGAACTAAGTTTTGTGGCCCCTGTCTTCAGTGCAGAAGCACAGCTGATCGTGTTTCTGCCGGCAGCACCGCACAACAATGGATGACAGCTCCTGCAATGTAGCAGGAGCAGGTCGGGCCCCCCCGCTGGAAGGGATAGTGAGGAAGCTGAGGAGAAAGCAGAAGCACTTTATCAGCCCTTCTGCCTTCAGCTCAGATAGATTAGCGGCTTGGGGCAGAGGAGCGTAGAGCTGCAGGGTCAGGAAACCCTGATCAGCTCTGCCTTCTACAAACCCCCACAGGAGGCTGGTTTCCCCTGTAACTGGGGCTCCTTTGGATATCCCAGTTACAGTGGAAATAGCACCAAAAAAAGTCTATCATTGTCTCCCAAAGGTCTTTCAGCAACCTCTTGGGGACAAATTATGTGGAAAAAAATATATAAAAAAAATAAGTTAAAAAAATAATAAAAATTTCTTTTTATGATTTTTAAAAAACATTTTTTATATATTTTTTCCACATAATTTGAAAACTAAATAAAAAATTAAATACAAAGAAAAAAAAGAAAATATTAGGTGGTAAAAAATTGATTATAAAAAAATATGATAAAAATGAAAAAAGGAAAAAGTGCAGATTATATGTTAAAAGTATATTTAAACAAATAATTTAAAGTTCTAAAAAAATAAATAAAATAAAAAAAATTGATTATAAAAAAATATGATAAAAAAATAAAAAGGAAAAAGTGCAAAATAAGTGTTCATTGTCCCCCAACAGACTTTTTATGAGCTCTTGGGGGTCATATTATGTGGCAAAAATATATTTAAAAAAATAAGCAATAAACCAATTTAAAAAAAAATAATACAATAAAATATTAATAAAATACAAATAAAAGGAAAAAGAAAAAAGGTGCAAAAAAAAAAAAGGCTCAGTGTCCTCCAAAGGTCTTTTCACGACCTCTTGGGGGACATATCATGTAGCAGAAATATATTAAAAATTCTGTTAAAAATAGAAAAAAAGAATAAAATTTTAAAAAAAAAACACACTAACCAAAACAGTCACCATTACCTCCCCATTCACGTGAAACTATACATATTATATAACAATACGGCCTACACAAAATGGGGAACTAATTATAATAATTTATTTTGGTGTCAGTTTGCATGTTTAAAGAATAAGGAGCTATAGTTTGAAAAAAACACTTTTTAAAAATGTTTTGTACAGTTTCCCCCAAATAAAACTACTAAAACATAAATTATAAAGCCCTATGTGTCACACAAAAAATTGTTGCAAATATTGTTTTGGTAGTCCAACAAATAAGATAGTTACAGCCATTTGAACCACTTGTGCTAAATCACAAAAAAGTGTGTGGTCATTAAAGGGTTAACCAATGAGCTCCTTCCCCACTAGTAAGTTAAAGCGCTTACTGGTTATTGCAGGGCCCCTATAACAGTAGGCGGTGGTAACAACCAGTTAGCGCCGGACTCTGCAGTGAAGGAAAGCGCTTACTGGTTATTGCAGGGCCCCTATAAAAGGCAGGAGGTGGTAATAACCAGTGAGTGCCAGCCTCTGCAATGAAAAAAAGCACTTACTGGTTATTGCAGGGCCCCTATAAAAGGCAGGAGGTGGTAATAACCAGTGAGCGCCATCCTCTGCAGTGAAGGAAAGTGCTTACTGGTTATTGCAGGGCCCCTATAACTGGGGGCAGGAGGCGGTAATAACCAGTGAGCGCAGGTCTCTGCAGTGAAGGAAAACGCTGATTTATGAGAAGGAAGGCAGGATGGAAGGAAATGTCGCCACTTTTCCAGTAAAATAATTTTTAACTAGTTTCTGCAACATGGCCCCTGAAACAAAAGGTTCATACTTACCTGCTAGCCGCTGCTCTGGTCCTCTGCTCTGCCCCTGCTGCCTACATCTTCCGATCCCCGCACTGTTTACAACTGTCAGTACATGGCCATGGTCACATGCCCCTCTCCAGCCAATGACTGGCTTTAGCAGTGACATACTGCTTGTGGCCACATCACCACTGAAGCCAGTCATTGGCTGGAGAGGTGCATGTGACCATGGCCATGCACTGACAGGTGTAAACAGCGCAGGGACCAGAAGATGGGGGAAGTGCAGAGGACCAGAGCGGCGGGGAGCAGGTAAGTATAACTCTTCAGTTTCAGGACCCATGCTGCAGGACGATATTCAGGACAATTACTGGGAAAAAGTGTTCATAGGAGCGCTCATATCCTATATCTGGCCTGTATAATCGTGTCGCTGATCAGTCGATAAAAAAGGAATTGTTCGTTTGTTGGCTGATTTGCATATTTTATCAGGATGAAAGGTTTACAATTATCGGCAGCACATCTCTCTGTGTAATCAGAGATGGGCTACCAATAATCAATATAACTAAATTAAGGTGGAATGACCGTGGTAGTGATCATTCCTCCCCAATCAATTTGCATTGGCTTGTGTAATAATACACTGATGGAAATGAGCGCTTGAAATAGAGCGATGTGACAATGCGGCCCTCAGACCAAAAAAGGTTGTGCACCCCTGTCTTAATAGGGTGAATAGAAAAGGGTTCTAGGTCCATAAGGGGGCTAATAGTTATTAAATAAAAAAATGAAAAGTTAAGAAACAAACAAAAAAAAACAAAAAAAAAAAACACCAAAATGTTAAAAGTTTACATCCCCCCCCTTTCCAATTTTACATATAAAAAAATATAAACAATAAAAAATAAACATATTACATATTGCCATGTCCGAAAAAGTCCAAACTTTTAAAATATTACGAAATATCTCCAATGCGGTAAAAGCCGTAACAAAAAAAAAAAAAAAAGTTAAAACCTCCGATTTGCCATTTTTTAATCACCTTGCCCCCCCAAAAAAAATAGGATAGGACTGCTCTATTATGGGTCGGACGTTCCATAAAATGCGGAATGTACGCTTTTTTTGGTGTTTTATTTTTTTTGTGCCATATCTAAATGGTATATCTATCGCAATACTTTTTTGTGGTATCAAAATCAAATCAAAATTTTGGTATTGCGACAACCCTAGTCACATATAAGCGATTTTGGGGAACACCATTCTGTCTTTTCAGCTCAAGGAGGGCACAGTTTCCTGGCCATTTTCAAGATGTCTTGCAGTTGGGTGGAAGACTTCAGGAACTGCTTTAAGACCAGACGTGCGCCATGCAGGACGCCTCAGCCCTCCTTTATGCAGCGCCTACAGAATGGTCTTCCCGACCATGGTTCTGATCTTCAGTTGGCGAGGAGACAGCCAGGATTCAATTTCTTGTTGAAGGACACTGAGCACTTCCTCCCCGGGTCTGACTCTGTTCGCCCAGGCAGGCCAGGTGCAGAACAGCAGAATTACTCCGTGCTCTATTTAGGTGGTATGCTCGAGGACTGCGCCTACATTTCCTATCTCATCTATTCTTAGACCAAAATGACAGGAGCCAGAGAAGGGACGCCTGTTAGGGAGCTCTTAGAGCTTGGATCAGCTGCCCAAACTGAGTCAAAGGGCCTGATGCATACATATAGTGAGAGTTGTGAAGAATGCTAACAGCATGATTCCATCGAGGAGGCTCACAAAAATGAGTTGGTGCCTCCAGATCTTCCCGGGGACCCCCTAGACACGATATGCTAATAAAGAAATACAGCCCAAACCATGTGGCCCAAATGTTGGCCTCAAAAACAGACTTGGCAAACAACTCTAGGTGACTGTCTATGGCAGGCATCCTCAAACTGCAGTCCTCCAGCTGTTTTAAAACTACAACTCCCACAATGCCCTGCTGTAGAATGATACCTGTAGGCTGTTCGGGCATGCTGGAAGTTGTAGTTTTTCAACAGCTGGAGGGCCGCAGTTTGAGGATGCCTGGTCTATGGAATCACAGGATGAGCCAACCAACATAAGAATAATAATGGTCCTGGTCAGACCTTAGGAGTGGAAGGTCATTAAACACCAGGTCCTGAATAAACGGGCACAAAAGGTCTAGATGTTTTGAAGGGTCAAATTCCATGTGCTGAGTAATGACATTGCAAACATGCCAGGATAAACCCTTGCAGCGGCTAGTCAGAGTGGAATCCTATATTCTCGTGAATAGCAGTGTCCTGACTGTCCATGGAGACACTGCTTCGGATCAAGGTCAGAGTCTGACCACAAATTCGCCTTTGGACAAAAGCTCATATGTACAAGCAAACCCTCAAAGGGGAAGGAGAAACCAAGGAACTCGAAGAGTGTCTGTAGGCATTTTGGAAGGGGGTCTGCCACAAGAAAAGTTCTCCGACACTGAGCAGAGAGGAGCTGAAAGAGGAAGCAACGAGACTGCCCATAACCCCTGGCATGGACTGAGTCCCTGGTGCACAATGAAAACCTGCTCAGGAGGCAGCAGCCCTGTGCGTGACATAGGTACTCAGCATGCAGGGCAAAGGTGGTCCCAGCTGTCTGCTCTGAATCTTTAAATAATATTTTGTACATGTTCAATGGGTGGGGGTGGTGGTGGTGTCGGGGGGGGGGGGGGGATTTGCCACTAGGAACCAACATGTTTATGGAAGAGAGGAGAACTGTTGCAGAACCTCTTAGCTCAGGCCAGAAGAAAAGGAGGTGGCTAGTGGGGGGAGCAAGACACAAAAAGGTGGCAACATTCCTGGAAGGCACTGTAGTAGACATCCAGGCTGGAAGGGAGAACCAGGCAGGGAACCAGAAGAAGATCTGCAGGCAGAAGATAATGGCAACTAAACCTATTAGGAGGAAGAAAGCTGGAAACCAGGGAAAATGGCCATCCCAGGAAAAGCCTGGGAAGCAAACGGCCTTCCTCTCAGCTGAGTTAGAGTAGTGAGGATGGCCGAGAGGTGGTCAGGAGGACCTAGCGGGGCCTACTAGATCCCAAAGGTTGTGGCCTTAATAAGGATGAGATACAGTTGTGTTCAAAATTATTCAACCCCCACTGAAATTGAGTGTTTTGGCCAGTTTGACATTGATTTTGATCATTTCAGTCATCTTGTTTACAATTAAATCAAAGAGGCACTTGTAAGTCAGACAAATATAACATAACATTTATAATGAAATACCCACAAATGTCTTTTCTGTGCTCACATCATTATCAGTTATATTCAACCCCCAAGTGACATTCAATCTTAGTACTTAGTACAACATCCTTTTCCAGTTATAACAGCTTTTAAACGTGAAGCATAGCTTGACACAAGTGTCTTGCAGAGATCTACGGGTATCTTCGCCCATTCTTCATGGGCAAAAGCCTCCAGTTCAGTCACATTCTTAGGCTTGCGCGCTGCAACTGCTTTCTTTAAGTCCCACCAGAGGTTCTCAATCGGATTTAAGTCTGGTGACTGCGATGGCCACTTCAAAATGTTCCAGCCTTTATTCTGCAACCATGCTCTAGTGGACTTTGAGGTATGCTTGGGATCATTGTCCTGTTGAAAGGTCCAATGTCTCCCAAGCCTCAGGTTTGTGACAGACTGCATCACATTTTCATCCAATATCTTCTGGTACTGAAGAGAATTCATGGTACCTTGCACACGCTGAAGCTTTCCTGCAAAACAGCCCCAAAGCATGATTGACCCCCTGCCATGCTTCACAGTAGGCAAGGTGTTCTTTTCTTCATAGGCCTTGTTCTTCCTCCTCCAAACATAGCGTTGATCCATGAGCCCAAACAGTTCTAATTTTGTTTCATTAGTCCACAGAACACTACCCCAAAACTTTAGTGGTTTGTCCGCATGACTTTTGGCATACTGCAGTCGACTCTTCTTATTCTTTGGAGACAGCAAGGGGGTGCGCCTGGGAGTTCTGGCATGGAGGCCTTCATTACGCAGTGTGCGCCTTATTGTCTGAGCTGAAACTTCAGTACCCGCATCTGACAAATCTTTTTTCAGTTCCTCAGCAGTCACACGGGGACTTTTCTCCACTTTGTGCTTCAGGTAGCACACAGCAGTCGAAGTCAGCATCTTCTTTCTGCCACGACCAGGTAGCGTTTCAACAGTGCCCTTTGCCTTGAATTTGCGAATGATGCTTCCTATGGTGTCTCTTGGTATGTTTAACATCTTTGCAATCTTCTTATAGCCATTGCCCTTCCTGTGAAGAGAAATCACCTCTTCTCTTGTCTTCCTGGACCATTCTCTTGCCTTCACCATGTTTGTAAACACACCAGTAAATATCTAGAAGGAGCTGAGTATCACAGTCATTTTACATCTGCCTAATTGGTGCTTATTATGCTTGATTGCTGCTCCTTGACATCCACAGGTGTTTTCAATACCTGATCGAAAACACTTGAATGAACCTCTGTTCTTAAGAGTGGTAGTCTTTAAAGGGGTTGAATAATTGTGTCAATGAAGAAATCACAAAAAAAAACATTGAATACTGTATTACAAAAACAATTGATGTCATTTTAGTTGCATTTGGTTCTTTCAAAAGTCCTTGTAAGATTTCATTCTGAACACAATTACAAATGTACACTAAATTCCCTAAAACCCTTTACAGCACTGGGGGTTGAATAATTGTGAACACAACTGTACTTACCCAAATCCCAAAATACTTGGTATTTTATTTTCTTCACTTCCACTCCCTCGTGGTATCAGCAAGGTCAACCCTCAACAACTGATATGCATAAGCTGGGTGGTCTGCCTACAGTCAACTAAGCTAAAATAGATTTGCTTAGTGTCTGGAGGAGAGGATATAGCAGGTAGGAGAGCTAAAACCTTTTGGGATTCGTCTCAGACTCCTGGTGGCAGCAGCTATGTCCACGGTCTTGGGCCCCACAATACCATGCGCAAGAGGCATCACCCAGAAATTCTACTGCCATTTTTAGTAGCGGCATAGATTCTAGAATGTGCTCTCTGAGCGTGTTATTTTTTATATGATGCTCTAATTGTGTAAGCCATAACACTCCTGGCCACATGAGTAGAAGCAACATTAGGCCTTAACAGCGCTATGGGTGCTTCCCAAGTTTTCTTGAGAAAACCCTCCGCCTTACGGATTATTGGGTCTCTAAGCTGTGAAGCATCCTCAAAAGGTAAAGATGTTTTCTTAGGAATCTTTGCCACTGAAACATCCACTTTAGGCATCAAATACCAATTAATGGTATCCTCCTCACTAAATCGATATCTTCTTTCTGGGTAAGACTACTGTACTCTCTGGCCTTGACCACTCATTCAATACTAAGTTTCTCACATTATCATGCATAGGGCCAGGTAACCACTAAAAACGTCCCACGTTAGCCCAACTAGAGCGCAATAGAGACTGTATTATATGGCTGTATTATAACAAAAGTTTTGCAGGTCACACAAACAGCCCTCCTGCTGTACACAAATACCGGCAGGGGCTAGGACCATTACTGCAAAGATCATGGCTCAGGTAACAGAGCACCTGCTCCTATCCTGACCCCCAAACAAAATTCCATCTTCTCTAGATGCATAGTGCCCTGTTAAGGGACAGGAAAAAACTGTTACTAGATAGGAAGGGGAGGGGTTTTAACTTCTTTTGATGCGTTTTTCCTGTCCCTAATAGGGGAGGAGCAATCCCAGGTGTGCTGTTGGGGAGATGAATGGGGGGAAACACCACAATTTTATCCATTTTCCCATTGTAACATTCTAAGAGGTATAATTTATTTTTCTGTAGATGTAGCTGTCTGAGTGCGTCTTTTTTGTGGGACAAGCTGTAGTTTTAATGGCACTATTTAGGGTACACAACTCATTGATTAAAGGAGTTTTCCAACACTTTTCTAACTAGGTCCGGATGGCATACAGGGACCAGATGGCATACAACCCCGTATCCTAAAGCAATTAAGTAATGTCATAGCCAGACCCTTATTTCTGATATTTGCGGACTCTATACTGACAGGGAATGTTCCACAGGATTGGCGCATAGCAAATGTGGTGCCAATATTCAAAAAGGGTCCAAAAACAGAGCCTGGAAACTATAGGCCGGTAAGTTTAACATCTGTTGTGGGTAAACTGTTTGAAGGTTTTCTGAGAGATGCTATCTTAGAGGATCTCAACGGAAATAAGCAAATATTGCCATATTAGCATGGCTTCATGAAAATCAGTTTCTATGAGGAGGCAAGTTCTAGACTTGACAGCAGCGAATCAATGGATGTTGTATATCTGGACTTCTCCAAAGCATTTGATACTGTACCACAAAAAAGGTTAGTATATAAAATAAGAATGCTCGGACTGGGAGAAAATGTCTGCAAGTGGGTAAGTAACTGGCTGAGTGATAGAAAACAGAAGGTGGTTATTAACGATACACACTCAGATTGGGTCACTGTCACTAGTGGGGTACCTCAGGGGTAAGTATTGGGCCCTATTCTTTTCAATATATTTATTAATGATGTTGTAGAAGGCTTGCATAGTAAAATATCAATTTTTGCAGATGACACAAACTGTGTAAAGTAATTAACACTGAAGAGGACAATATACTGCTGCAGAGAGATTTGGATAGAATGGAGGCTTGGGCAGATAAGTGGCAGATGAGGTTTAACACTAACAAATATAAAGTTAGGCACATGGGAAGGAATAATGCAAGTCACCCGTACATACTAAATGGTAAAACACTCGGTAACACTGACATGGAAAAGGATCTAGGAATTTTAATAAACAGCAAACTAAGCTGGAAAAAATAATGTCAAGCAGCTGCCGCCAAGGCTAATATGATAATGGGGCATTGACGCCTGTGATGAGAACATAGTCCTACCACTTTACAAATCTCTAGTCAGACCACACATGGAGTACTGTGTACAGTTCTGGTCCCCTGTGAACATAGCAGAGCAGGAGAGGGTTCAGAGGAGGGCAACTAAAGTAAGAACTGGAATGGGGCAACTGAAGTGCCCTAAAAGATTATCAAAATTAGGGTTATTCACTTTTAAAAAAAGACGACTGAGGGGAGATCTAATTACTATGTATAAATATATCAGGGGACAGTACAGGGATCTATCCCATCATCTATTTATCCCCAGGACCGTGAGGAGGGGACATCCTCTGTGTCTGGAGGAAAGAAGGTTTGTACACAGACACCTCACAGGTTTTTTTTGCCTTCCTCTGGATCAACTTGTAGGAAACAGGCCGAACTGGATGGACAAATGACTTTTTTCGGTCTTATATACTATGTTACTATGACATAGAAGAGGATTCTTTACGGTAAGAGCAGTGAGACTATGGAACTCTCTGGCTGAAGAGGTGGTGATGGTGAGTTCACTAAAAGAGTTCAAAAGGGGCCTGGATGTATTTCTGGAGTATAATATTATAGGTTATAGCTTCTAGAGAAGGGTCGTTGATCCAGGGAGTTATTCTGATTGGAGTCGGAAGGGAATTTTTTATTCCCCTTAGGTGGGGAAAATTGGATTCTGCCGCACAGGTTCTTTTTTTTTGCCTTCCACTGGATCAACTTGCAGGATGACAGGCCGAACTGGATGGACAAAATGTCTTTTTTCGTCCTTATGTACTATGTTACTAGGTCATCAATATCTGAACGTTGGGGATTACGAACACCAAGCAATCCAGGAGTAGTGGTCATGCTTGCATACTATAGGAAAAGGTTCTGACTTTCTGGTGGGCAAGATCACGGTAGTGCGCCTTGGCCACTGCTTTTATAGTATGCAAGCAAGGCCACCACTGCAGTATTGCAGGGTGGTCGTAATTGTGTCCCTTGAGTTCTGCACCAACAATATTTACTTCAGACAGATATTAAAAATCTACAGTTAAAAAAGTGGCATTTTCGGGAGGGTTTTTCCAATTTTATTGACTGTAAGGAGATTAACAGTGCAGAGAATCACTATAAACTGCAGTAGTAAACTATTGCATTCTATGGTGTTTGTGATTGAATGATTATATAAAAAAAAAAATAATAATAATATATAAAAGTTTGGGCAATTGAAAGGCATGGAGGAAAAACTAAAGTGCAAACTGATCTAGTCTTGGAGGTTTACCCTTTCATTTGACCAAGCCCCCCAAAAAACGCAAAAATATTAAAACTGACAAAAATGAATTATTGCAATGGGTTCCCAATTTTGTGACAATCGTTTTCATATGCAACATGTATAGGTTTGAGCAAAAAGGGCGACTATGGTGACCATTTCTGTTAGCGACTGCATTTTAAATTTTTTTTAAAAATTTTTTTATTTACATTGTTTTGTTTTTTTTACTTCTATTTTAATTTATTTTTGGCACATATGTCCCCCAGGAGATCATTAAAAGACCTCTGGAGGACACTGACTTTTTTTCTTTCTCCACAGGAGCCCCAGTTACAGGGCGTTTACACACAGGCAGCGTTGATCAGGGTCTCCTTAGACCCTGCAGCTCTGCTCCTGCCCCACACACCCCCGGCGGTCACGTGACTGCTGAGACTAACAGAGGCTGCCAAGACTAAAGCGGTACAAACCTCTTGGAAAATTCACTAAAATCAGAAACAAGATCACACATTCTAAGGCCACTTCTTGCAGCTTTTGAAGAATACACTGGTCCAATCCCCTTCTTTGTGGTGCCCAAGCTGCAAAAAAAAAAATAAAAAATACCAAATCACACATGAAATGCTATTGCTCATAAAAAGGCAATGTGGAACATTGTTACTTATAAACTATGTTACTTATCAATGATGTTGAGCCAGAATTATGGTGTAAAATGCATTTTGATTTACTCCAAATATCATCTACTGTCTCCTTAGTTTTCACCAGAAAGAATGAAACACCCCAGAAAAGTGTTTTAATGTCAAAGTAGGTTACCAAATTGCAGTTATTACGGCTCATTTATTAACATGTTCAGCTTACAAGGTGCAAAATGTAGTAGTAGATCAAGTTTGCTTTTGTGATAGTGTAAAATAAAAAAAAAAGGCGCACAGCTGTTCAGATACATGCGACTTATTCAAAAAGTCACAATTTTAGTGATTAAAGGGTAACATATCGGAACTAAAGGAGTCACACGTTCAAAATCAGTTGAGCACAGATGCACTTTCGCAAATACAATTACATTTTTCATTTCAACACTTTGGAGTAAAAAAATGTTGCAGTTGTTTACAAAAAGATTATTAGCCTACAATTACAAATAACATTTGAAAAATAGCATACACCTTTTAATAAATGAGGTGAAACTAATCACCACTTCTGTTTCGTGTAAGGATTCTCATTGATAAATGTCCACCGTTATTTTTCAAGATACAGAAATTATGGGAACAATCCAATTAAGAGCCACACGACCATTAAGCTAGGGCTACATGACAACATGTGTCACGCGACAATAAGTCGCGCGACACATATTGCACAACTACACTGCAACATTTGTCACCCCAAAGTCGTGCGACAATTTTTATAATGATAGTCTATGGTGTTGCAATGCGACATACTGCGACTATGACACGATAGTCGCAGAAAAATCCATTTTGGATGGGTTTTTTGCGACTGGCGTGTCGCAGTATGACATCATAGCCTATTATTATAAAGATTGTCATGCGACAAATGTCGTCGTGTAGCCCTAGCCTTATACACTGCTCGTTCCCAGGGGTTACAGCCACCGATGGAGCACAGATATACAGTGGATGGGAGCTTCGGTGGATATGTGCATATGATTGCTCCTATGGTCCAGACCACCAGGGGGCCAGCGCTTTTTCCTATAGTGTGCAAGCACAGCAACCACAGCAACCACTGCAGGGTAGTCATAACTCCAGAAAACGAGCAGGGTATATAATGTGATGGAAAAATGAATCAAACAAGCAAAAAAGTCAATATGGACAATCACAATACATTAGTAAGTGTCCTGTATTAACCCTTTAAGCACCTAACCACCACCTAACTGGTTTATTTCAGGTAATTCCCTTACCTACAGTGTCGCCCCCAATACGGTCATAAAAGAATGATGGGACAGTCGGACATGTTGTTCTAGTCAGACATCTTATATCTTTACCTTAAAGAGGTATTCCCATTTCAATGATCACAGTTTAATTTGTTAATAAGGTGCCAATGATCATTTTTGTAAATATATTGTACTAGCAGAAGGACCCAGCTTCACACGGGTATATTTCATCTGTTTCGTTTCATGTTTCCATGTGTCGTAAAAAGATATCAACAGTATCACTCATAACAGTGACCTCTACAGCACCCCGCCCACTGTCTGCTGAGCTGTGTATCTAATCCTGTCCTGGGTGATACCATCTGCTGAGCTGTGTATCTAATTTTATGTTGTATGATACTGTCTGCTAAACTGTGTATCTAATCCTATCCTGTGTGATACTGTCTGCTGAGCGTGTATTTAATATTCTATCCTGTGTGATACTGTCGTCTGAGCTGTGTATCTAATCCTATCCTGTGTGATACTGTCTGCTGAGCGTGTGTCTAATATTCTATCCTGTGTGATACTGTCGTCTGAGCTGTGTATCTAATCGTATCCTGTCTGCTGTGCTGTGTACCTAGTAGTTGATTTTTAATTTTATTTTTTCAATGCCTGTTGGCTGAGTGGGAGGGGGCGTGGCCTAACTGGATTGGACAGTGTCCTTTTAAACATCTCAATCTAAGACAGCAGCACTGTCCTCTCTGAGTGTGAGCTGCAAAGAGAAAGTCACCATCCCTCCCACCTCTGCAGCTGACAGAAGTTGATTTTTAACTTCATTTTGTCAATACTCATTGGCTGCAGAGGGGGAGGGGTGTGTGCTAAACGTATCAGGGGTGTGGCTTAATGGACCTAAAAGTTGATTTTTAACTTTATTTTTCAATCCCTGTTCGCTTAGTGGGAGGGGGCAGGCCTAAAAGATTGGGTGCATGTCCTTTTAAACAGCTCACTCTAAGACAGCAGCACTGTTCTGTCTGAATGTGAGCTACAGGGAGAATATCACAGGAGGGGAGGGGGCATGGCCTAACCAAATCAGAGGTGTGGCTTATCTGGACCTGGGAGCAGGGTTTTAACCACTAAAGGACCGCCTAACGCACGGATGCGTCCGGCGGGCAGTTCTGTAGTTCTGGGTTGACACGTCGGCGCGTCATCTCATGAGACGTGAGGCTTCCTGTGAACGCGCGCGTGCGTTCACAGTGCCGCGAGTCTCAGGAGTTGTACTACAGCCTGCCAGCGATGATCAATCGCTGGCAGGCTGTAGATGCAAAATAAATCGCATCAAACAGGTATATCAGATGCTGTTTTGTTAACAGCGTCTGATATACCTGCTACCTGGTCCTCTGGTGGTCCCATTTGCTGGGATAGACCACCAGAGGACCAGGTAGCTATGTAAAGTTGCACCAAACACTACACTAACCCCTGCCTCACTTATTAACCCCTTGATCACCCCATCTAGATTCCCTGATCACCCCCCTGTCACTGATCACACCCCTTGTAAGGCTCCATTCAGACGTCCATGTGTTTTGCGGATCCGTAGATCCTCAAAATACGGACACCGGCAATGTGCTTTCCGCATTTTGCAGATCCGCACATTGCCAGAACTATATAGAAAATGATTTTTCTTGTCCGCAATTGCGGACAAGAATAGGACATGTTCTATATTTTTGCGGAACAGAAGTGCAGACCCGGAAGCGCGGATCCGTAATTCCGGATCCTAACGGGACAAAGTCTGTCCCCATAGAAATGAATGGGTCCACAATTCCGTTTCGCAAACAGAATTGCGGACGTGTGAATGGGGCATAAGGGTCCCTTATCACCGCCAGTTAGTTAGCGCCCAGCCCACCGCACCGCAGTCAATGATTTTGGCAGAGATTTTTTTATCCACATTGATCGATGTGAATGAAAAAATCTGTGCCGTTCATTTTTATTTTTTATTTCAGCCCAGAGGCGGAACGGAAAAAAAAAAATCTCATTACCCGTATGCTCAATATAAGGAGAATCGCAGAAACTCCTAATGCTGGCCATACGTGTAATGATTGCGGAGACCCTCAAATGCCAGGGCAGTACAAACACCTCACATGTGACCCCATTTTAGAAAGAAGACACCCCAAGGTATTCCGTGAGGGGTATGGTGAGTTCATGCAAAATTTTATTTTTTGTCACAAGTTAGTGGAATATGAGACTTTAAAAAATATATATATATATATATTTATCAATTTCCGCTAACTTGTGCCAAAATTTTTTTTTTTCTGTGAACTCGACATGCCCCTCATGGAATACCTTGGGGTGTCTTCTTTCCAAAATGGGGTCACATGTGGGGTATTTATACTGCCCTGGCATTTTAGGGGCCCTAAAGCGTGAGAAGAAAAATGCGTAAAAATGCCCTCCTAAAAGGTACTCATTGGAATTTGGGCCCCTTTGCGCATCTTGGCTGCAAAAAAGAGTCACACATATGGTATCGCCGTACTCAGGACAAGTAGGGCAATGTGTTTTGGGGTGTATTTTTACATATACCCATGCTGGGTGAGAGAAATATCTCTGTAAATTGACAACTTTGTATAAAAATTTTTTAAAAAGTTGTCGTTTACAGCGATATTTCTCACACAAAGTATGGGTATATGTAAAAATACACCCCAAAACACATTGCCCTACTTCTCCTGAGTACGGAGATACCACATGAGTGACACTATTTTGTAGCCTGGGTGCGCAAAGGGGCCCAAATTCCAACGAAGGTTTTACATGACTGCTCATAATTTAGCCCCGCCCAAAATGCCAGAACAGTAAACACACCCCACAAATGACCCCATTTCAGAAAGTAGACACCCCAAGGTATTCACTGAGGGGCATAGTAAGTCCGTATGAGATTTTATTTTTTTTTGCCATAAGTTAGCAGAAAGTGTCATTTTCTGCTAACTTGTGAAAAAAAATGAAATCATACATGAACTCACCATGCGCCTCCGCGAATACTTTGGGCTCTTCTTTCTAAAATGGTGTCATTTGGGGGGTATTTATACTATCCTGACATTCTAGCACCTAAAGAAACATGACAGGTGCTCAGAAAGTCAGAGCTGCTTCAAAATGCGGAAATTCACTTTTTTGCACCATAGTTTGTAAACGCTATAACTTTTACCCAAACCAATAGATATACACTTATTGGATTTTTTTTTTTTATCAAAGACATGTAAAACAATAAATTTATAGAAAAATTTATATGGAAATGTAGTTTTTTAAAAAAAAATTTACAACAGAAAGTGAAAAGTGATTTTTTTGCAAAATTTTTTGATTAATAGCAAAGAAAGTAAAAATGTCAGCAACAATGAAATACCACCAAATGAAAGCTCTATTAGTGAGAAGAAAAGGAGGTAAAATTCATTTGGGTGGTAAATTGTATGACGGAGCAATAAACGGTGAAAGTAGTGTAGTGCAGAATTGTAAAAAGTGGCCTGGTCATTAAGGGTGTTTAAGCTAGGGGAGCTGAGGTGGTTACGGGTGACTTGAAAGGCCACCCTACTTTCCCCTAAACTGTGACCTCCATAGCACTCCGCTCCCTTAACAGTGTCATCCACAGCGCCCTGCCCCTTTAAAGCTGACCTGCTGCAGGGAACAGAAATGGCCTAGTTGTTATGGAAACCTCAGGATATAAGGTACTAAGTGCTATTAGGCCCTGGCTTTACTTCTATAGCGATTATCCTGGTGACAGATTTCCTTTAAACGTCATCTAGAGCAGTGAGGAAACATTGCGGGGTTGCTATGGTTACCTGGAGTAAAACTGTGTGTGTAGAGACGAACTGGCAGGGAGCAGCAAATAACACTTTCTATTTAAGTGAAAGGCTTGCAGGCTTGTATTGGCTATAATGCAGGCTATTGTTTGGGAATCTCTCAGGAACGGTAAATCCCAAGAAGCTGAGACCTGGTCTAAAACCTTCCCGGACACCTGATGTACTCGTGTACCAAATTTGGCGAAGATCGGTCCAGTCGTTTGGTTGCGCATAAAGAACGTCTAGACAGAAATTCATTTATATATGAGATAAGCAAATTCATACCCTTTTTGATCAAATTCTTTCCCTCCTACCTCATTGTTGTGCTTTGGTATCCCATAGTTATGGCCACTGCTCCCTGCCGATTCTATGGGCCGCGCCTGCGCAAATGAGCTACATCCATCTAGTGGCCGGCCTCTCATTTCATCCATGAACGAGCACGCAGTGGGAAACAGAGCTGCGCATGCTCTGTTTGTAGGCAGAGGCAGACTTTGGAGACTGCAAGGACCTTCTGATCAGGTAACATCTCTAGGTCACGTGGGTTGGCTGCCGGAGCTGCTCGGTTATCACAGGCATTGGAGGAATGTTTACAGAGGAGGAAGGTTTACCTCCGTCTGCAGCACTGAGAGGAGAGAAAGTCTGACAGTGCTGGAGGGGCTGCTGTGTGATATATACTGGATGGGGGCTGCTGAGTAATATATACTGGATGGGAGCTGCTGTGTGATATATACTGGATCGGGGGCTGCTGTGTGATATATACTGGATGGGGGGCTGCTGTGTAATATATACTGGATGGGGGCTGCTGTGTGATATATACTGGATGGGGGGCTGCTGTGATATATACTGGATGGGGGCTGCTGTGATATATACTGGATGGGGGCTGCTGTGTGATATATACTGGATGGGGGGCTGCTGTGTGATATATACTGGATGGGGGGGCTGCTGTGTGATATATACTGGATGGGGGCTAGCTGTGTGATATATACTGGATGGGGGGCTGCTGTGTGATATATACTGGATGGGGGCTGCTGTGTGATATATACTGGATGGGGGCTGCTGTGTGATATATACTGCATGGGGGCTGCTGCTGTGTGATATATACTGGATGGGGAGCTGCTGTGTGATATATACTGGATGGGGGTGCTGTGTGATATATACTGGATGGGGGGTGCTGTGTAATATATAATGGATGGGGGCTGCTGTGTGATATATAATGGATGGGGGCTGCTGTGTGATATATACACTGGATGGGGGCTGCTGCTGTGTGATATATACTGGATGGGGGCTGCTGCTGTGTGATATATACTGGATGGGGGCTGCTGTGTGATATATACTGCATGGGGGCTGCTGCTGTGTGATATATACTGGATGGGGGCTGCTGCTGTGTGATATATACTGGATGGAAGGAGGGAGCTGTGTGATATATACTGGGGGCTGCTGTATGGGATTATATACTTGGGGGCTCTGTGTGAGATTGTATAGTGGGGGCTGATGTATGAATGTCCTATTACCCATAGTAAACTGACTTCACAGATCGGATGCAGAGAAACCCAGCATTTTATGCAAATGAGTCTTGGCATACAATCCCACACAACTCTCCCTCCCTCCTTACAATCCCACACACACACCTCCCACCCCCTTGTTGTGATTTGGTATCCCATAGTTATGGCCACTGCTCCCTGCCGATTCTATGGGCCGCGCCTGCGCAAATGAGCTACATCCATCTAGTGGCCGGCCTCTCATTTCATCCATGAACGAGCACGCAGTGGGAAACAGAGCTGCGCATGCTCTGTTTGTAGGCAGAGGCAGACTTTGGAGACTGCAAGGACCTTCTGATCAGGTAACATCTCTAGGTCACGTGGGTTGGCTGCCGGAGCTGCTCGGTTATCACAGGCATTGGAGGAATGTTTACAGAGGAGGAAGGTTTACCCCCGTCTGCAGCACTAAGAGGAGAGAAAGTCTGACAGTGCTGGAGGGCTGCTGTGTGATATATACTGGATGGGGGCTGCTGAGTAATATATACTGGATGGGAGCTGCTGTGTGATATATACTGGATCGGGGGCTGCTGTGTGATATATACTGGATGGGGGCT
The DNA here is from genome assembly GCA_033119425.1 of Bufotes viridis. Taxonomy (NCBI): domain Eukaryota; kingdom Metazoa; phylum Chordata; class Amphibia; order Anura; family Bufonidae; genus Bufotes; species Bufotes viridis. The sequence continues at coordinate 295,180,016 of CM065592.1, forward strand.
GCTGTGTAATATATACTGGATGGGGGCTGCTGTGTGATATATACTGGATGGGGGGCTGCTGTGTGATATATACTGGATGGGGGGGCTGCTGTGTGATATATACTGGATGGGGGGGCTGCTGTGTGATATATACTGGATGGGGGGCTGCTGTGTGATATATACTGGATGGGGGGCTGCTGTGCGATATATACTGGATGGGGGGCTGCTGTGATATATACTGGATGGGGGGGCTGCTGTGTGATATATACTGGATGGGGGGCTGCTGTGATATATACTGGATGGGGGCTGCTGTGTGATATATACTGCATGGGGGCTGCTGCTGTGTGATATATACTGGATGGGGAGCTGCTGTGTGATATATACTGGATGAGGGGTGCTGTGTGATATATACTGGATGGGGGGTGCTGTGTAATATATAATGGATGGGGGGCTGCTGTGTGATATATAATGGATGGGGGCTGCTGTGTGATATATACACTGGATGGGGGCTGCTGCTGTGTGATATATACTGGATGGGGGCTGCTGCTGTGTGATATATACTGGATGGGGGCTGCTGTGTGATATATACTGCATGGGGGCTGCTGCTGTGTGATATATACTGGATGGGGGGCTGCTGCTGTGTGATATATACTGGATGGGGGGCTGCTATGTGATATATACTGGATGGAAGGAGGGAGCTGTGTGATATATACTGGGGAGCTGCTGTATGGGATTATATACTTGGGGGATCTGTGTGAGATTGTATAGTGGGGCTGATGTATGAATGTCCTATTACCCATAGTAAACTGACTTCACAGATCGGATGCAGAGAAACCCAGCATTTTATGCAAATGAGTCTTGGCATACAATCCCACACACAACTCCCCCTCCCTCCTTACAATCCACACACACACACCTTCCCCCTCCATACAATCCCACACAGCAGCAGAGAAGACAGATGTAGCAGTGCAGTGTTTGTAGTTATTTAAACATATTGCTGGTAGTGGAGAGTAATACAGATGTAGCAGAGCTATAAGTGATTCAACTACAGTGCTGGTAGGGTACTGGGAAGACAGCCGAGTTATTGTTTTGCTGCACAGTTTGGGTTTGTAAAAGATAAGACAGGTCTGGTGAAGCAGGACAGCCACGGTCTTAGCTCACTTTACTAAGGCCTCTTTCACACTTGTGTTCTGAGGATCCGGCAGGCACTTCTGTCACGCCGGATCCGTCAGAACTATAAGTCGCCTGAGCATTAGAAGACTGATCTGGATCTTGATCAGTCTTCGAAATGCTTCAGGTTACTATAGCAGCCAGGGCGCTATTAATGTCCTGGTTGCCATAGTAATAGTGGGAGCGGTATACTTACAGTCCGGGCGGCTCGGGCGCTCCAGAATGACGTCAGAGCGCTCCATGCGCATGGATCACGTGATCCATGCGATCATGTGATCCATGCGTGTAGGGCGCCCTGACGTCACTCTGGAGCGCCCCGGGAGCCGCACGGATGGTAAGTATACTGCTCCCCCGCTCCCCACTACACTTTACCCTGGCAACCAGGACTTTAGCGTCCTGGCTGCCATGGTAACCATTGAGAAAAAGCTAAACGTCGGATCCGGCGATGCGCCGAAACGACGTTTAGCTTAAGGCCGGATCCGGATTAATGGCTTTCAATGGGCATTAATTCCGGATCCAGCCTTGCGGCAAGTGTTCAGGATTTTTGGCCGGAGCAAAAAGCGCAGCATGCTGCGGTATTTTCTCTGGCCAAACAACGTTCCGGTCCTGAACTGAAGACATCCTGATGCATCCTAAACGGATTTCTCTCCATTCAGAATGCATTGGGATAATCCTGATCAGGATTTTTCCGGCATAGAGACCCGACGACGGATCTCTATGCCGGAAAACAAAAACGCTAGTGTGAAAGAGCCCTAAGGCTCTTCCCCAGCAGGGGGGAGGGGCCTCACAGACTCTGCAGGCTGCCTGACTGATGAGTCATACTATTCACATGAAGGAGAACGCCAAGGACTCAGCTCTCAGTGTGATGCCATAAGGAGGCGTGGCCGACCTTCACTCAACTGCCTAAGCCCGTCCAGCCTTAGAAGCAGGAAACCAGGAAGTGAATGCAGAAGTGGCTGTAGATGAGGATGAAATAGCAAGATGGGAATACCCCTTTAAAAGAGCTTAACAAGAAATAACATCTGCAGAAGCATATCAATTCTAGTCTGTTGTGTTCTTGGTAGATAATAGAATTGTTTAGTAATCAATTATAGGAAATGTCTCATGTTCTGTCCCCAGATGCAGATCCAGTTGTTTCCTGTGTGTTTATCAGCTTGACATTGCATTTACTGTGTTGTAATTCATTTGCATTTATTGTATGGTAACAGCGCCATCTATTGATCAGTTCATGTATTTCTTCCAACCTGTTTTCCTATGCATTATGGGAGTCCCAGAGCATTGTGGGTAGTTCCTGGTTCTTCCTCTTCTGGTGCTGGGAGGAAGCAGCCACCATCTTAGGTCTCAGGTGCCACACACTCTCACTGGTTTTCCTGCCCCATCATCTGTTATTCAGCCTGTTTCCTAGCATAGTCGGTAAGGGCATTATCTATGTGCTATTTACTGAAGTTTATTACAGGTTTCTTGTATTGATAACTCACCATCACTGTATTATCTCATGTACTGGATGCATAGCAGATTATTCTATGTCCTATGCCATGTACCATGGATATTTATGTCCTAAAATACTACTGTTTTATTCAGTAGTTTCCCCTTTCCTGTCAATCTACTATCAATAAAGAGAAAGTTGAAGCAGTACAGTTTTCTCTTCTTATCAAGACAGAGAAGGTTTAGCTACATGTCAGAGTACACACCGTGCTAACGTGTATGAGGACAGCATAGTGAAACGACTGCTGAGAACAAGCTCAGTGAATAACTGCCAAGACGGCAGTGAAACGACTGCTGAGAACAAGCTCAGTGAATAACTGCCAAGACAGCAGTGAAAGATTGTTGACAACAAGCTTAGAAGATCAGACTAGACAGAGCCCGCCATTATCCACGCAGAGCCTGCATTAGAATATCGCAGCAGCCTCCTAACAGTCGCACCGAATATCAGACTATCCGGAGCCCGCCATTATCCATGCAGAGCCTACTTACGGATATCGCAGCAGTCTCCTGACAGTCACAACATGTCTAATAGTCGAGCATCTTCAGTCAAGACAAGATCTCAGATAAGTGGCTCTAACAGGACATCGATCAGAGAAGCTGCAACCATTGCCCACGCAAGAGCAGAAGCTGCAAAGGCAAAATCCAGCTTCACAGAACAAGAGATGCAGATAAAGCTAGAGAAAGCGCAACTTGAAGCAACTCTAGAAAAACTTGCCGCTGATAAAGAGACAGCAGCTGCCATAGCAGAAGCAGAATATCTAGAAGCCACTGAACGTCTAGAAATTGAGAGTCATCGCAGCAGCATCCATCCAGGACTTGAATTCCAAGATCCACAACAGCGAACCTTACAATACGTCTATCAACATTCCAAGTCAGATGACGGCCCAGACCCACCGCTTAATACAAAGCAGTTTGTTGACAAGCCAAACCAACATGCCCTTTCGGATCATCAGAAAGTCAACTATCAGTCTCCTTGCAGCAAACTAGAGAAAACACATCAGAGTGAAACCGGCTACAACAACTTCTCTCCAGAACGGGAAATCAGATATCCACCCCTGCTAAGAGAGATGCCCTTCGCTTCAGAACGGTGTTACACAGACCGAATTAAACCAGAGACTTCCAACGGGTATGGCCGTGCACCATTTAATGTGTTTGTAGATTTTGTCTGTGAACAAGCTGGGCATTTACTTCTAAATGTACAGAGGTTTGCAGAAACCTCAGAGGAGGCAGATCCCGCTCTAAAATCTCCCTAGTGAAGGTTTATCCAGCAGATGACCAAGGCAAAGCCATCAAAGTGTATGCAATTCTAGATGATCAAAGTAACAAGTCGTTAGCGCAGTCTGCCTTCTTTGATAGCTTGGACATCAGAGGACCCGCTGCCCCTACTCTCTAAGAACTTGTGCTGGTACTGTGGAAACAGCCGGAAGGAGGGCAAGCGGCTACATAGTTGATTCCAGCGATGGTCAAGTGCGTCTGCCTTTACCCACTATACTGGAATGTAACCAGATTCCTGACAACAGGTCTGAGATACCCACGCCAGAAGTAGCAGCGCATCACCCTCACCTGAAGCGTATAAGACACCTGATCCCGAACCTTGATCCTGAAGCTCAGATAGTCTTACTCCTCGGGAGGGATATCCTACAGGTCCACAAGGTTAGACAGCAGATCAATGGGCCTCACAACGCTCCATACGCCCAGAGACTTGACCTAGGATGGGTAATTGTAGGAGAAGTCTGTTTGGGAGGTGTACACAAACCGACAACTGTCAACAGCATGCTTACCAGTACACTTGAGAATGGACGCCCATCTCTTCTCCAACCATGCGAGAATCACTTCTTCATCAAGGAACTGCCTCAAAGCACTTCATCAACAGGTGCCCTTGCAGGTCCTGCCTATGATGACTTTATCGAAGATGGCAATCAAGACCACCTGGGATCCACAGTCTTCCGCAAGACTAAAGAGGACAATCGTATGGCGATGTCATTCGAAGATAGACTGTTCCTAGATATAATGGAGCAGGGAATGGTGCAGGACGAAACAAGAAGCTGGGTTGCACCTCTACCCTTTAAGCCTCAAAGACAACGCTTACCCAACAATAGAGAGCAAGTTTTCAAACGATTTGTCTCTCTCAGGCACAACCTACGTAGCAAACCTGAGATGAGAGATCACTTATTTACCTTTATGGAAAAGATATTCGGAACGGTCATGCAGAGCTAGCACCTGTACTTCGAGACTCGGAAGAGTGCTGATAACCTGCCCATGTTTGGGGTGTATCACCCGAAGAAGCCAGGTCAGATCAGAGTGGTGTTTGACTCAAGCGCCAAGTATGAAGGCGTATCATTGAACGACGTTTTGCTGTCAGGCCCGGATCTAAACAACAAGCTCATAGGAGTGCTTCTCCGTTTCGCAGAGACTCCATTGCATTCACGGCTGATATCCAACAGATGTTCCATTGCTTCCTAGTTAAGGAAAACATAGAAATTTCTTGAGATTCCTATGGTTCAAGGACAACAATCCCTCTAAAGATGTTACGGAGTATCGTATGAAAGTTCACATCTTTGGCAATAGTCCTTCTCCTGCAGTCGCCATCTATGGCTTAAGACGCGCAGCTCAGAAAGTAGAAGAAAGGTATGGAGCGGATGTCAGACTCTTTGTAGAGAAGGACTTCTATGTGGATGACTGTCTGAAATCAATGCCCTCAGATGAGACTGCAATCAGTCTTCTTAAGAGAACCCAGGAGATGCTCTCTCTGTCTAACCTGAGGCTACACAAGATCGCTTCTAACAGCCAGAAATTGATGGAAGCCTTTCCTTCTCAGGACCATTCAGAAGACTTGAAGGATTTAGGACCTAGGCTTTGACTCACCTCCGATGCAACGGAGCCTTGGCCTGCTATGGGACATAAAAGCGGATACTTTCACTTTCCAGGTTAGCAGAAAGGAAAAACCCTTTACTTGCAGAGGAGTACTGTCGGCCATAAGCAGTTTATATGACCCACTGGGATTTGCAGCTCCTATACTCATCGAAGGTAAAGCTATGTTAAGAGACTTCACCAGAGAAGGGTTGAACTGGGACACTCCCCTTCCCATGAAGGAAAGAACCACGTGGATGGCCTGGAAGAATTCCCTTACAGCAGGGGTGCACAACCTGCGGCCCGGGGGCCACATGCGGCCCTCGATACCATTCTGTGCGGCCCCCACACAACTGGTAAAAGACATGTAGGTCTATGTCTTATGGCTTCTTACATGTATATTTTATGTATTCTCCTATTAGATGGGAGTCCTAGAACTGTAACTAGACATTTAACGTATAATACTGTATGTTCAATATGCCAAAAATACAGTATTTCAGTTGGTAATACCCCTTTGAGTTTGATTTTCGGCGCTTGGAATTAGTTAAGGCTGACAATGTGGCCCCTGGCCAGAAAAGGTTGTGCACCCCTGCCTTACAGCCTTATCTGATCTCCACATAGCTCGTCCATATGTTTCTGTACCAACTACCAAGGTTGAGACACAAAAACTGCGTTTTCTGCGATGCTTCAGTCAAAGCAACTGCGGCTGTAGCTTACTTGAAGACGTTAGATACCAGCGGACAATGCCATGTAGGGTTCGTCATGAGTAAAGCGAAACTAACGCCACTCAGGAACACACAATACCACGCCTTGAACTATGTGCTGCGGTGTTAGTGGTGGAGTTAGCCGAACTCATTGCTGCAGAAATGGACCTGGAGATTAAAGACTCAGAGTTCTATACCGATAGCAAGATAGTGCTTGGATATATCTGTAATAAAGCTAGACGCTTCTATGTCTACATCAACAACAGAGTGCTAAGGATCAGAAGACCCACCTCTCCTGAACAATGGAAATATGTACCTACTCATCTCAACCCGGCGGACCAAGCAACCAGATCCGTCGCTGCTGACCGTCTCAAGGATACTATTTGGTTTACAGGCCCCACCTTTTTGTACAATCCGACGCCCAACACAGAAGAAACTGCCATGTTTGAACTAGTAGACCCACATACTGATGTTGAGATACGTCCTCAGGTATCTGTGCTACATACGGAGACTCTAGACCAGTGTTTCCCAACCAGTGTGCCTCCAGCTGTTGCAAAACTACAAATCCCAGCATCCCTGCACAGCAAAAGGCTGTCCGGGCATGCTGGGAGTTGTAGTTTTGCAACAGCTGGAGGCACACTGGTTGGGAAACACTGCTCTAGACCACCACCTGAAATCCCACAGATTCAGTAGGTTCTCTACTTGGAGATCTCTTGTCCGTGCCATCACTTGCCTGACTCACATTGCTCAGTCGTACAAAGCAACCTCAACGGTAGATAAAAATATCTGTAGAGGTTGGCATCATTCTAAAGATGTCTACACAGCTCTTGATCTAGAGCGGTCAAAAAATGTAATCATCCAAGCTGTACAGCGTGAAACCTATACAACGGAAATCGACTGTGTAGTCAGCCAAAGACCCATACCCAAAGGTAGTGTTTTAAGGAAACTTGACCCAGTGATTGATGAAGATGGGCTCTTAAGAGTAGGTGGACGCCTTATGGAAGCCAATGTAGGTCTGGCAGAGAAACATCCTGTGATAGTTCCTGGACAGCATCATATAGCCACTCTGCTCGTGCAACAGTACCATGAACAGACAAAGCACCAAGGTCGGCTGTTCACTGAAGGAGCTCTAAGAGCAGCTGGACTGTGGATAGTTGGAGCTAAAAGATGTGTATGCAGATTCATATTTAAATGTGTTACCTGTCGGAAACTTCGTGGTATGTCACAGACACCGAAGATGGCAAACCTCCCGTATGACCGACTAAGTATGGATCCACCCTTTACCAATGTTGGCCTAGACGTGTTCGGTCCTTGGCCTGTGGTTGTCCGGCAAACCAGGGAGGCTGTGCACACGGGAAACGTTGGGCGATTATATTCACCTGTCTGTCCATCAGGGCTGTCCATATTGAAGTAATTGAATCTATGGATACTTCCTGTTTCATTAATGCTTTCCGACGTTTCATTGCCATTAGAGGACCTGTCAAACACATTCGTTCTGACCGAGGAACAAACTTCGTTGGAGCAGCGAGAGAACTACAGCTCTCTTCCAACTTGGATGTTAACAACATAGAAAGATACCTCAGTGAACGAGGATGCACTTGGACCTTCAACCCACCACACTCTTCACACATGGGAGGTGCTTGGGAGAGGATGATAGGCATTGCACGGAGAATCCTCGACTCAATCTTCTTAAAGGAAGGATCTTCAAAGCTGACTCATGAAAGCCTGACTACCTTCATGGCGGAAGTATCAGCTATCATAAATGCCAGACCGCTAACTCTGATTTCTAGCGATCCTGATGACCCAACTGTTCTCACACCCGCCACACTGCTTACCCAAAAGACTGAACAAATTTGTGCTCCACCTGGAGAATTTAATTCCAAAGATCTTTACAGGAATCGATGGAGACAAGTACAGAGTCTTTCAAACTCGTTCTGGGACAAGTGGAAAAGCAATACATTCCCACTCTGCAACCGAGGAGAAAGTGGCAAACCAGCAAGCCTAACCTCCAGGTCGGCGATGTAGTCCTAATGAAAGACTGCCAGTGACGAAAAAACGAGTGGCCGTTAGGTCTTGTGACTAGGACATTCCCAAGTAAGGATGGAATAATACGCAAAGTAGAATTGAAAATACGGAGACAGGGAGAGACCAAATTGTTCCTAAGACCAGTAGGAGAACTCGTTCTACTGTTTGCACCCAACGAATATAATAGTGACGTCGGTTGACGTCAAGCGGGGAGTGTTCTGTCCCCAGATGCAGATCCAGTTGTTTCCTGTGTGTTTATCAGCTTCACATTGCATTTACTGTGTTGTAATTCATTTGCATTTATTGTATGGTAACAGCGCCATCTATTAATCAGTTCATGTATTTCTTCCAACCTGTTTTTCCTATGCATTATGGGAGCCCCAGAGCATTGTGGGTAGTTCCTGGTTCTTCCTCTTCTGGTGCTGGGATGGCAAGCAGCCACCATCTTATGTCTCAGGTGCCACACTCTCTCACTGGTTTCCTGCCCCATCATCTGTTATTCAGCCTGTTTCCTAGCATAGTCGGTAAGGGCATTATCTATGTGCTATTTACTGAAGTTTATTACATGTTTCTTGTATTGATAACTCACCATCACTGTATTATCTCATGTACTGGATGTATAGCAGATTATTCTATGTCTTATGCCACGTACCATGGATATTTATGTCCTAAAATACTACTGTTTTATTCTGTAGTTTCACCTTTCCTGTCAATCTACTATCAATAAAGAGAAAGTTGAAGCAGTACAGTTTTCTCTTCTTATCAAGACAGAGAAGGTTTAGCTACATGTCAGAGTACACACCGTGCTAACGTGTATGAGGACAGCATATCTCATAATAGAAGTATCCAAGGCTTAATGGGAATCGGTCACCAGTTTTATGCGGCTAGGTTCTAACAGCCCCAGCTCATGCCAATGAGTTCCCACATTCATGAGCTCCTGGCTCTCCCTACCCACCTGCATCTGACTGACAGTTTTTTTCCCCCATATGAATCAACAGCAGGTAGGCAGCAAAAGCGAAGAGCTCATGAATATGAGGACTTGTTTGGCATGCATTTGAGATGTTTAGGACAAGATTTTAGCAAAACAGGTTTGTCAATTAACCCCTTCAGTACTGAGACACTTTTCACCAGGCCAGTTTTTGCAAATCTGATGTGTCACTTTATGTTGTAATAACTAAGGATGAGTGAATCAACTTTGGATAAAACATCCGAAGTCGATTTGCATAAAACTTTGTTCCAATACTGTACGGAGCGAGCGCGAGACTTCACATAATAACTTCAGAAATTGATTTATACTGTAAAAAGCCATTTCCCGAACTCTGGTTCGGTTCCAAGTGGCTCGCTCCTTACAGTATTGAAATGAAGTTTCATGCGAATCGACTTTGTATGTTTCACCCGAGGTCGATTCGCTCATCCCTAGTAATAACTAATGTTGAGTGCAAATATTCGAATTTTTATCGCGAATTTGAGAATTTGCAAATATTCAGAGTATAGTGATATATATTCGTAAAAACGAATATTCGTTTTTATTTGTTTTTTTCCATCTGAACCCATTACCTAGTATACCACCTGCTTCTTACTTGTGGGCCAATGTGAGAAGGCTACAATATTGTAGTCTGTAGTGAATTAGAATATTCTTCATTATTTAATTTATTTTCTCTTATGCGAAAAATCTGCAATGTAATATTCGCAGTAACGTGAATATTCTAAAACACGAATATATAGCACTATAGAATTTAGTGCTATATATTTTTTTAGAATATTCAGTAATTTTTTCCATCTGAAGTTATTATTCCTCCCTGCTTAAGTTGCTTTTGGGCCAATGACTGTTCATATTGAATTGGAAAAATGACGAATATTCTAAAAATTAATATGTAGCACTATATTCAATATAGTGCTATACATTCGCTTTTTAGTATATTCGTCATTGACTGAATATTAATATTCGTGTTTTATTTTCCATCTGAAGTCATGATTCCTCCCTGCTTAAGTTGCTGTTGGGCCAATGACTGTTCACATTCTATAGTGCTATATATTCGTGTTTTAGAATATTTGCATTACGCGAATATTACATTACTGATTTTTCACAATCAATAGAATAATCTCGAATACGAATATTCGCGAATATATGACGAATAAATGAATATTCGCGAAATATCGCGAATTCGAATATTGCCCCTGCCGCTCATCACTAGTAATAACTCTGGATCGCTATCCAAGCGATTCTGAGATTGTTTTCTAGTAACATATTGAACTTCATGTTAGTAGAAAATTTGAGTCAATATGCTCCACCTTTGTTTATAAAAGAAAAATAAAAAATTCAAAATTAAACAGAAAATGTGGAAAAATTCACAATTATTTACAATTGAATTTCTCTGCTTTTAAAGCAGCCAGTTATACCTCATAAAATAGTTGTTACTGTACATTTCCCAAATGTCTACTTTATGTTGGCATCATTTTGAAAATGTAGTTTTATTTTTTAGGACTTTCAAAGGCTTAGAATTTTAGAAGCAATTCTTAACATTTTTAAGAAAATTTCCAAAATCCACCCTTCAGTTATTCAAAACTGATTTACAAACTTTGTTAACTCTTTCGGTGTTCCACAAAAAAGGAAAAATCGAGGTGAAATTTCAAAATTTCCCTTTTTTTTGGGCAGATTTTCCATTTTAATCTATTTTACCCTGAAACACAGCACAGGACAACAGCCAAACAAAACTCAATATTTATTACCCAGATTCTGTAGTTTACAGAAACATCACATATGTGGTCGTAAACTGCAGTATTTAGGGCGCAGAGGGGAAGGAGCAAACTAAGGATTTTGGAGAGCAGATGTTGCTGGGATAATTTTAGGTTGCCATGTCGTTTTAGAAGACCCCCTGATACACCCCCACAGTAGAAACTCCCAAAATGTAACTCCATTTTGGAAACTACAAGATGAGGTGACCGTGTTATTGGTACTATTTTGGGGTACATATGATTTTTGATCACTTAATATTATGCTTTATGTAATACAAGGTAACCAAAAATGGCTGTTCTGGCACAGTAAATATTTTTACATAGTTTACCTGATAGGATAAGTCATATGTTATTTTTATAGAGCAGGTCATTACGGGTGCAACGGATACCAAATATGTGTATTTTTATTGTTTCAGTTTTACATAATAAAGCAATTTTGAAGAAATCAAGTTTTGTGTCTATATTCTGAAAGCCATTTATTTTTTATTTTTCTGCCGATCGTCTTGGTGTTAAGGATGTAGTTACCAACTGCTAAAATAAATCATAAAACATACAATAGTCTGTGTGATCGTTTTGACTGGGTAGTTTGCTAAACAAGTGAAAGCTAAAATATTTTAATTTAAAGCTAAAGTATTTTAAATTGATTGCTGTATTTTTCGCCCTATAAGACGCACCTGGGTTTTAGAGGAGGACAATAAAAATATTTTTCATCAGACCTCAGACCCCCAATGTTATAAGGCCCCTATTTCAACCTTTACTAAGTGTGTCTTATAGGGCAAAAATACAGTACTTCCATTTTTGCAAAATAATACAGCCTACTATAACAAATAATTATACTCAACAAAATATAATCTTGTAAAATGACAAACTATTGTGTAGTTTTCATACTTCTTTCCAGCTTGTTCTCGTCTCTGCTCTTCTTGGATTCCATCGGCAGCTTGGTGAAAGTCAAAAACTTAAATAAAAATAGGGAAAATGACTTAGAGAATGCAGAAGGAATATATACAAATTCATAGTCAAGAGGCCCATTGAAATCATACTATTGTTAAGCCGGAGGCTTTTGCAAATAAGGTTTAAAATCTGAAAATTTTGCCAAGAACGCTTACTATAAAATGAAAGGTTACACATTATTACAATATACTCCCTGAATAAATTCTTCAGTTTCCAAGGTCATTAGGTACCTATATGCAGCTGTTTACTTACAAAGATTAAGAATCTGTCCTGGTCATTTGATGGACAACACAAGCTGCACACCTGTGTACCCATCACATGACAAGGACATATTTATAGCAACTGTAATAACCAATGCTCATGTTGCAGACTGCAAACAGCAGGTCCCTTCAGGTGTTTCTGTGCCTCCTCTCTGCAAAAGATAGGACATGTCCTAGCTTTTGACATATTCGCGGATCATGGACCCATTCAAGTCAATGGGTGGGGTCCACACCCATCATGCACACAGCTGGCGCCCGTTTTTTGTGGACCCGCCATTTGCAGTCCACAACACAGACTTGGCCACCATACAATCGTGTGAATGGGGCCTTGCTCAAACTACAAGTTTCTCTCATAGCCTTTTGTATTAGACTGTGGCTACAAGGCAATTGCAACATCACAATGCTACTGTACTTCAGGGGTGTGAAGTCGGTAAGCGAACGTTCTGACTCCGACACCTCCATTTTGTCACACCCCAACTCCAGCTAAGACTTCTTCATGAACAGCCAATAACTTAGTAATAACAATTACTATATTAAAATGGAAACAGACTTTTTCTTACTATCATGTATGTACCTAGAAATAAATTAACCCCTTCCAGTCATTTTTCACCTTCCTGACATAGCCTGCTTTAGCAATTCTGATGTGCCACTTCATGTGATAGTAACTGTGCAATATCAAGCAATCAAAAAGTCATGTACCCCAAAATAGTCACCTCGCCCTGCAAAAAAATGAGCCCCTACATAAAACAATCGCAAAAAATATATATATAATTTATGTCTTTCAGAAAATGGCGACACTAAAACATGATTTTTATTTGAAAAATTATTTTATTATGTAAAATTGAAATATATATTTTATCGCCGCTTCCATAACAACCTGCTCTATAAACACATCTCATGATCTAACCCCTAATGGTGAATGCCGTAAATAAAATTAAAAAAAAACTGACAAAACCATTTTTTGGGTCAGCTTGCCCCAAAGTGTAATGTTCAGTAATCAAAAAATCATAAGTATCCAAAAATGGTACCAATAAAACGGTCAACTCTTACTGCAAAAAAAGACTTTCAGAATACAGAAAACATGATTTTTCAAAAATCTTTATTATGTAAAACAAACAAAAGTGAAAAGCCATTTGTTACTGTTGCATCCATAACAACTTGCTCAATTAAAGTAGCACATGATCTAACCTGTCAAGTGAACATTGTAAAAAAACAGAAGATAACAACTGTGCCAGAACAGCCATTTTTTGGTTACCTTCCCTCATAAAAAGTGTAATAGAGAAAGTGGGGTCACTTTTTGGTAGTTTCTACTGGGTCATCAAATGTGACATGGTTCCTAAAAGCCAGTCCAGCAAAATCTGCCCCCGAAAAACCATATGGTGCTCCTTTCCTTACGTGCCCTACGTTGTGACCATACTGTAGGTTACAACCACATATGGGTTTTTTCTGTAAACTGCGGAATCAGGGTAATAGATTGGAGTTTTGCTTGGCTGTTAACCTTGCTGTGTTACAGAAAAAAATAGATTCAAATGGAAAAAATGCCAAAAAAAAAACGCCTAAAGGGTTAACAAAGTTCATAAACACAGTTTTGAATAACTTAAGGGTGTAGTTTCTAAAATGGGGTAATTTATCGGGGGTTTCTATTATGTAAGAATTTTAAGAATTGCTTCTAAAGGTCTAAGTCTTCTAAGCCACTTGGATTCAAAAAGAGTCAATTTCTCTTACCGGTAATTGGTTTTTCCAATAGCCTCCACAACGACACTCCAGGAGGGTGTCCCCGCCGCCCCAGGACAGAAAACAGTCTAGAAGTTCAGGTTTAAAAGGCCCCCTCCTCTTACCTGCTTCAGTTTATGATATAGGACTCGGTTGAAATAAAAAAGAACTGTATTGATAAATCCACAATTAGCAAAATATTACATATCATAACATGTCCCACAGTATACAAAAATAAGACAATTGGGTAGGGAATCCAGTGCCGTTGTGGGGGCTATTGGAAAACCAATTACCAATAAGAGAAATTGACTCTTTTCCGGGCACCTCCACAAAGATTAACAGAGACAAAGAAATCTCAGGGTGGGACTACAGCAGACAAGACTTTTCTGCCAAACGAAGTCAGGATTTTGAACATCCAATTTATAAATGTCTAAAAAAGTGTTTGGGCTTGCCCACGTGGCATCCTTGCATATTTGTTCTATTGAGGCTGAGGCATTGCCGTTTGCAATAGAAACATTCAGTAGTATTTCTGATCCATCTAGAGATGGTGCTTTTGCTTGCTGCTGCCCCCCTTATGTTGGCCCTGGTATTGGAGAAGGAGATGGTACGGCTTCCTAATTTCCTTTGACGCTTCCAGGTAGGCTAACACACCTTCTCTTGTCTAAGTTGTGGAATTTTCTTTCTGTTTCTGAAGATGGCCGGTCACAAAAGAAAGGGAGACAGACTTCCTGTTGACGGTGGAATTTTGATGCTACTTTTGGGAGGAAGAAGGTAGAATGCCTCAGGATGATGCTGTTTTCCAGAAACATCGGAAAAGGTGCTTTGCAGGAGAAGACCTGTATTTAGCATACACATCTGGCTGATGTTATTGCTAGAAGGAAGATGGTCTTCAGAGTAAGGAACTTTAGAGGAATCTCCTCCAATGGCTCAAAGGGTTTATCCATTAGCACCTGTAAAACTAAATTTAAATCCCAAAGGGGAATGACAGAAAGGACCAGCGGGCATCTCCTTTTATGAAACGCTTTATTAGAGGAAGATCCGCTAACTTTGTATCGAAAAAGTTACTCAAGGTGGAGACCTGGACCTTTGGGGTACTTGGTTCAGTCCTGCCTGCAGGAAATCCAGACTCGGTGATATGTTTGAATTCTGACTTTAAAAAGAACCTGACCCCTGTAAATTTTAGGAAGGCTCTCCATGTTCTCATATAGATCCTGGAGGTTACCGGTTTCTTGCTGTATAGAAGGGTGGATATTACAGTATCTGAAAAACCTCTGGCTTTTAATTGTTCCCGTTCAGTTTCCAGGCCGTTAGACGTAGTCTCTCCACGTTTGGACGCAAGACCGGTCCCTGGCGAAGAAGACCCGGGTACATCGGAAGGGTCCAGAATTGGCCCGCAGCTAGATTGTATAACCAGGCCCTCTTTGGCCAGAAGGGCACTATCAGTATCATTTGTGCTTCTTCTTCCATCGCCTTCATTAATATCCTGGAAATTAGATTGTAGGGAGAAAAGGCATATAAGAGGACTTTTGGCCATGGGACCGACGAGGCATCCACCATCAGAGGCTGATCATGGCTGGAGAGAGACGAACAACTTGACCTATGTATTCTTCCGGCTTGCAAAAAGATCCACCTCTACTGTGCGCCATTTTTTTTATATCTCTTTGAACATCTGTGGATCCACGGACCACTCTCCTATCTTCAGATCCTTTCTGCTGAGGTAATCTGCTATTTCGTTCTCTGTGCCTTATAAATGGACCGCTGTTAGAGATTTGAAATTTTTTCGCCCAAGAGAAGATGTTGTTTGCCACCTTCATCAAAGCTCTGCTTCTTGTGCCCCCTGACGATTTATGTAGGCTACTGCGGTAGCATTGTCAGACAAGATTTTGATATGTCGACCTTTTAACCACCTGCCGACCGCCTAACGTCCAGGCGGCAGGTCTGTTCCTCTCTGACGCGGCGGCGCGTCATCTCGTGAGAGGCGAGATCTGCTGTGAACGCACGCACGCGTTCACAGAAGATTGCGTCTCAGGAGTTGGCAGGCTGTAGATGCAAAATAAATTGCATCAAACAAGTATATCAGACGCTGTTTTGTTAACAGCGTCTGATATACCTGCTACCTGGTCCTCTGGTGGTCCCATTTGCTGGGATCGACCACCAGAGGACCAGGTAGCTATGTAAAGTAGCACCAAGCACCACACTACACCCCCTGTCACTTATTAACCCCTGATCACCCCATCTAGACTCCCTGATCACCCCCCTGTCACTGATCACTCCCCTGTAAGACTCCATTCACATGTCCATATGTGTTTTGCGGATACGCAGATCCACGGATCAGCAAAACACGGACACCGGCAATGTGCTTTCCGCATTTTGCAGATCCGCACATTGCCAGAACTATATAGAAAATGTCTTTTCTTGTCCGAAATTGCGGACAAGAATAGGACATGTTCTATATTTTTGCGGAACGGAAGTGCAGACCTGGATCCGAGCGGGACAAAGTCTGTCCTTATAGAAATGAATGGGTCCGCAATTCCGTTCCGCAAACAGAATTGCGGACGTGTGAATGGGGCATAAGGGTCCCTTATCACCGCCAGTTAGTTAGCTACTTACTTGATAGGTAGTTGGCGCCCAGCCTACCGCACCGCAGTCACTGATTGTGGCAGAGATTTTTTCATCCACATTGATCGATGAGAATGAAAAAATCTGTGCCGTTCATTTTTTTTTTTCTTCAGCCCAGAGGCTGAACGGAAAAAAAAATCTCATTACCCGTATGCTCAATATAAGGAGAATAGCAGAAACTCCTAATGCTGGTCATACATGTAATGATTGCGGAGACCCTCAAATGCCAGGGCAGTATAAATACCCCACATGTGACCCCATTTTAGAAAGAAGACACCCCAAGGTATTCCGTGAGGGGTATGATAATTTCATGTAAAATTTTGAGACTTTGTAAAAAAAATGCCCTGTGAAATCCTAAAGGTACTCATTGGAATTAGGGCCCCTTTGCGCATCTTGGCTGCAAAAAAGTGTCACTCATGTGGTATCGCCGTACTCAGGAGAAGTAGGGCAATGTGTTTTGGGGTGTATTTTTATATATACCCATACTTTGTGTGAGAAATATCGCTGTAAACGACAGCTTTTTAATTTTTTTTATACAAAGTTGTCATTTACAGAGATATTTCTCTCGCCGAACATGGGTATATGTAAAAATACACCCCAAAACACATTGCCCTACTTCTCCTGAGTACGGCGATACCACATGAGTGACACTTTTTTTTACAGCCTGGGTGCGCAAAGGGGCCCTAATTCCAATGAGTACCTGCTTCAAAATGCGGAAATTCACTTTTTTGCACCATAGTTTGTAAACGCTATAACTTTTACCCAAACCAATAAATATACACTTATTGGATTTTTATTTTATTAAAGACATGTAGAACAATGAATTTAGAGTAAAATGTATATAGAAATGTAGTTTAAAAAAAAATAAATTACAACAGAAAGTGAAATGTAATTTTTTTGCAAAAAATTTCGTCAAATAAAGTAAAATATAAAAAAAAGTAAAAATGTCAGCAGCAATGAAATACCACCAAATGAAAGCTCTATTAGTGAGAAGAAAAGGAGGTAAAATTAATTTGGGTGGTAAATTGTATGACTGAGCAATAAACTGTGAAAGTAGCGTAGTGCAGAATTGTAAAAAGTGGCCTGGTCATTAAGGGTGTTTAAGCTAGGGGGGCTGAAGTGGTTAAAGACTGATGGAGTGACTGCAGCACTCTGAAGATTGCTGCTAGTTCCCTTACATTTGCGGATGAGCAGATCATTTCTGGATCCCTTGTTCCTTGCACCACCTGGTCCGTTGTGTAGCCTCCCCAGCCGCGCCCGCTGGCGTCTGTAGTAATGCTTACATGATCGGCTGGTCGCCAGAAGACACTTTTTTGAAGATTTTCTCTCATCTTCCACCAGAATAGGTTAAGTTTTACCCTTGAAGGGATTTTTACTTTTATATCTAGGGAACTTTGGTCCCCATCCCAAGCCCGCAACAGGAATTCCTGTAGGTTTCTGGTATGATGTTGGGCCCACCTGACCGCCGGAATAGTGGCTGTCATATGCTCTAGTAGCTTCATTATCTCTCGGATAGAGACTCTTCTGGCTTCACAGAAAAGGGATATCTTTTCGCACAATGATATCTGCTTGTCTGGAGGCAGGAAGGACATGAGATTGTGAGAATCCAGTATCACAGCCAGAAAATTCTTCCTTTGACTGGGAACCAGATCGGATTTTTGCTTGTTTATGAGCCAGCCTAGTTCATCTAGAATCTGCCGGACGGCCTGTAAGTGCTTAGGGCTCGTAGGGATGATCCTGCTATCAAAAGATCGTCCAGGTAAGGCTCTACAATGATCCCCTGAAGATGAAAATGACTGGTTACCTCCGCCATGATTTTTGAGAAAACTTTGGGGGCTGATGCTAGACCGAAGGGAAGTGCCTGGAACTGGAAATTGAGAGTTTGTCCGTGTAGCTACACTGCTATACGTAGATACCTTTGGTATGCTCTGTGGTACATGATAATATGCATCTGAGAGGTCGATCGTCATCATGTAGCAGTCGCGGGCCAGGAGGTTTACTGTGGATCGGATTGACTCCATCTTGAACTTCTTGTAATTCATGTATTTGCTTAGTTTCTTTAAGTTTATGATTAATCTGAAGCATCCGTTTGGTTTTTGTATAAGTAAGATAGGGGAGTAAAACCCCTTCCCTCTTGGATCTTTGGGACTGGTATAATCACATTCTTTTGAAGAAGTGTTAGGATCTCTGAATCCAGAGAATTCTGTTTTTGTGACCGTATCTCTGGTTTGTTGAGGAAAAAGTAATCTGGTGGTATGTCGTCGAACTCTAGTTTGTAGCCCATGGTAACCGTATTTCGAACTCATGGGGAGGAGGATATTTTTCCCAGGCGGAGGTGAATTTTCTCAATCTGCCCCGACTAGAAGGCTGGTGTTGGGTGGACTTTGTACTGGATTCAGGATTGAATAAGAACCCTTTACCTCTGGAAGATTGCCATCTCCTGGAGGTTTCCTTCTTTGGTCCTGTCTACCTCTCCTTTGGTTACGAAAGGACCGGCGCTGCAGGTAGAATCTGGACTCAGCGGAAAGCCCTTTTTCTCATCAGATGCCTTCTCCAAAATGTCCGCAAGGACAGATCCAAAAGCTTCTCACCTTCACAAGGTGTAGAACAGAGGCAACTCTTGAATGAGGCATCCCCTGACCAGGATCTAAGCCAAATCGCACGCCGGATGGCGTTAGATAGAGCTGAAGACCTGGCCGCTAATCTTACCAAGTCAGCAGAGGCATTAGACAAGAAATTTGAGGCCTGCTTTAAAATGGGAGTTGAGGCTAGAATCTCTTCCCTCTCAGTCCCAGCAGCCAGATTCTCTTCCAATTGGGATAACCAGATAGATAGGGACTTGGAGGTACAAGTGGCCGCAATACCATAACATGGCCGTGTTAGTTTCCCAGGCTCTTTATAGGAGCCCTTCACACTTTTGTCCATTGGATCTTTTAATAGACCCATGTCCTCAAAGGGTAGGGATGTCCTTTTGGAAATGCGAGCCACAGGTGCGTCAATCTTGGGGTTTTGTCCCAGCATAATGAATATTCCTCAGAAAACTGATCCTTTCTCTTAAAGGAAGAAGGTATAATATTTCTTTTCTCCAGGTCCCTCCATACTTTGAAAATTAGCTTAATATTGTTATGGACAGGGAAAACTTTTCTCTTTTTCTCCCTAGTCCCTGGAACATTTTATCTTGGACCGACTGAGGTTCTTTAACCTCCTCTATCCGCATTGTAGCTCTAATGGTGTTTAGTAGTTTCTCAGTATCCTCTGGGGAACAGAGCGGCTTCCCGAGTCATCATCTGAGGAATCCGACTCGTCAATGGACAAAATTTCCCCTTCATCCGAATTAGGGTCCTGCAGAAAGTCCAACCTCTAAGATCTTTGGGAAGTAGACAGCTGAGGGGAACACGGTGGTAGTATCAATCGCTGACTTCACTTCCTCTTTTATCACTGTTCTAATGGATTCAAGGAAGGACGGTAATTCCTCAGTCACCACTTTGTCAGTACACTTTAGACATAGCGGCTACTTGGATTTCGAGGACTTTCTGCAAATGGTACACTTCTTTTTACACAAGGTACCCTCAGCAGGCTTGGTGGTGCTGGTCTCCCTGCCCTACAATCAAACATTAAATCATTTTAGGGCTCTTTAAATATACATAGCAGACCAGCAGCCACCAATACCTAGTGCACTGCATGAAACAATCATAGTGGGTAGGAGGCTTACCGGGCTCTGGGCGGCAGGAGGATCTGCAGGACTGCGGGGAGCGGTATCCAGAGGAGCCGACATGCTGGCTGCAGTAGGAACGTCACTACTACGCTCCTCTTTTAAATTCCCCGCCAGTACTGTGAACTAAGCAAAATGGAACTTCCGGCCCGTAGAAGCCATTGCCTGGTGCGCACTCACACGCGATCCCTTTTTCCCCGCCTGTGCTTTGCGGAGGAACGGAAGCCCAGGGCTGCCTTCAGGGAAGGACTTATGCCGAAGGTGCAGGCAGAGCCGGAGCTCCATGCAGCCCGCCTTCTACACAGTCCTCCCAGCTGGGGCAGAAACAAGACCGTGCGGTTTTCTTCATGCGGCGCAGGAGCGGCTTCTACGTAGTCCCGAGGACAGGAAACAACAACCGAAGCAGGTAAGGGGAGGGGGCCTTTTAAACCTGAATTTCTACGTTGTTTCCTGTCCTGGGGAGGCAGGGACACCCTTCTGGAGTGCCGTTGTGGAGGCGCACGGAAAATGAAGATACTAGTAGATACTTTTTCCCCCCTCAAAATAAGGGGAAAGTGGTGATGAGTCTTCGGCCTCTTGCACACGACAGTATTTTTCAGACCGTATACTGGCAGTTTTTTCAGTTCAGTATACTGACAGTATATTGAACCATTCACTTCAATGGGTCTGCAAAAAATACTGAAGTGTCTCCGTATGCCTTCCGTTTCCATTCCGTTTAAATATAGAACATGTCCTATTCTTGTCCGCAAATCACGTTCAGTGGCTCCATTCAAGTTAATGGGTCCGCAAAAAAAAAACTAAAGCATACGGAAAGGCATCCGTAGGTCTTCTGTATCAATTCCGTTTTTGCTGAACAATCTATTGAAAATTTAAAGCCCAGCCCAATTTTAATTATGGAATTAGTGTATACTGTATATGCCATACGGAAAAACGGAACGGAAAAACGGAAACACAAAAACAGATCCGATAAAAACGGACCGCAAAACACTGAAAAAGCCATACGGTCGTGTGCAAGAGGCCTTATAAAAGCAAATTCTAATGAGCGTTTCCATTATGGTCTTCTCAGGGTGCCACACTGTGCTGTGTCCTAAAAGTGTGTGGGGTCAAGACGTACTGGGCAAAAATTGAGGGTGTGATAAAAATGAGATTTTTTGTGAAACTCACCCCCTGATTGGGGGACACAGAGCATGGGTATAGCCTAGGCCAGGGATGGGTAAACTGCAGCTCTCCAGCTGTTGCAAAACTACAACGCCCAGCATGCAAAGACTGCTTACAGCTATTAGCCTGCTGCAGGACATGGTGGGAATTGTAGTTTTACAACAGCTGGAGAGACGCAGTTTGCCCACCCCTGGCCTAGGCCATTACTAGGAGGGACACTATGCAAATAACAAAAGAGAGCTCCTCCCCCTCAGGCTATACCCCCAGGCTCCAGCAGGAGGATTTCAGTCGGTGCAAAAGCAGTAGGAGAAGGAGACAAAAATCCAGATAGAAACCAGGAACAAGGAAGCCGCCATCGGATCATAAACCAGAAGGTCCAAACCGGACAGAACAGACCCCTCCTGCAACAGGCAAGAATGGGTGGGAGCTGTGTCCCCCAATGGAAAAGACGAGAAAAGATTTTACAGGTGAATTTCACAAAAATCTCCTTTCTCGTACATTCCATTGGGGGACACAGACCATGGGACGTCCCAGAGCAGTCCATGGGGTGTGAAAAAACAGTCCGACACCAGCAAGGGGAACGCTCGCGGTCAAACAGGAACCACAGCCTGCAATACCTTGCGCCCAAAGGCAGCGTCAGCCTAAGCCAGTGTTCCTCAATTCCAGTCCTCAGGGCCCACCTGCGGGTCATGTTTTCAGGATTTCCTTAGTATTTAGCAGGTGATATAATTAGTGTCAGTGCATCAAGACTCACCTCAGGTACTCATTCTGTGGGATATTCTCAAATCATGACCTGTAGGTGGGCCCTGAGGACTGGAGTTGAGAAACACTGGCCTAAGCCAACGAGTGCAGTTGGTAGAACTTTGTAAAGGAGTGTAAGGACGACCAGGTGGCCGCCTAACACAAGTGAGAAGCAGAGGCGCGACGGCGCTTCGCCCAGGAGGCCCCCATCCGCCCTTGTGGAATGAGCGGTAATCCCCACGGGGGGAACCCCGCCACGAGCGAGATATGCCGCAGCAATGGTCGACCGAATCCGAGCCACGGCGACCTTGGAGGCAGGCAGACCCCCATGAGGCCCCTACAGATAGCTATACCCTCAGTGCCCTGACAACGTCCAGGGAATGGAGAGCACGCTCCTTGGAATTTGCCGGAGAGGACAAAGGAAAGGCAGGACAAGATCCTCATTAAGGTGAAAAGCGGAGACCACCTTGGGCAAAAAGGACAGGACCGGGCGGAGCACCACCTTATCCCTGAGAAAGACCAGAGAGGGCTCCCGGCAGGAAAGAGCAGCCAACTCAGACACCCGTCGGATAAAGCAGATGGCCACCAAAGAGACCACCTTCCGGATGAGAAAGGTCAAAGAAACTTCCCTCAGCGGCTCAAAGGGAGCCGTCTGAAATGCGAGCAAGACCAGGTAGAGATCCCGAATGCGCCACCCCTAGTAGGAAGGTGTTCACGGGACAAAGAAGACCTGACCCTAAAGGGAACTCCGGGACATTCCCATTTCCAAGCCCGACCGGAGGAAAGAGAGGACCACCGGAACCGAAAAACGAAGAGGAAAAATGTCCAGCTCCTCGCAGAAGGTAATAAAAACCTTCCAGATACGATAGTAAACCTTGGAGGAAGCAGGCTCCAAGCTTGATCATAGTCCTCACAACGGCGTCCGAGAAGCACCTCTTCTTTAGGAAGGCGGTGTCAACAGCCATGCCGTTAAACGAAGCTGCCGTAAATTCGGGTGGAAGAGCGGCCCTTAGGACAATAGGTCCTTCTTGAGAAGGAGAGACCACAGGACGTCTGTCAGCAGTCGAGTGACGTCCGAGAACCAGACGCGCGAGACCAATCGGAGCGATGAGGATGGTCGGGGTCCCTTTACCACCTCGAACCTGCGAAGAACCCTTATGGGCAGAGGCAGCGGAGGAATGACGTAGAGGAGAGAGAAGTCTTGCCACGGAGCTACCAGGACGTCCATGCAGCACGCCTCCGGATCCCGAACCCTGGTCAGGAACGTGGGAACCCGGTTGTTGAGCTTGGACGCCATCAGGACCATGTCTGGGCGGCCCCAACGGGGGCAAAGGTCCTCGAATACTGCAGGATGCAGGGACTACTCGCCCGGATCGACCTTGTTTAGGCTGAGAAAATCTGCCGTCCAGTTGTCTATGGACTGGAGCATGCGCCTCCGCCCACTGGAGGATCCTTTCCACCTCCAGCATCACCTTCTGGCTGCGGGTCCCGCCCTGATGGTTGATGTAGGCCACGGTAGTGGCGTCGTCTAACTGAACCCTCACCGGGCGACCCGCCAGGAGAGGGGTCCCATGGGAGAGGGACAGGAAAACAGCCCTTAGCACCAGAATGTTGATCGGAAGGCAGGACTCCGCCACTGACCAAACTCACTGAACCGTCTGGGTCTGGAGACCGCCGCCCGAGCCCAGGAGACTGGTGTCGGTGGTGACGACCGTCCAGGAAATCGGAGGAAGGACCCCCAAAGTCAGGTTCTGGGGAGACAGCCACCAAGGGAGCTCCTTCCGGACCCGAGGAGGCAGGTGGACCAGAGAGTCCAGACCATGCGACGTCCTGTCCCTAAAGGATAGGTTGGCCCGCTGCAGAGGTCGGGTGTGAAACTGGGCATAGAGAACATCCTCGAAGGAGGCCACCATAAGACCCAAAACCTGCATGTCCCGGAGGGAGACGTCCCGGGAGAGCAGAGAGATCTTGGCTTCCGGGAGGAATACCTGAGCGGCCCCGGTGTCCATAAACCTTCTCAGAATGTCTGGACAGTGATCCAGATGCTGTCCTCGGTGAGAGAGAGTGAGTGTGTGTGTGAGTAATTGAGTGAGAGAGTGAGAGACATCCTGGATGGCCACTGACACGAGGAAACTCTTCCGGAAGAAGAGAAGTAACAACGGAGTGGAGGGGCTCCATTCGGAACCTCCGTACCTGCAGGGACCAGTTAAGTAGCAGGTCCAGGATCGGACGGACCGATCCCTCGTTCCTTGGAACAACAAACAGGATGGATACCTGGGTAATCACCCCTCTGGATAGAAGGGAAGACACTGCTTGTAGTACACAAGGATCGCTGTCAGAAGTGGGATACGAACCCACGCCTCCAGAGGAGACTGCGACCTGAACGCAGGTAGCGCCTTAGACCGCTCGGCCATCCTAACAAGTCCGGAGGGCCGAGGCAGAGACCGGATCCCCAGTCTATCTTGCAACTATAAGTTACAACTTCCAGGGTCCAGGTGTCCTGGATGTGTGCTCTCCAAACCTGCTGGAAGGAGAGCAGCCGACACCCCAACGCTAGAGGTGGGGGCGCCCCCTCAGGCAGAGGACTGCATGGGAGCTGTGGGACGAGCAGAGTGGGCCCGCGGCTGCCTGGAGGGTTGGGGCTTAAGGGAGGGATTCTCACCAGTATCCTGCGGTCCACCGTAAGAAGGGACTGAGGCGGATCTGGAAGAAGAGAAGCGATGAAAGGACAGGTTCCTAGAACCCCTTAAGGTGCGTTTGGACTTGGACTGGGGCAGATGGGCGCAAATAATCTCGTGTAGCTTAGCACCAAACGGTCTGGAGCCCGCAAATGGGAGGATAGTGCGGGAACTCTTGGAAGAAGCATCCACGTTACAGACCTTCAACCAAATTTTCCAGCGCTGTGTGACGGACAGGGCCAGAGACACCTGGAGGAGAAAGATCAGGGTCTCCGCAGGGGCGTCCTGCTCCGAGAGGTCCTGAAGGAGGAGTTCCAACCATTCAGACAATGCTCTCGCGACCCAGGCAGAGGCAAAGGCGGGCCGTAGGCCCGTACCTGCTAGAGTGCAGACGGCTTTGGACAGGGAATCCAGATGCCCGTCAACAGAGTCCTGCAGAGAGGAATTGTGTAAGACAGGGAGAGCCGTGTTCGTTGCCACTTCACCACTGACAGGTCCACCTTAGGAGGAGAGGACCATTGTCCCACCTGCTCTGGCGGAAAAGGATAGAGAGTATCCATCAGTCCAGTGGCAGAAAAGCAGCGAGGAGGGCGGTCCCAGGCCTTAGAAAGGGAAGACAACCGCCTCCAATTTACTGGAATGGAAAAGAGTGAACTCCAGCTACTAGTGTAGGGAGAGTCCCCTTGGCTATTGAAGGTGTCAAGCACCGCTGCCACCAAGTCAGCTACCATAGTGGAAAATTGTGGCGAGGGTTCCAGCTCTGTGTCCTAGTCTGAGCTGGACCGTTCCCCGTCAGACCTTTATCCCTGCGTGAGGGGAAGTGTCTGAACACGCCTCTCAGGCAAGGGGGAGGGCAGAGTCACCCGAGGAAGGATGCTGCTGCGCACGCTGCCTTTAGTGGTCGAGCGTCCTCTGTGGGAACCACTGGGAGGTGGAGTGGTGTGAGCCACAGGATCGCGTAATGAACGGCACAGGAAGAATAAAAAGCATCCCTGGCGAAAGGGGGTCAACATGCAGCAGAGAAGCAGCCAGACACTGAGCCTGCCGCCCGCTTACATGTTGAGGCACTGGCTTTAGCATGTAGCCGGACTGGTAGGAGAGACCGCAGGTCAGAGATGCCAGATATGGAGCCCCCACTGAAAAGGTAATGCCACTGCCATCCCATTAAAAGAATGCCCCTGACAGGATCCTCCTTCCCACCCCTTTTTAATCCAGATCACCCAGGTTTATGGCCCAAAACGTCACAGGGGGAGAACAGGAGTGCAGCATGTTACTTATCTGCTTCCTGTAGTCTTCACCCTCTCTTCCGACACCAGCAGGGTCCACCTCATCAGTCATCTGGCACAAGGAGTGGCAGTGATCTGGACGGAGGGCAGGCGCAGGGGACCCTGTAGCTTCTTCTCCCTCAAGTGCAGTACGAGCAGGGCTCACCTCTTCAGACTTCTGACTCCAGGAGTGCAGTTCTCTGGATGGAGGGTTGGCAGCAGGTGGCCAAGAGGCTGGTGGGATACCGGAGCTGACAGGTTGAGCCCGAATCTGCTTGTCTTCTTGGGGGAATGGAGGCAGCCAGGCAAACGTCCGATGGACGGCGGCGGTCGCTTCACTGGGTACCAGGAAAGCGCCATGCTGCCCTACGTCCCCATCTACAAAGAAAATAACAAACTGGAGTAGAAGCGTCAACCTCCTTCACCAGACACTAAGCAAAGACTGAAGTCCTCCTGCTGGAGCCTGGGGGTATAGCCTGAGGGGGAGGAGCTCTCTTGTTATTTGCATAGTGTCCCTCCTAGTAATGGCCTAGGCTATACCCATGGCCCCCCAATGGGATGTACAAGAAAGTATTTTTCTTATTTTCATCCTCTAAAACCTCTTTCTATAAAAGCGAAAAACAGAGGGAAAAATATGGTATATTTGTTTCCAATAAAATATTGCTTTAGAACCAGATTTTTTCATTTTTACATGGGGTAACAAAAAAATATTAAAATTTTTTTAAAATTTTTATACGAATATGCGAATTCAGTGCCCAATATGACGTGCCCAGCATATGCCATTGTGAATTCCATGCCCCTACGTAGTGATTTATACATCCTGTGCTGACAACTGTAGAGGCTCTGGGGTGAAACAAATGGGGTTGCCCCAAGAAGTGACAATTTTGGAAACTACACCCCTCAAGGTATTTATTAAGGGGTGCATTTTGACACCACAGGCATTGTGTAGAAATGAATGCACTGCAGACCGTGCAAAGTGAAAATTGCTAATTTTTCACAGATATGGCATTTCAGTCCCCAATATGTTGTGTCCAGCTAGTAGACTACTTGAATTTATAGGTGGCTTCCACTTTGTACAGAAATATAAATGTGGACGAAAGGTCCTGTATGGGAAGATGTCAGGGCTTAGAAGGGAAGGGGCGCCATATGGCTTTTGGAGCACAGACTTTGTTGGAATGGTGTTTGGGAGCTACACACTCACATTTGCAGTGACCGAGGTACCAGTAAGGTGGAAACCCCTATACGAGTTATTTATCAAGGGGTGGAGTAAGTATTTTGAAGCCACAAGTGTTTTGCAGAAAGTAATGAGCAGGGGACTATGCAAAATTAATACTGCAAGTTTTCCCACAGATATCATGCATCGCTGCCCAATATTTTGTGCCCAGCTTGTGCCATCTGAGAAGTGTCACACCATTTAAATTGTTAGGAGGGCTGTACTGAGCACTGAAATGCCATAAATGTGGGTGTAAATGGCTGCTTGGGAACGCTGCAGGGTTCAGAAAGGAAAGACCACCTTTTGGCTTTTGCAGCACAGATTTTGATGGATTGGCTTACAGGTGCCATGTTACTTTTGCACAGCCTCTGAAGTACAAGTACAGCCATTTTCTGAAATCCATACTTTTTTTTTTCTCTCAATGGAGCTCTGTGAGGGCTTATTTTTTTGAAAGACAAATTGTCATTATCATTGGTTTTATGTTGGGTTGCATACGATTTTTTGATCACCTTTTGAGAAGCAGGATAAAGGAAATAATCTAACAATTGCTTTTTGGGTTTTGCTATTGCTGTGTACACCTTGAGAGCAAAATGTCATGTTATATTTATTCTGCTGGTCAGCACAATAACAGAGAAACAAAATTTTATACAGTTTTTTTTTTCAAGTTTTGTTACTTTTACACAATGCATTTTGTAAAAAAATGTTTTTGTGTTGCCATTTTCTGAAAGCCATATTTTTGTGGCCAGATTGTAAGATCCACTTTTTACCAAGATAAAAATCTTGCTAATATAGTGACTGTGTCTTGTAGTCCACAGTCAGGGTGGTCCAGCAGTGCTAGACCGCCCAGACTGCTTCCTTAATGACTTATGCTCCTTCTGTAGATGGCTAGAATTTTCTGTGCTGCAAGTATTAATTGGGCATCTACTGTCCTGCTCTCATACACCCGAAATGAAGCATGCATCAATGTGCCTACCTAGCTGGATGAGTTCTAGGAGGTGGTGATGTTGGATATTTTCTGTGTGCGTGACAGTATCCTAAAGTTCGAGCAGGCTTGAGAGCACAGTTTTTAATGCTTAGATTGTAGTCGCAGAGCTGCCGCAGCCTGCGGCATGCTCTAGAAGTGAGGCACTTTGGTTTGTAGTGTAGGTATTTCCAACCCTTCAATCAAATGGTGGCGTCATCTATCACTCAAATCAACCTGACTTCCGAAGCTTGCCACAGGCCCAGGCAATGCTATGATAACCATTTAAGTGTCTTCTGAGGACTGTGCCACCAAGCCTTTCCGTATTTCAGGAAACCATCAACCACGCAGAGACCAACGAACAACGCCACCCTTGGGCTAGAACTCTCAGCCAGGCACATTTATGCACGCTTCAGTTCAGTAGTAGGCAAGCGGGGCAGTAGGAGGCCAAATAGGGTACAGCACAATGCATGCAGCACAGTAGTTTTTGCAATTACAGTGGGAGCACAAGTCATTATTTATAATTTCTTACTCCAGTGTTATAGTATGCTGTAGCAGACAGCACTAGATTTGCAGCCTCCTCACTCCAGCAATATTTAACAGCCCTGCAGTAGTGAAGCTTTAATAAGTAGAATTTTTTTTTTCTAATTTTCTGTTGTCTAAACCTAGGGTGCCTCTTACAGTCAGGTGCATCTTATAGTTTGTAAAATATGGTAAATACAGTCAGGTCTATAAATATTGCAACCTCAACACAATTCTAACATTTTTGGCTTTTACACCACCACAATGTACTTGGAATGAAATGAACAAGATGTGCTTTAACTGCAGACTGTCAGCTTTAATTTGAGGGCATTTACATCCAAATCAGGTGAACGGTGTAGGAATTACAACAGTTTGCATATGTGCCTCCCATTGTTAAGGGACTAAATCAAACTTTCACTTTTAATACTTGGTTGCAAATCCTTTGCAGTCAATTACAGCCTGAGGTCTGGACGCATAGACATCACCAGACGCTGGATTTCATCCCTGGTGATGCTCTGTCAGGCCTCTACTGCAACTGTCTTCAGTTCCTGCTTGTTCTTGGGGCATTTTCCCTTCAGTTTTGTCTTCAGAAAGTGAAATGCATGCTCAATCGAATTCAGGTCAGATTGACTTGGCCATTGCATAACATTCCAATTCTTTCCCTTAAAAACTTTTTGGTTGCTTTTGCAGTATGCTTTGGGTCAAGTCTCAATGTGGGACAAAATATAAAGTGAAAAAAAAAGTTAAAAAATAAAGTCCCCACTCCCCCAAAATTAAAAGTTTCAAGTAAAAAAATAATAAAACGTCATTTTCCCCAAATAAAGTAAAAAAATTGGTAAAAAATAGGGAGAAAAAAAGTAGAAATATTATGTATCACCGCATCCGTATCGACCGGCTCTATAAACATATCACATGACCTAACCTCTCAGATGAACACCGTAAAAAATAAGAAAAAAACCTGTGCTAAATAAATAATTTTTTGTACCCTTACATCACTAAAATTACAACAGCAAGCGATCAAAAATGGGTATACCCACCAAAGCGGTACCAATCTAACCGTCACCTCATCCCGCAAAACATGAGCCCCTATCTAAGATAACCGCCCAATATGGCTCAGACACAAACATAATTTTGGGTTTTTAAAAGCTGTTATTGTGTAAAACTTAAGTAAATTTAAAAAGTATACACATTAGGTATCGCCACGTCCGTAATAACCTGCTCTATAAAAATATCTCATGACCTAACAACTTAGTTGAACACCGTAAAATATAAAAAACTGTGTAAAAAAAGTCATTTTTTCTCACCTTACATCAGAAAAAAAGTAAATCAAACCATTATCTGATCCCAAAAAAAATGAGCCCCTACACAAGACAGTCGCCCAAAAATAAATAAAACTATGGCTTTCAGAATGTGGAGACACTAAAGAATCATTTAACAAAAAATGCTTTATGTAAAAATATTTGGTTTTGTCGCATCCGTGACAACCTGCTCTATAAAAATACCACATGATCTAACCTGTCAGATGAATGTTGTAAATAACAAACAACAAAAATGGTACCAAAAGCTATTTCTTGTTACCTTGCTTCACAAAAAGTGTAATAGAGCAACCATGAATCATATGTATCCTAAAATAGTACCAACAAAACTGCCACCCTATCCCATAGTTTCTAAAATGGGGTCACTTTTTGGAGTTTCTACTCTAGGGGTGCATCAGGGGGCTTCAAATGGGACATTGTGTCAAAAAACAGTCCAGCAAAATCTGCCTTCCAAAAACCATATGGCATTGCTTTCCTTCTGCGCCCTAACGTGTGCCGGTACAGTAGTTTACGATCAAATATGGGGTGTTTCTGTAAACTACAGAATCAGGGCAATAAATATTGAGTTTTAACTGGAAAAAATTATTAAAATGGAAAATCTGCCAAAAAAGTGAAATTTTATCTCTATTTTCCATTAATTCTTGTGGAACACCTAAATGGTTAACAAAGTTTGTAAAATCAATTTTGAATACCTTCAGGGGTGTAGTTTTAGAATGGGGTCATTTTTGGGAGGTTTCTATTATGTAAGCCCCACAAAGTGACTTCAGACCTTAACTGGTCCTTAAAAAGTGGGTTTTTGGAAATTTCTGAAAAATTTTAAGATTTGCTTCTAAATTTCTAAGCCTTGTAACGTCTCCAAAAATAAAATGTCATTCCCAAAATGATCCAAACATGAAGTAGACATATGGGGAATGTAAAGTAATAACTATTTTTGTAGGTATTACTATGTATTATAGAAGTAGAGAAATTGAAACTTGGAAATTTTCTAATTTTTGCACATTTTTGGTAAATTTGGTATTTTTTTTATAAATAAAAATAAATTTTTTTTAACTCCATTTTACCAGTGTCATGAAGTGCACTGGCTTGGATGGCTTGGATAAGTCAAAGCGTTTTAAAGTTATCACCACATAAAGTGACACTGGTCAGATTTGCAAAAAATGGCCTGGTTCTTAAGGTGAAAATGAGCCCGTTCCCCAAGGGTTAAAGCAATCGCGAATCTGTGTTTCTCAATTTCAATGGCGTGTTCTCTCTGGAGGTAAATACAATTTTCCCATTTTCATGATACTATGGAATGGTCAAACCATGGTGAGTAAACCTGTTTAAAACACAAAAATGTGCAAATTTTTACAAACAAGTAAATCTTACCAATGTGCGCTCGGTCAGAGATAGTAAGTCTGTTCTCCCAGCCAGCCAAGCCTGAAGCAAAACATGGATATTAAAAAAAATAAAATAAAAAGATTGTGATTGGTACACATGTATTACTTCTTTTTTTAATTATATTATAGCCTTTGTGGACAGAAATTGCAACAGATGCTGTGAATTGAGCCTTCGACATAGATGTCAATATAGTCTATCCGTAGATGCAGTGCTGCAGACTAAAAAAAAAAAATATCAAAGCCTAACCTGAAAATTTTAAGAGCCAAATGAAAATATTAGTTGCCAAAATGCATATAATTATGGTATAATTAAATAAAAAAATTAAATTAAAAAATAAACGCGTCTTACCTTGTGTAGTTGCCCATTTGTCTCTTCTTTTGATTTGTTCTTCTAACCCCATTAATCTTAAGGCTCTTGAGGGGTTGTGTGCACTAATTTCTATGAACTCTCAGACTAGCCAGACTGCTGATCATGCTTCCTTGATCTCTAGATGCTGGGCCCTGGCCCATTCGAGTCCAGGCCTCCGCAGCTTGTGTTGGGTTTCTCGATGAAAA
Source organism: Bufotes viridis (assembly GCA_033119425.1). Classification (NCBI taxonomy): domain Eukaryota; kingdom Metazoa; phylum Chordata; class Amphibia; order Anura; family Bufonidae; genus Bufotes; species Bufotes viridis. Next base: position 295,212,005 of record CM065592.1, read on the forward strand.
CTTTTATCTTGATGCAGCTGCAGCCAATCACTGGCCACAGTGGAGATCTGTTCCCCTTGCATCACATGACCATTTAACATAATGCAAGGGAAGCAGTGATCAGTTCCTATTGGCTGTAACGGTGTCAAAAAGGAAGTTTTCATAAAGGGACTCAAGACAAGCAATGGAGGTTGAGGAGCCAGAACCCAGCACTGGGGATCAGATAAGCATGATCACCAACAAAGGTCCTGCCAGTCTCAGAAATTAGTGCATACAAACCCTTTAAGGAGTTAATTTTTTTAAGGGTGTTTTCAAACCAATATTCTTCTATATGTGACAAAGAATGGGTTAAAATAAACTATCCCCACTGCACTCCTGAAAAGGCCATCACTTAAGAGAGGCGCCACTGCAACCAGTGACCACATCAGCACTCTCCATACATCCCCCTCTACACAGAACACTCTCCGTGCATCCCCATCTACACAGAGCACTCCCGTACATCCCCTTGTACACAGACCTCTTTCCATGAATCACCCTTATACAGACCGCTCTGTACATCCTCCCTCTACACAGACCGCTCGCCATACATTCCCCTTTACACAGACCGCTCTCCATACATCCCCTTTACACAGACCGCTCTCCATACATCCCTCTCTACAAAGACGTCTCTCCATACATCCCTCTCTACATAGACGTCTCTCCATACATCCCTCTCTATACAGACGTCTCTCCGTGCATCCCCCTCTCTACACAGACCGCTCTCCATACATCCCCCTCTACACAGACCGCTCTCCATACATCCACCTCTACACAGACGTCTCTCCATACACCCCCTACACAGACGTCTCTCCATACACCCCCTACACAGACGTCTCTCCATAAACCCCTCCCCTACACAGACCGCTCTCCAAACATCCCCCGCCTCTACACAGACCGCTCTCCATACATCCCCCCCTCTACATAGACCGCTCTCCATACATCCCCCCCTCTACATAGACCGCTCTCCATACATCCCCCCTCTACACAGACCGCTCTCCATACATCCACCTCTACACAGACGTCTCTCCATACACCCCCCCCCCTACACAGACGTCTCTCCATACACCCCCTACACAGACGTCTCTCCATAAACCCCTCCCCCTACACAGACCGCTCTCCATACATCCCCCCCGCCTCTACACAGACCGCTCTCCATACATCCCCCTCTACATAGACCGCTCTCCATACATCCCCCTCTACATAGACCGCTCTCCATACATCCCCCCCCTCTACACAGACCGCTCTCCATACATCCCCCTCTACACAGACCGCTTTCCATACATCCCCCTCTATACAGACCGCCCTCCATACATCCCCCTTTACAAAGACCGCTCTCCATACATCCCTCTCTACACAGACGTCTCTCCGTGCATCCCCCCTCTCTACACAGACAGCTCTCCATACATCCTCCCTCTACACAGACCACTCTCTCCCATACACCCCCCCCCCCACACACACAGACCGCTCTCCATACATCCCCCCCCCCCTCTACACAGACCGCTCTCCATACATCCACCCCTCTACACAGACCGCTCTCCATACATCCCCCCCCCTCTACACAGACCGCTCTCCATACATCCCCCTCTACACAGACCGCTCTCCATACATCCACCTCTACACAGACGTCTCTCCGTGCATCCCCTCCTACACAGACCGCTCTCCATACACCCCCTACACAGACCGCTCTCGATACATCCCCCTTTACACAGACCGCTCTCCATACATCCCTCTCTACACAGACGTCTCTCCGTGCATCCCCCTCTACACAGACAGCTCTCCATACATCCTCCCTCTACACAGACAGCTCGCCATACATTCCCCTTTACACAGACCTCTCTCCATACATCCTCCTCTACACAGACCGCTCTCTATACATCCCCCTTTACACAGACTGCTCACCATACATCCTCCCTCTACACAGACCGCTCTCCATACATCCTCCTCTACACAGACCGCTCTCCATACACCCCCTATACAGACCGCTCTCCCATACACCCTCTACACAGACCGCTCTCCATACATCCCCCCCTCTACACAGACCGCTCTCCATACATCCCTCTACACAGACATCTCTCCGTGCTTCCCCCCTCTCTACACAGAAAGCTCTCCATACATCCTCCCTCTACACAGACCGCTCTCCCATACACGCCCCCCCTACACAGACCGCTCTCCATACATCCCCCCCCCCCCTCTACACAGACCGCTCTCCATACATCCCCCCCTCTACACAGACCGCTTTCCATACATCCCCCCTCTATACAGACCGCTCTCCATACATCCCCCCTCTATACAGACCGCTCTCCATACTTCCCCTCTCTGCACAGACCGCTCTCCATACATTCCTCCCCCTACACAGACCGCTCTCCATACATCCCCCTACACAGACGGCTCTCCATACATCCCCCCTACACAGACCGCTCTCCATACATCCCCTCTCTACACAGACTGCTCTCCATACATTCCCCCTACACAGACCGCTCTCCATACATCCCCCTCCTACGAGACCGCTCTCCATACATCCCCCTACACAGACCGCTCTCCATACTACCCCCTCTCTACACAGACCGCTCTCCATACATCCCCCCCCTACACAGACCGCTCTTCATACTTCCCCCTCTCTACACAGACCGCTCTCCATACATCCCCCCTACACAGACCGCTCTCCATACATTCCCCCTACACAGACCGCTCTCCATACATCCCCCTACACAGACCGCTCTCCATACATCCCTCTCTCTACACAGACCGCTCTCCATACATTCCCCCCCCCTACACAGACCGCTCTCCATACATCCCCCTACACAGACCGCTCTCCATACATCCCCCTCTCTACACAGACCGCTCTCCATACATCCCCCCTCTACACAGACCGCTCTCCATACATCCCCCCTCTACACAGACCGCTCTCCATACATCCCCCTCTACATAGACCGCTCTCCATACATCCCCCTCTACACAGACCGCTCTCCATACATCCCCCTCTACACAGACCGCTTTCCATACATCCCCCCCTCTATACAGACCGCCCTCCATACATCCCCCTTTACAAAGACCGCTCTCCATACATCCCTCTCTACACAGACGTCTCTCCGTGCATCCCCCCTCTCTACACAGACAGCTCTCCATACATCCTCCCTCTACACAGACCGCTCTCTATACATCCCCCCTTTACACAGACCGCTCTCCATACATCCCCTTTACACAGACTGCTCTCCATACATCCTCCCTCTACACAGACTGCTCGCCATACATTCCCCTTTACACAGACCTCTCTCCATACATCCTCCCTCTACACAGACCGCTCTCTATACATCCCCCTTTACACAGACTGCTCACCATACATCCTCCCTCTACACAGACCGCTCTCCATACACCCCCTTACACAGACCGCTCTCCCATACACCCCCCCTCTATACAGACCGCTCTCCATACATCCCCCCCTCTACACAGACCGCTCTCCATACATCCCTCTACACAGACATCTCTCCGTGCTTCCCCCCTCTCTACACAGAAAGCTCTCCATACATCCTCCCTCTACACAGACCGCTCTCCCATACACGCCCCCTACACAGACCGCTCTCCATACATCCCCCTCTACACAGACCGCTCTCCATACATCCCCCTCTACACAGACCGCTTTCCATACATCCCCCTCTATACAGACCGCTCTCCATACATCCCTCTCTATACAGACCGCTCTCCATACTTCCCCCTCTCTCACAGACCGCTCTCCATACATTCCCCCCTACACAGACCGCTCTCCATACATATCCCCCTACACAGACCGCTCTCCATACATCCCCCTCTCTACACAGACCGCTCTCCATACATTCCCCCTACACAGACCGCTCTCCATACATCCCCCTACACAGACCGCTCTCCATACATCCCCTCTCTACACAGACCGCTCTCCATACATCCCCCCTCTACACAGACCGCTCTCCATACTTCCCCTCTCTACACAGACCGCTCTCCATACATTCCCCCTACACAGACCGCTCTCCATACATTCCCCCTACACAGACCGCTCTCCATACATCCCCTCTACACAGACCGCTCTCCATACATCCCCCTCTACACAGACCGCTCTCCATGCATTCCCCCTACAGACCGTCTCCATACATCCCCTCTCTGCACAGACCGCTCTCCACATCCCCCTCTACACAGACCGCTCTCCATACATCCCCCTCTACACAGACCGCTCTCCATACATCCCACCCTCTACACAGACCGCTCTCCATACATCCCCTCTACACAGACAGCTCTCCATACATCCCCCTCTACACAGACCGCTCTCCATACATCCCCTCTACACAGACAGCTCTCCATACATCCCCCTCTACACAGACCGCTCTCCATACATCCCCCTTACACATACCGCTCTCCATACATCCCTCTCTACAAGACGTCTCTCCGTGCATCCCTCTCTACACAGACAGCTCTCCATACATCCTCCATCTACACAGACCGCTCTCTATACATCCCCTTTACACAGACCGCTCTCCATACATCCCTTTACACTACACAGACCGCTCTCCATACATCTCCTACACAGACCGCTCTCCATACATCCTCTCTACACAGACTCGCTTTCCATACATCCTCTACACAGACCGCTCTCCATACATCCTCTCTCTACACAGACCGCTTCTCCATACATTCTCTCTACACAGACCGCTTCTCCATACATCCTCTCTACACAGACCGCTTCTCCATACATCCTCTCTCTACACAGACCGCTTCTCCATTCTCTCTACACAGACCGCTTCATACATCCTCTCTACACAGACCGCTCTCCATACATCCCCTCTCTACACAGACCGCTCTCCATATCCCTCTCTACATAGACCGCTTCTCCATACATCCCTCTCTACACAGACCGCTTCTCCATACATCCCTCTCTACACAGACCGCTTTCATACATCTCCCTCTATACAGACCGCTTCCATACATCTCTCTCTACACAGACCGCCTCCATACATCCTCTCTCTACACAGACCGCTTCTCTCCATACATCCTCTTTCTACACAGACAGCTCTCCATACATCCTCCTCTACACAGACCGCTCTCTATACATCCCCTTTACACAGACCGCTCTCATACATCCCCTTTACACAGACTGCTCTCCATACATCCTCCTCTACACAGACTGCTCGCCATACATTCCCTCTTTACACAGACCTCTCTCCATACATCCTCCCTCTACACAGACCGCTCTCTATACATCCCCTTCACACAGACTGCTCACCATACATCCTCCTCTACACAGACCGCTCTCCATACACCCCCTTACACAGACCGCTCCCATACACCCCTCTATACAGACCGTCTCCATACATCCCCTCTACACAGACTGCTCTCCATACATCCCTCTACACAGACATCTCTCCGTGCTTCCCCCTCTACTACAGAAAGCTCTCCATACATCCTCCTCTACACAGACCGCTTCTCCATACACGCCCCTACACAGACCGCTCTCCATACATCCCCCTCTACACAGACCGCTCTCCATACATCCCCCTCTACACAGACCGCTTTCCATACATCCTCCTCTATACAGACCGCTCTCCATACATCCCTCTCTATACAGACCGCTCTCCATACTTCCCTCTCTACACAGACCGCTCTCCATACATTCTCCCTACACGACCGCTCTCCATACATATCCCTCTACACAGACCGCTCTCCATACATCCCTCTCTACACAGACCGCTTCTCCATACATTCCCCTCTACACAGACCGCTCTCCATACATCTCCCTTACACAGACCGCTCTCCATACATCCTCTCTACACAGACCGCTCTCCATACATCCCCCTCTACACAGACCGCTCTCCATACTTCCCCTCTCTACACAGACCGCTCTCCATACATTCCCTACAGACCGCTCTCCATACATTCTCCCTACACAGACCGCTCTCCATACATCCTCTCTACACAGACCGCTTCTCCATACATCCCCTCTCTACACAGACCGCTCTCCATACATTCCCTCTACACAGACCGCTCTCCATACATCCTCCTCTACACAGACCGCTCTCCATACATCCCTCTCTACACAGACCGCTCTCCATACATCCCACCTCTACACAGACCGCTCTCCATACATCCCACCCTCTACACAGACCGCTCTCCATACATCCCCCTCTACACAGACAGCTCTCCATACATCCCCCTCTACACAGACCGCTCTCCATACATCCCTTTACACATACCGCTCTCCATACATCCTCTCTACAAAGACGTCTCTCCGTGCATCCCCTCTCTACACAGACAGCTCTCCATACATCCTCCATCTACACAGACCGCTCTCTATACATCCCCCTTTACACAGACCGCTCTCCATACATCCCTTTACACAGACTGCTCTCCATACATCCCTCTCTACACAGACGTCTCTCCGTGCATACCCCCTCTACACAAATCGCTCTACATACATCCTCCTCTACACAGACCGCTCTCCATACATCCCCTTTACACAGACCGCTCTCCATACATACCCTTTACACAGACTGCTCTCCATACATCCTCCCTCTACACAGACCGCTCTCCATACATCCCCCTTTACACAGACCGCTCTCCATACATCCACCTCTACACAGACATCTCTCCGTGCATCCCCCTCTCTACACAGACCGCTCTCAATACATCCCCTTTACACAGACCGCTCTCCATACATCCGCCCCCTACACAGACCGCTCTCCATGCACCACCCTCACAATCTGCTTCCTCCATTATCTCTCCGATGCACGGGATTTACACACCACCAGACCTGCAGCCGCAGATTTCTCCTTCCCCCATTGGGACACATCAGGAGTAAGCCCCTCCCAGACCACGTCACGTGGCCTCTACACTCTCTCTCCTACCATTTTCTGTGTCCGGAGGATGTTCTTCCCCCGCAGCAGAGGCAGACCAAATAGACCTCAGGCCTGTAGCGTAGGTGATCGGCGGACGGGCAAGGAATTATTAGCTCCCATGCCCCACTGCAATATTCAGCTACAGTGCAGCAGCCCTGTCTCAAATGGCGAAAAGGCTCAAAAAAGTCTTGTCGCCATCTGCAAATTTTAAGGCGCATTGGTGACCATTTTGGTCGCCATCTGGAGCGCTGAGATCAGAAACTCGTACCTATGGTAATGCCAATGAAAATAGCAATGCATTGAGATCAGTCCTATACATGTAAAATACAGGGAACACTGTTCTCTGGCTGTGAAAACTATCCCTAACAAGTATGTATCTATTAGAATATAAAAATAAATTAAAGTACATGGAAAACAGGATAAAGTTTTTAATTTTACAAATTATGTTCTTCTCAAAAGTGCACCTTATAGTCCAAAAAATTGGGCATATGTGTACATTTAAAGAGGACCGTTCACCTGTCCTGACATATAGCTTCATGCATTCCCATGTAATACCAATTCTGGAGCATCTAGTCTTTATTTTTTGCACTAGAAGTTATGAATGAATTGCTATTAGCCATCAGTAAGGGTACATAGGGAAGGTAACAAGTTGGGGGAGGGTGTACCTGCACAGTCTGAAAATGACAGCACTGATTGGATAGAGTAAGTCTGTACAGGCACACGCCCCCAACTTGTTACCACCTCTCTGCACCTTTGCAATATATTCACAACTTCTAGTAGAAATAATAAAGGAATGGCACAACATAAAGCCATAAGAATAGAGGCTCCAGAATTGGTATTACATGGGGAATGCATGACGCTATTAAAACAGACATGTCAGGAGAGGTGACAGGTCCTCTTTAAGTTAATAATGTAATAAGAATATAATTAGTATATGATATTCAAAGCTGTCCACTATCAAGAAATTAAAAGGATTACTTACCTTGCCCTTTTTTCAGATTTTTCTCAGCTTCTTCAAACAAACCAGGTAGATGAATTACAACCCCATTCCCTAAAAATACAGGCAAATATTGGAACAATTACTTGCATCACTAAATACTTGTAGCCACAAGGGTAAAGCATTCGCTAGCTGTTTTTACTTCACTACTTCATATACCATCAAAAAACTCATTTACGGTAAATACATTTACCACTTCATGAACAAATTATTAACAATTTATTATAATGACCATACTCAATAGGGATTACTAGCAATAATAAATATAATGTAACAAATCTATATACGTACATATCTTCAATCAATATTTATTATTTAAAATATAAACAATAATGTGTCTACGCAAAGTTGTTTGCAGTCTGCAGGAACAGACTCCAAGGTACCAGTCAAATACTTAGGTATTCCTTTTGGCCTCTACTTTTCAGCATCTTAGAGATTGTCCAAATAAATATTCTACATTTTTTAAACCAGCACCTGGATCCAAATATTTTTGTAATTTTATGTAATTAAAAAAAAAATTAGCGCAGCCACTGAGTTACACAATAAAATGCATCTGAATAGCACCAGCTGCTGTTTGTTTTTCTCATTATTTCTCTGTCCACCTCAGTAACATAGCTGAGGTGGATGCACATACGCTGTTCCATCCTTCAACTGCCACCAGAAGGACCCTCTTTAATTTCTTATGGACACATGACGTACCGCTGCCACGCAGTGCAGGGTGATCGGAACAGAGTGCCTGCCGAAATCATTCGGCAGGCACTCTGTCACAATGCCTAGGGGTGTCCTGTGGCCCCCCTCCCCCGCAGGTGCCATCGCAGCAAAGCGCAGGTCAGTGCGGTTTGCTGCGTTTCCGGGTTATCTCTGGTGACCCGATAACCTGGAATAGGATGGCGATTGGTGGTGTGATCACACCACCAATCACCATCCTTAGATACTGCAATATTTTGGTGTACTTTTAACCACTACAGGACCGCCTAACGCACGGATGCGTCCGGCAGGCGGTCCTGTAGCTCTGAGTGGATGCATTGGCGCGTCAACTCGCGAGACGCGAGATTTCCTGTGAACGTACGCACGTTCACAGTGCCGCGCGTCTTACTAGTTATACTGCAGCCTGCCAGCGATGATCAATCGCTGGCAGGCTGTAGATGCGAAATAAATTGCATCAAACTGGTATATCAGACGCTGTTTTGTTAACAGCGTCTGATATACCTGCTACCTGGTCCTCTGGTGGTCCCATTTGCTGGGATTGACCACCAGAGGACCAGGTAGCTATGTAAAGTTGCACCAAACACTACACTACCCCCGCTCCCCCTTTCAGTTATTAACCCCTTGATCAACCCATCTAGATTCCCTGATCACCCCCCTGTCAATGATCACAACCCTTGTAAGGCTCCATTCAGACGTCCATATGTGTTTTGCGGATCCGTCGATCCAATGTGAAATGTTCTTTCCGCATTTTGCAGATCCGCACATTGACAGAACTATATAGAAAATGCCATTTCTTCTCCGCAATTGCGGACAAGAATAGGACATGTTCTATATTTTTGCGGAACGGAAGTGCAGACCCGGAAGCGCGGATCCGTAATTCCGGATCCGAGCGGGACAAAGTCTGTCCCCATAGAAATGAATGGGTCCTCAATTCCGTTTCGCAAACAGAATTGCGGACGTGTGAATAGGGCATAAGGGTCCCTTATCACCGCCAGTTAGTTAGCTACTTGTTAGGTAGTTAGCGCCCAGCCCACCGCACTCACTGATTTTGGCAGAGATTTTTTCATCCACATTGATCGATGCGAATGAAAAAATCTGTGCCATTATTTTTATTTATTTTTTTCAGCCCAGAGGCTGAACGGAAAAAAAAAAAAAAAATTAAATACCCGTATGCTCAATATAAGGAGAATAGCAGAAACTCCTAATGCTGGCCATACGTGTAATGATTGCGGAGACCCTCAAATGCCAGGGCAGTACAAAAACCTCACATGTGACCCCATTTTAAGAAGAAGAAGACACCCCAAGGTATTCCGTGAGGGGTATGGTGAGTTCATATAAAATTTTATTTTTTGTCACAAGTTAGTGGAATATGAGACTTTGTAAAAAAAAAAAAAAATTCCGCTAACTTGTGGCAAATTTTTTTTTTTCTGTGAACTCTCCATGCCCCTCACAGAATACCTTGGGGTGTCTTCTTTCCAAAATGGGGTCACTTGTGGGGTATTTATACTGCCCTGGCATTTTAGGGGTCCTAAAGCGTGAAAATCCAAATGCGTAAAAATGCCCGGTGAAATCCTAAAGGTACTCATTGGAATTAGGGCCCCTTTGCGCATCTTGGCTGCAAAAAAGTGTCACACATGTGGTATCGCCGTACTTGGCAGAAGTAGGGCAATGTGTTTTGGGGTGTATTTTTACATATACCCATGCTGGGTGAGAGAAATATCTCTGTAAATTGACAACTTTGTATAATTTTTTTTTTTAAAGTTGTCATTTACAGAGATATTTCTATCTCTATTAGTGAGAAGAAAAGGAGATAAAAATTCATTTAGGTGGTAAGTTGCATGACGGAGCAATAAACGGTGAAAGTAGTGTAGTGCAGAATTGCAAAAAGTTGCCTGGTCATTAAGGGTGTTTTTTTTTTTTTTTTTTTTTTTTTTTTACAGTTTTATTTATTAACTTTTCCCCCCTTAGGGGCTAGAACCTAGGATCATTTTCATCCTATGCACCCTGATAGAGTTCTATTAGAGTGAATAGGGCTTCACACACTCCCTGCTGCCCTGTGCACAGTACACACAGCAGGGAGCTGATCATGGCAGCCAGGACTTTAGCGTCCTGGTTGCCATGGTAACCGATCGGAGGCTCCGATCAGAAGAGAGGAGGTGAGGGGACCCTGTGAGGGGTGCACTGGCCACCAATGTCTTTAATACTGGGGAGGAGGAGGGGGCGTCGCACTGGTCACCAATGACAAGTAACCATTCATATACAAACGCAGTCAGTAGGAATACATTGCCAGCACCCTGCCTGTGACAGAGCGCTGCCATCCGCAGCAATTAACCCCTCAGGTGCGGCACCTCCTCCACCCCTCTCGCTCTCTTGGTGGCAGCGGCAGCACAGTGGGAGGGAGAGACTGCCTCCTTCTCCCCCATGCTGCCGAGGAGAACATGGCCGTGCTGACAGCAACGCAGCCACGCTCTCCAATACTGGGCTGTGCGGCAGCACAGTCTAGTATCAATATAACACTAATCCTGGTATCGAGCTCGTTACCAGAGAAAAGTATCGACTGGGTATCGAAAGTTCGATACCCGCAACAACCCTAGCATGAAGTTGTTCAAACTTTGTATGAGGGGCGAAATTCCTGTATTGAACCCCCAGAATGTCCCCCCCACTCTGGGTGTTTGCGGTAAACTTGCGTGGGGACCTTATGCACCCACTGCTAGATAAGGGTTACCACCTGTACGTGGATAACTTTTATACTAGTATCCCCTTGTTCCAGTCCCTCGCCGCCAGATCCACGTCCACTTGTGGGACCGTGCGGAAAAATCAAGGCGGCCTCCCCACCCTCCCCCTCCAGGTACCTATCCGTGCCCTTACCAGTGGAAAGCTGTTGCTGGTCAGATATAAGGACAAGAGGGATGTCCTTGTACTGACCACAATTCACGGTAACGGCATCACCCCTGTCCCTGTGCGAGGTACCGCGGCAACGGTCCTCAAGCCCGATTGTATCGTCGACTACAAATCGGTATATGGGGGATCTCTCTGATCCTCAAGCCATATAACGCCATGCGCAAAACCTAGACATGGTACAAAAAAGTTGCGGGCTACTTGGTGCAGGTAGCCATGTACAACTCTTTTGTACTGTTCCAGTGGGTTGGAAACACAGAGAAATTCCTGCAGTTCTATGAGGCAGTACTCAAGGCCCTAATCTTTTCTGACCGGAAAAGAGCAGGCCGAAGTACCTCTGTAATGGAGGCACCTGGATCGTCCCTGGCCAAAACTTTCCAGGTGTGGTCCCCATACTGGAGAGAAGGGACGGACCCAAAAAAGGTGCAGTGTGCGTCACAGGAGGGGGATATGGAAGGACACCACCACTCAGTGTGACACGTGCCCCGATCATTCGGGCCTCTGCGTCATTGGTTGCTGCAGGGAGTACCACACTTCCATGGAGTACTAAATTTATTATCCCCTTTTCCATTTAGCCACTGATGATCGGATAAAAACTATGGTTCTCAAAGTTGAGAAAAAAATATTTTTTTCAAAAATGATAGTTTGTAAAACTAAAATAAATTTAAAAAAAACTAAAATAACTAAAATAATTTAAAAAGTAGACAAATTATGTATCGCCGCGTCCGTAATAATCTGCTCTATAAAGATACCCCATGACCTAACCCCTCAGATTCACATAGTAAAAAATAAAAAGTGAGAAAAAAAAAGGAATTTTTTGGTCACCTTACATCACTAAAAGAGTAATAGCAAGCGATCAAAAAGTCATATGCCCCCAAAAGTAGGGCCAAATAAACCGTCCTCTCATCCCTCTCATGTCCTACCTAGGACAATCGGGTAAAAACTTAAAAAAAAACTGACAGACTGTATAGTTAATTTTTTAGTTTGATTCAAATAGGATAATATAGTGTTAAACATAAATAAATTTGAAAAAGTAGACAAATTATGTATCGCCGCGTCCGTAATCTGCTCTATAAAAATACCCCATGACTTAACACCTCAGATTAACAGTCAAAAAAATAAAATAAAAACGGTGCTAAAAAAAGCTTTTTTGGGCAAATTTTCCATTTTAATCCATTTTTCCCAGTAACAAAGCAAGGGTTAACAGCCAAATAAAACTTAAAATTTAGTGCCCTGATTCTGCAGTTTACAGAAACACCCCATATGTGGTGGCAAACTGCTGTACGGGCACACGGCAGGGCGCTGAAGGAAAGGAATGCCATATGGTTCCTGGAAGGCAGATTTTGATGGCCTTTTTTTTTTTATTTCACCATGTCCCATTTGAAGATCCTCTGATGCACCCCTAGAGTAGAAACTCCATAAAAGTGACCCCATCTGATAAACTACACCCCTCAAGGTATTCAGAACTCATTTTACAAACTTTGTTAACCCTTTAGGTGTTCCTCAAGAGTTTATGGCAAATAGAGATGAAATTTCAGAATTTCTATTTTTGGTAACCTTGCGTCACAAGAATGTAATATAGAGCAACCAAAAATCATATGTACCCTAAAAATAGTCCAAAGAAAACAGCCTCCTTATCCCGTAGGGGCTTCAAATAGGACATGGTGTAGATAAACCAGTCCAGCAAAATCTGCCCTCTAAAAACTACACGGCGCTCCTTTCACTCTACGCCCTGCCGCGTGGCCATACAGTAGTATACGACCACATATGGGGTGTTTCTGCAAACTACAGAATCTGGGCAATAAAAATTGGGTTTTGTTTGGCTGTTAACCCTTGCTTAGTTACTAGAAAAAATGTATTAAAATGGAAAATGCGTGAAAAAAAAAAATCTATATTCTGAAATTTTAGCCCCATTTCCCATTAACTCTTGTGAAACACCTAAAGGGTTAACAACATTTGTAAAATCACTTTTGAATACCTGAGGGGTGTAGTTTTCAAAATGGGGTCACTTTTAGGGAGTTTCTAACCCCAGAGGGGAATCAGGGGGTTTCAAATGGGACATGGTGTAGATAAACCAGTCCAGCAAAATCTGCCTTCCAAAAACCACACGGCGCTCCTTTCCCTCTACGCCCTGCCACGTGGCCATACAGTAGTTTACGACCACATATGGGGTGTTTCTGCAAACTACAGAATCGTGAGAAATAAAAATTGGGTTTTGTTTGGCTGTTAACACTTGCTTAGTTACTGGAAAAAATGAATTAAAATTGAAAATGTGTGGAAAAAATTTAAATTCTGAAATTTTAGCTCCATTGACCATTAACTCTTCTCAATGACTTAAAGGGTTAACGACATTTGTAATATCAGTTTTGAATACCTTGAGGGGTGTAGTTTCTAGAATGGAGTCATTTTTGGGTGGTTTCGACTATGTAAGCCTCACAAAGTGACTTCAGACCTGAACTGGTCCCTAAAAAGTGGGTTTTTGAAATTTTCTTAAAAAATTCAAGATTTGCTTCTAAACTCCTAAGCCTTGTAACATGCCCAAAAAATAAAATGGCATTCCCAAAATGATCCATACATGAAGTAGACATATGGGGAATGTAAATTAATAACTTTTTTTGGCGGTATTACTATGTATTATAGAAGTACAGAAATTGAAATTAGGAAAATTGCAAATTTTACCAAATGTTTGTTCAATTTGGTATTTTTTTTTATAAATAAAAATGATTTTTTTTTACTCCATTTTACCAGTGTCATGAAGTACAATATGTGACGAAATATTCAAATATATATAATAAACAAAAAAGACAGACTTAGGGTGAGTCAAGACTTACTGGTGGCACCTCGGCAGTAGGTCAAACGTTGATATAAGGGTAAGAGATGTAGTTTTGTAGATCACTTATAGATAGATCAGTGATGGGCAACGTGCGGCTCTCCAGCTGTTGCAGAACTACAACTCCCAGCATGCAAAGCCTGTCTATAGCTATAAGCCTACTGCAGGGCATGGTGGGAGTTGTAGTTTAGCAACAGCTGGAGAGCCGCACTTTGCCCATCATGAGATAGATAAATAGAAATGAGCTTCGGGTGAGGGCGGGAGGAATTAATTCCCTAGGATTACCCTTAGATGTCTACCCCTGCCTACAGGCAGAGCACCCGCCCCGAAAGGGGGGACCCCACCTCTCGGTGGCTAAACCCTTATCTTACCCTACTGTGACCCTATGATGCATATCTTTGACTCCCGAGTGATAATTCAGACAACTGAATGTCCTCGATGAAAAAATGTCCCAACTCCTTTCCCCAGGTTGAAGATCCTTGGTTCATCAGGGGACTCAGATGATCAATTAACATAGCCAAAAGATGGTGGCTATATTCTGGCAATGGCTGATGTGTACCCTCCATCTGTTAAGGCAGAGTTTAAATACAGGGGATTTTGGCGCCACTTTGATCTGTCACTCCCACTTTTTCGTCTTGGGAATGACAGACATAATTGGCAGCCAATCGGTTGGTCATATGATTACTATTAGTAGGCGTATTTACCTTTACGTCATGCTAATGAGATATATCCCAATGGGATGGTAATAATTAATTTATTTTTGGGTGGAATATATATGGGCCGTCATGGTGGATTCAAGGAAACGGAATTACCGGTAAGACTAATTACGGTTTTTCCCTTTCATCCACAATGACGACAACCAAGAGACTTAACAAATAACTAAGAGGGTTGGGATACCGCCTGGAGAACCCTTTGGCCGAAGAGAGTTTCATTAGAATCTGGAAGACTAAGGCGGTAGTGTCTAACAAAAGTATTAATACTTGACCAAGCAGCGGCCTTGCATATTTGGCAAAGGGAAACACCTCCTTTTCGGCCCAGGAGGAGGCAGTGGCCCTGGTGGAATGGGCCTTAATAATTCCGGGGCTGGGAAGACCCTGAATCTTATAACAACATTCGATAGTGGATTTAATCCACCTAGCTATGGAGGCTTTAGAGAGCTTCCTACCTTTGTTTTTACCCGTAAATTGCACTAAAAGATTGTTATCTTTCCTAAATTCTATGGAGATCTCTAGATATTGGATGACTATCTTTTACATCTAAGAGGGAGATTTTATCGTCCCTATCGGTTCTCTGGGACTTAGGGATTGAAGGCAGAAAAATCTCCTGGTCTCGATGGAAAGAGGAGACCACTTTAGGTAGAAACCCTGGATAGAGTTTTAGTCTGATATGATCATGTTTTATCTGTAGGTATGGTTCTTTACAAGAAAGGGCCTGCAGTTCTCCGATACACCTGGCTGAAGTTATGGCTATTAAAAATGCGTTTTTAAGTGAAAGATGTTTAAGGGAAATTTCTGCTATAGGCACAAATGGAGGCTTAGTCAGGCCTTCTAATACAACGTAAAGGTCCCAAGAGGGAGCACTAGACCTAAGAGTGGGTCTAAGTCTAGTTGCTGCTCTGATAAATCTCCTAACCCATCTATGATCTGCAAGACTACAGTCATAAAAGGTGCTAAGGGCGAAGATCTGTACTTTTAATGTACTAGGTCTAAATCCGAATTCTAGACCGTTTTGTAGGAAATCTAAGATCCTGTTTATGGGAGAAGAGGATGTGTCGGGAGAATCTACTCCTAGCCTGGAACAGTACTTCTTCCATATTTTAAGATATATCGAGGAAGTGATCTTTTTTCTACTGGCTTTTAGGGTTAGAATAACCTTATCTGAAAGGCCTTTTTTCCTTAAAGGGGTTCTCCGGGCAAAACCTAAATTTGGGGCATAATTCTAACCTGTGAAGGGAAGATTGTTGGACTGATACTTACCTTCCACAGCACAGCCCGTTCCAAGATCTGCCACCCAGTCATGTCACTGCTCCTGTCGCGTTTTCTGCTCTTCCGGTGAGTCTCCGTCTTCTTCACTTCCTTCCTTGAGCAGGAGACGGAACGTCATGAATGACCTCACCGTCTCCTGCAAAAGAAAGCTCCACCCGGCCGTCCTCACTCACCACACATGCGCACTAGCATTCAGTGGTAAACTAGAGGTAAACTGTATGGGCAAACGGGAGGTGGTTCAATAGAATGTATGGGCAAACGGGAGGTGGTTTACTAGAATGTATGGGCAAACGGGAGGTGGTTCAGTAGAATGTATGTGCAAACGGGAGGTGGTTTACTAAAATGTATGGGCAAACAGGAGGTGGCTTACTAGAATGTATGGGCAAACGGGAGGAGGCTTACTAGAATGTTAATAGCTAAATACCTGTAAGGACCTGCTGATGTCACAACATCACGTGGCACTTTGGATGGCACAAGGAGGTACTGGATGGCTAACAACAGGGTAATGGATGTCCAAAGGTGGTAATGGATAGCACAATGGGGAACTGAATGGCACAAGGGGGCACAATTGATGGCAAACAGGGGCACTGGATGGCAAAAAGGGTGCACTGCATGGCATAGTGGGGGCACTGGATGGTACTAGAGGGCAAATAGGGGGCACTGGATGGCAAATAGGGGGCACTGGATGTCACTGTTATGGGGCACTGTGGATGTCACTGTTATGGGGCGCTGTGGATGTCACTGTTATGGGGGCGCTGTGGATGTCACTGTTATGGGGGGCGCTGTGGTTGTCACTGTTATGGGGGGCACTGTGGATGTCACTGTTATGGTGGCACTGTGGAGGTCACTGTCATGGGGCACTGTGGAGGTCACTGTCATGGGGCACTGTGGAGGTCACTGTCATGGGGCACTGTGGAGGTCACTGTCATGGGGCACTGTGGAGGTCACTGTCATGGGGCACTGTGGAGGTCACTGTCATGGGGCACTGTGGAGGTCACTGTCATGGGGCACTGTGGAGGTCACTGTCATGGGGCACTGTGGAGGTCACTGTCATGGGGCACTGTGGAGGTCACTGTCATGGGGCACTGTGGAGGTCACTGTCATGGGGCACTGTGGAGGTCACTGTCATGGGGCACTGTGGAGGTCACTGTCATGGGGCACTGTGGAGGTCACTGTCATGGGGCACTGTGGAGGTCACTGTCATGGGGCACTGTGGAGGTCACTGTCATGGGGCACTGTGGAGGTCACTGTCATGGGGCACTGTGGAGGTCACTGTCATGGGGCACTGTGGAGGTCACTGTCATGGGGCACTGTGGAGGTCACTGTCATGGGGCACTGTGGAGGTCACTGTCATGGGGCACTGTGGAGGTCACTGTCATGGGGCGCTGTGGAGGTCACTGTCATGGGGCCTGGGGTCACTGTTATGGGGCTGTGGAGGTCACTGTTATGGGGCGCTGTGGACGTCACTGTTATGGGGCGCTGTGGACGTCACTGTTATGGGGCACTGTGGAGGTCACTGTTATGGGGCACTGTGGAGGTCACTGTTATGGGGCACTGTGGAGGTCACTGTTATGGGGCACTGTGGAGGTCACTGTTATGGGGCACTGTGGAGGTCACTGTTATGGGGCACTGTGGACGTCACTGTTATGGGGCACTGTGGACGTCACTGTTATGGGGCACTGTGGAGGTCACTGTTATGGGGCACTGTGGAGGTCACTGTTATGGGGCACTGTGGACGTCACTGTTATGGGGCACTGTGGACGTCACTGTTATGGGGCACTGTGGACGTCACTGTTATGGGGCACTGTGGACGTCACTGTTATGGGGCACTGTGGAGGTCACTGTTATGGGGCACTGTGGAGGTCACTGTTATGGGGCGCTGTGGACATCACTGTTATGGGGCGCTGTGGACGTCACTAGTTATGGGGCGCTGTGGACGTCACTGTTATGGGGCGCTGTGGACGTCACTGTTATGGGGCACTGTGGACGTCACTGTTATGGGGCGCTGTGGACGTCACTGTTATGGGGCGCTGTGGACGTCACTGTTATGGGGCACTGTGGACGTCACTGTTATGGGGCACTGTGGACGTCACTGTTATGGGGCACTGTGGACGTCACTGTTATGGGGCACTGTGGACGTCACTGTTATGGGGGCACTGTGGACGTCACTGTTATGGGGGCACTGTGGACGTCACTGTTATGGGGGCACTGTGGATGTCACTGTTATGGGGGCACTGTGGATGTCACTGTTATGGGCGCTCAGTATAAGTGATAGGGCTCGTGCACAGAACCGTATCTGGTTTGCGGTCTGCAAGTCGTGGATCCACTAAATGAGGTTACTGTCCGTGTGCGATTCACATTTTTAACAGTCATTTTTATCTGTCGCAGAACTGACATACGGATATGGAAAGCACAGGGACGTCATCAGTGTGTTTTTATATCCGTATGTCAGTTCCAGTAAAAACAGAACATGTCCTATTCTGGTCCTCAAAATGAGCACCTCAAATCCATCGAACTCAATGGGACTGCAAAAAATGTGGATCGCAAAATGGATACGGTGGTGTGCATAAGGGATTAGATACACAGCTCAGCAGACAGGATCATACAAAATGGGATTAGATACACATTTTAGCAATGTCAGTGTTGGGATTTGATACACCGCTCTGCAGGCTGTATCACACAGGATAGGATTAGATACATATATGATTGGAGACGCTTGCTGATTCAAGCTGTTTTTCACACTCTGGAGATGATGAGGGCAGTGCCTGTGGACAGTCAGTGATGGGATTTAGACACTGACTGAGAAGTAGATTCATGTCTGTGCAGAAAGATGGACACAGGAGTTGTAATGGGTGTAGCTGCTGCAGACAGAGCAGTGTGGGGGCGTGGCCAGCCTGTGACTCATCTCTGTGCAGTGCAGCCAGGCTTGTGTATCAATAAAGTTATGTATTCAACAAAACAAGAAGGGGAGAAAGTAAACAGATCTGCCAGGATAACCTGATGTCTTCTAGGGGAAGGAAAGCTCAGACTTGAAAAACAGATATTGGGGGCATATGTATGCATGGTGAGGGGTGTTAGGAGCACATAAAAAGAATTTTGATTTTAGGACCGGACAACCTCTAACTGCTTCAGGACCGCCGTACGCAGGATTGCGTCCTGCGGGCGGTCCTGCTCTTCTGTTCGGACGCGCCGGGGCGTCATCTCGCGAGACGCGAGAGTTCCTGTGAGCACGCGCGTGCGCGCGTTCACAGCGTCGCGCGTCTCGAGAGTTGGACTACAGCCTGCCAGCGATGATCAATCGCTGGCAGGCTGTAGATGCGATATAAATCGCATCAAACAGCTATATCAGACGCTGTTTTATGAACAGCTTCTGATATAGCTGCTACCTGGTCCTCTGGTGGTCCCATTTTCTGGGATCGACCACCAGAGGACCAGGTAACTACAGTAAAAGTTGCACCAAACACTACACTAACCCCCACCCCCTCACCTATTAACCCCTTGATCACCCCATCTAGACCCCTGATCACCCCCTGTCATTGATCACACCCCTTGTAAGGCTCCATTCAGACGTCCATATGTGTTTTGCGGATCCGTGGATTCACGGATCCGCGGATCCTCAAAACACGGACACCGGCAATGTGCTTTCCGCATTTTGCAGATCCGCACATTGCCAGAACTATATAGAAAATGCTTTTAGGACATGTTCTATATTTTTGCGGAACGGAAGTGCAGACCCGGAAGCGCGGATCCGTAATTCCGGATCCGAGCGGGACAAAGTCTGTCCCCATAGAAATGAATGGGTCCGCAATTCCGTTCCGCAAACAGAATTGCGGACGTGTGAATGGGGCATAAGGGTCCCTTATCACCGTCAGTTAGCTAGCTACTTGTTAGGTAGCTAGCGCCCAGGCCACCGCACTGCAGTCACTGATTTTTGGCAGAGATTTTTTCATCCACATTGCGAATGAAAAAATCTGTGCCGTTCATTTTTTTTTTTTTTTTCAGCGCAGAGGCTGAACGGAAAAAAAAAATCTCATTACCCGTATGCTCAATATACGGAGAATCGCAGAAACTCCTAATGCTGGCCATACGTGTAATGATTGCGGAGACCCCTAAAATGCCAGGGCAGTATAAATACCCCACATGTGACCCCATTTTAGAAAGAAGACACCCCAAGGTATTCCGTGAGGGGTATGGCGAGTTCATGGAAAATTTTATTTTTGTCACAAGTTAGTGGAATATGAGACTGTAAAAAAAAAAAATAAAAAAAAAAAAACTATTTCCGCTAACTTGTGCCAATTTTTTTTTTCTGTGAACTCGCCATACCCCTCACAGAATACCTTAGGGTGTCTTCTTTCCACAATGGGGTCACATGTGGGGTATTTATACTGCCCTGGCATTTTAGGAGTGCTAAAGCGTGAGAATCCAAATGCGTAAAAATGGCCTGTGAAATCCTAAAGGTACTCATTGGTTTTAGGGCCTCTTAGCATCTTGGCTGCAAAAAGTGCCACACATGCGGTATCGCCGTACTCAGGAGAAGTGGGGCAATGTGTTTTGGGGTGTATTTTACATATACCCATGCTGGGTGTGAGAAATATCGCTGTAAACGACAACTTTTACATTTTTTATTCAAAGTTGTCAATATACAGAGATATTTCTCTCACCCAGCATGGGTATATGTAAAATACACCCCAAAACACATCGCCCTACTTCTCCTGAGTACGGCGATGCCACATGTGTGACACTTTTGCAGCCAAGATGCAAAGGACCCAAATTCCAACGAGTACCTTTTAGGAGGGTATTTTTACGCATTTTCTTCTCACGCTTTAGGGCCCCTAAAATGCCAGGGCAGTATAAATACCCCACATGTGACCCCATTTTGGAAAGAAGACACCCCAAGGTATTCGCTGAGGGGCATAATGAGTTCATGAAAAATTAAACTTTTGTCAAAAGTTAGCGGAAAGGGAGACTTTGTGAGAAAAACAATAAAAATCAATTTCCACTAACTTGTGCCAAAAAAAAATATTCTATGAACTCGCCATGCCCCTCATGGAATACCTTAGGGTGTCTTCTTTCAATATGGGGTCACATGTGGGGTATTTATACTGACCTGGCATTTTAGGAGCCCTAAAGCGTGAGAAGAAGTCTGGAATCCAAATGCGTAAAAATGCCCTGTGAAATCCTAAAGGTACTCATTGGTTTTAGGGCCCTTTACGCACTCCAGGCTGCAAAAGGGCACACATGTGGTATCGCCGTACTCAGGAGAAGTAGGGCAATGTGTTTTGGGGTGTATTTTATATATACCCATACTTTGTGTGAAAAATATCTCCGTAAATGACAACTTTTAAAAATTTTTATACAAAGTTGACAATTTACAGAGATATTTCTCTCACCCAACATGGGTATATGTAAAAATACACCCTAAAACACATTGCCCTACTTCTCCTGAGTACGGCGATACCACATAAGTGCCGCTTTGCAGCCTGGGTGCGCAAAGGGGCCCAAATTCCAACGAGTACCTTTAGGTTTTACATGGCGGCTCACAATTTAGCCCCGCCCAAAATGCCAGAACAGTAAACACACCCCACAAATGACTCCATTTCGAAAGTAGACACCCCAAGGTATTCACTGAGGGGCATAGTGAGTCCGTCGGAGATTTTTTTTTTTGCCAGAAGTTATCAGAAATTGAAACTTTTTTTTTTTTCTCAGAAAGTGTCATTTTCCGCTAACTTGTGAAAAAAAATGAAATGATACATGAACTCACCAAGCCCCTCCGCGAATACTTTGGGGTGTCTTCTTTCTAAAATGGTGTCATTTGGGGGGTATTTATCAGGGCTGTGGAGTCGGTAGATAAATTTTCCGACTCCGACTCCTCAGATTTTGAAACTTCCGACTCCGACTCTTCGACTCCGACTCCTCTGTATTTAATATGCAAAGACGAAGCTGTTCCACCAAGTTCTTCTAATCTCCTCTAGCACAGAGAGGTAGTTGAGCAGAAGCTGCTGCCTTCTCCTTTGTGTGCTGATCTTCTGCTGAAGATAGAGCAGTGGGAGGATCCAGGAAGGGGCAGGGGAAGGGGCATTTATTTTAAAACATGATTTTCCTAGTAGAATCCCAGTGTAAGTATTGCCGCTCCTTAAAGGGACACTGACAGGCTGATTTTCCAGCTAAAGATATATATATATCTACTGGTATTCATCAGAGAATTAGGAATAAAACGATACTAATGTTACCCCCAGTTAAGCTGTACTTGTGTTTAAAAAACATTTTAATCTGTATGCAAATTCACTATCTTTGTGCCCAATGGGGCAGCGTCTCCTGCGGCTTTGTGCCCAGCCACGCCCGAAGTACAGCTTCCCAGCGCTGTTCCCCTCGTTATTATTCACTGCACTGGCCTTTTTTTTTCAGGCTAGCGAACGCTGAATTCCTGCGCAGGCGCACGTGTAGAGTGCTGGCAGCAGCCTCGTCTGGCTATGCTGAGGCTGTGCCAGCTTTCTCTCTTCCTCCTCGCTACCTAGTCCTGTCTAGTGCTGCCAGTCCTCTACATGTGCGCCTGCCCCCTTGGGCACAAAGGATAGAGAATTTGCATATTGATTAAAACGTTTTTAAACACAAGTAAACCTCAACTGGGGGTAACAGTCGTCTAGTTGTATTCCTAATCCTCTGATGAATACCAGCAGATAAATCAGCCTGTCAGTGTCCCTTCAAGTGCATAGTAAAGCATATGAAAAGCTTCTTCACGGTCACTTAACGTCTTTGTTTAGCGGTAACGTGACGCACTGCATGCATTGGCCTTTATTCTTACAGTAGAGAAGTAATAAATTATAACTTTTTCTGAATTGGGACATTTAAACTTGCTTTTTTTTTTATTCCAATTTTTTTTTATTCCAATTTAAATCTAGTAGGAGTCGGAGTCGGTCCATTTTTTGCCGACTCCGACTCCAGGTACCCAAAATTGCCTCCGACTCCTCGACTCCGACTCCACAGCCCTGGTATTTATACTATCCTGACATTCTAGCACCTGAAGAAACATGACAGGCGCTTAGAAAGTCAGAGCTGCTTCAAAATGAGGAAATTCACTTTTTTGCACCATAGTTTGTAAACGCTATAACTTTTACCCAAACCAATAAATATACACTTATTGGATTTTTTTTTTATCAAAGACATGTAGAACAATAAAGTTAGAGAAAAATTTATATAGAAATGTAGTTTTTTTTGAAAAATTTTACAACAGAAAGTGAAAAATGTCATTTTTTTGTAAAAATTTCGTTAATTTTTGATTAATAGCAAAAAAAGTAAAAATGTCAGCAGCAATGAAATACCACCAAATGAAAGCTCTATTAGTGAGAAGAAAAGGAGGTAAAATTCATTTGGGTGGTAAGTTGTATGACGGAGCAATAAACGGTGAAATTAGTGTAGTGCGGAATTGTAAAAAGTGGCCTTGTCATTAAGGGTGTTTAACCCCTTAAGGACGCATGACGTACCGGTACGTCATGGTTTCCGAGTCCTTAAGGACCCATGACGTACCGGTACGTCATATTTTCAAAATGCAAGTGCGGCGCGGCAGGGGTTAATTGTAACAGGATGTCCGCTGAAATCATTCAGCGGGCATCCTGTCACTACGCCGAGGGGGGTCATTTGACCCCCCCATATCGGCGATCGCAGAAAACCGCAGGTCAATTCAGACCTGCGGTTTACTGCGTTCCGGTCCATTCGGGTCTCCGGTGACCCGATGAACCGGAAAGAATGGTGATCGGTGGTGTGATATCACACCACCAATCACCGTTCTTGAATTAGGGACGGTTGTGGCGGTGCTGGGATCCGATTGGTCGGGAGAGAGGCGGGAGATTCAAACTCCCGGCGCTCCTCTCTCCTCCTCTTCCTGCTGCTGCCGAGTGAGGATCGCACCCGCACAGCTCCAGCACCGCTCCAGTCGCCCCCGGCTGGCTCCCATCACCCTCCGCCATCAGGTAGGTTAGGGTCAGCGAGGGAGAGGTATCTTAGGCAGGGCTAGAAGGGATAGTTAGTGTTAGTAAAAGTTTTTTTTATTTCAGTGCTGCTTGTGGTGGTTGGGGTCCACAGCACTTAGCTGTGAGACCCTAAACCCACCCAGGGTGCTGACCCAAGCCCCACACCACCACCACTTTTTTTTTTTTTCCCGTGCGCTTACTGTGGTCGGCACTTTTAGCGTCCGGCCACCGTTAGCGCATCGCCCACCCCACCGCTGATCAGTGCCGGACGGCTGATCAGCTAGTTTGAACTTAATTTTTTTTTCTAACACTTGTCAATTTTTTTCTTATTATTAGTACGTGAACACCCGCCCCACACACACGCACATACAATAAAGTTTGTCACACACGCACATACACGCACACACATACCCATGGCCCGCCGGATGTTCTCGGCGGAGGAGGCATATGCCCAGATGCTCTCCGACACCGAGAGCGCCAGTGAGGATGAGGATGACCCCACATTCCTCCTTTCATCCGCATCCTCCTCATCATCATCTGATGATGATGAGCCCTCAAGGCGGCGGAGACGCCGCCAGGCGGAGTCAGGGCCCCCACATGCTAGGGAACCCGTGGCCCACACCAGTACGAGCAGCCCTGGGGTTCGTACTGGTTTCCCGGCCCACCAAATAAGCGCACCGGAGCCCCCACCGGTGAACTTAGCTGGTGTCCCCAGTGGACTATGAGCCTGCGATTCCGGATTTTGTTGGCAATCCTGGAATCCAGATTCCCACAGTGGGGTTCACTGAAATAGACTTTAGTTTTTTTCAGTGACCCACTGGTGAATCTGATGGTGGAGCAGACGAATCTGTATGCCCAACAGTTCGTCGCTCAGCACCCAGGCTCCTTTTGGCTAGACCCGGTGGCTGGACGCCAGTCAGTGCAGCCGAGATGAGGACGTTTGGGGCCTCGTGCTGCACATGGGTCTAGTGCAAAACCCAGTGTCAGGCATTACTGGAGTGGGGACGTCCTCTATCAGACCCCACTGTACAGTATGGCCATGACACGTCCCAGATTCGAGGCCATCCGGAAATGCCTGCATTATGCAGATAATGCAGCATGTCCCCCCAAGGTGATCCTGCCTATGACCGGCTGTACAAGATACGGCCGATCATCGATCACTTTGGGGCCGCATTCGCGCAAGCCTCACGTACCTGGAAGGGAGGTCGCGGTTGATGAGTCTCTCGTTGCGCTCAAGGGAGACTCAGTTTCCGCCAATACATTCCCACTAAGCGAGCGAGGTATGGTGTGAAAATGTACAAAATTTGCGAGAGTACCTCAGGGTACACTTACAAATTTCGTGTTTACGAGGGACGAGATTCCCGTATTCAACCCCAGAATGTCCCCCACTCTGGGTGTTAGCGGGAAACTTGTGTGGGACCTTGTGCACCCACTGCTGGATAAGGGTTACCACCTGTACGTGGATAACTTTTATACCAGTATTCCCTTGTTCAGGTCCCTTGCCGCCAGATCCACGTTCGCTTGTGGGACCGTGCGGAAAAATCAGCGCGGCCTCCCTACCTCCCTCCTCCAGGTACCTATCCCCAGGGGTGAAACCCGTGCCCTTACCAGCGACAACCTGTTGTTGGTCAGGTATAAGGACAAGAGGGATGTCCTTATCCTGACCACAATCCATGGTAATGGCACCACCCCAGTCTCTGTGCGAGGTACCACGGCAACGGTCCTCAAGCCCGATTGTATCGTCGACTACAATCGGTATATGGGAGGAGTTGATCTATCTGATCAAGTCCTCAAACCATATAAAGCCATGCGGAAAACCCGGGCATGGTACAAAAAGGTTGCGGTCTACATGGTACAGGTTGCCATGTACAGCGCTTTTGTACTATCTCGAAGCGCTGGCAGCACAGAGACTTTCCTCCAGTTCTATGAGGCAGTCCTCAAGGACCTGATCTTTTCAGACCGGGAAAGAGCAGGTCGGAGTACCTCGGGAATTGGAGGCGCCCGGGTCGTCCCTGGCCAACATTTTCCAGGTGTGGTCCCCATACTGGAAAAAGGGACGAACCCAAAAAGATGCAGAGTGTGTCACAAGAGGGGATTCGGAAGGACACCACCACTCAATGTGACACTTGCCCCGATCATCCGGGCCTCTGCGTCATCAATTGCTTCAGGGAGTATCACACTTCCATGGAGTACTAAATTTTTATAATTCCCGACAGTCCCCTAGAGAACATAAAAACTATGGCTCTCAGACTTTGTAGACACTGGAACAAATTTTTGTCACAAAAATATTAGTTTTAGTGCAGGCATCCTCAAACTGTGGCCCTCCAGATGTTGTAAAACTACAACTCCCAGCATGCCCAGACAACCTACAGTGGGAATTGTATTTTTACAACATCTGGAGGGCCGCAGTTTGAGGATGCCTGCTTAGTGTCTCCAAAGTATGAGAGCCATATATATTGGGCATACGTAATATATTGGCCACGTACGTAAAAACTTGTCTATAAATATACCCCATAAACTAGCCCTTCGATAAATGCCGTCCAAAAAATCTAATAAAAACTATGTAAAAAAGCCATTTTTATTTTCACCTTGGATCCCAAAAGTGTAATAAAAAGCCATTAAAAAGTCATATGCACCCCAAATAGTGCCAATCAAACCGCCATCTCATCCCGCAAAAAATGAGCCCCTAAATTAGATAGTCGCCCAACCAAAAAAATAAAAATTTAGCTCCCAGGCTATGGAGATACTAAAATAATTTTTTTGTTCCTCAAATGATGATATAGTATAATTTGTTTAGATTTTACATGAAGTAGACATATTAGGTATCGCGCGTCCGTAACAATCTGCCCTATAAAAATAACATTTAACCCAACCCCCGGATGAACAGGGTTAAAAAATAAAATAAAAACTGTGTAAAAAAGCCATTTTTGTCACCTAACATCAAAAAGTGTTATAGCGAGCGATCAAAAAGTCATATGCACCCCAAATAGTGCCAATAAAACCGCCATCTCATCCCGCAAAAAATGAGCCCCTATATTAGACAGTCATCCAACCAAAAAAAAAAAATGTAGCTCCCAGGATATTGAGATACTAAAATTATTTAATTTGTGTT
Organism: Bufotes viridis; assembly: GCA_033119425.1. Taxonomy (NCBI): domain Eukaryota; kingdom Metazoa; phylum Chordata; class Amphibia; order Anura; family Bufonidae; genus Bufotes; species Bufotes viridis. Next base: position 295,239,377 of record CM065592.1, read on the forward strand.
CCTCAACTGATAATATAGTGTAAAATCTAAACAAATTATATAAAGTAGACATATTAGGTATCTCCACGTCCGTAACAATCTGCCCTATAAAAATAACATTTAACCCAACCCCCGGATGAACAGCATACAAAAAAATAAAAAATAAAATGGAAAAACACAATTTTTGGGCAAAATTTCCATTTCAATCCATTTTTCCGTTAATAAAGCAAGGGTTAACAGCCAAACAAAACTAAAAATTTATTGCCCTGATTCTGTAGTTTGCAGAAACACCCCATATGTGGTCGTAAATGGATATATAGCCACAAGGCAGGGCATAGAACGAAGGGAACGCCATATGTTTCTTGAAGGCAGATTTTGATGGATTGGTTTATTTACACCATGTCCCATTAGAAGCTCCCCTGATGTAGCCTAGACTAGAAACTCCAAAAAAGTGACCACATATAAGAAACTACACCCCTCAAGGTATTCAAAAATACTTTACAAACTGTATTAACCCTTTAGGTGTTCCACAAAACTTAATGGCGAATGTAGAAACAATTTTAAAATTAAAATTTTTTGTTATCCTTCCTCAAAAAAGTGTAATATAGAGCAACCAAAAATCATATTTATCCTAAAATAGTACCAAAACAACAACAACCACCATATCCTGTAGTTTCCTAGATGGGGTCACTTTTATGGATTTTCTACTCAAGGGGTGCAGCAGGGGGCTTGAAAGGGTACATGGTGTAAATAAACCAGTCCCGCAAAATCTGCCTTCCAAAAAACATATGGCGTTCCCCTTCTTCTATGTCCTGCCGTTTAGCCAAATAGTAGTTTAGGACCACATAGGTAGTGTTTCTGCAAACTACAGAATCAGGGCAAGCCATATTGAGTCTTGTTTGGCAGTTAACCCATTTTGTCCAGTAATAAAGTAAGGGTTAAAATGGAAATTTTTCCCAAAACTGAAATTCTGAAATTGTTTCTCCATCTGCCACTAACTCTAGTGGAACACCTAAAGGCCAAACAGTAGTTTAGGACCACATATGGGGTGTTTCTGCAAACTACAGAATCAGGGCAACCCATATTGAGTCTTGTTTGGCAGTTAACCCTTACTTTATTACTTGAAAAAATGGATTAAAATGGAAATTTTTCCCAAAAATTTAAATTCTGAAATTGTTTCTCCATCTGCCATTAACTCTAGTGGAACACCTAAAGGGTTAACAAAGTTTGTAAACCCAGTTTTGAATACCTTGAGGGGTGTACTTTCTTAGATGGAGTCACTTTTTTGGAATTTCTATTCTAGGGGTGCAACAGGGGCTTGAAATGGGACATGGTATAAACAAAACCAGTCCCGCAAAATCTGCCTTGCAAAACCCATATGGCGTTCCCTGCTTCTATGTCCTCCCGTTTGGCCAAACAGTAGTTTAGGACCACATATGGGGTGTTTCTGCAAACTACAGAATCAGGGCAACCCATATTGAGTCTTGTTTGGCAGTTAACCCTTACTTTATTACTTGAAAAAATGGATTAAAATGGAAATTTTTCCCAAAAATTTAAATTCTGAAATTGTTTCTCCATCTGCCATTAACTCTAGTGGAACACCTAAAGGGTTAACAAAGTTTGTAAACCCAGTTTTGAATACCTTGAGGGGTGTACTTTCTTAGATGGAGTCACTTTTTGGAATTTCTATTCTAGGGGTGCAACAGGGGGCTTGAAATGGGACATGGTATAAACAAAACCAGTCCCGCAAAATCTGCCTTGCAAAACCCATATGGCGTTCCCCTGCTTCTATGTCCTACCGTTTGGCCAAACAGTAGTTTAGGACCACATATGGGGTGTTTCTGCAAACTACAGAATCGGGGCAACCCATATTGAGTCTTGTTTGGCTGTTAACCCTTGCTTTGTTCCTGGAAAACATGGATTATATTGGAAAATTTTCCAAAAAATTTAATTTCTTAAATTTTATGTCCATTTGCCATTAACTCTAGTGGAACACCTAAAGGGTTAACAAAGTTTTTAAAATCAGTTTTGAATACCTTGAGGGGTGTATTTTCAAGAATGGGGTCATTTTTGGGTGGTTTCTATTATGTAAGCCTCACAAAGTGACTTCAGACCTGGACTGGTCCCTAAAAAGTGGGATTTGGAAAATTTCTGAAAAATTTCTAAATTTGCTTCTAAACTTCTAAGCTATGTAACATCCCCAAAAATAAAATGGCATTCCCAATATGCTCCAAAAATGAAGTAGACATATGGGGAATGTGAAGTTATAACTATTTTTGGGGTATTACTACGTATTAGAGAAGTAGAGAAAATGAAACTTTGAAATTTGCTAATTTTTTAAAATTTTTGGTAAAAATTGTATTTTTTTATGCAAAAAATTAACTTTTTGACCCAATTTTAGCAGTGTCATGAAGTACTATATGTGACGAAAAACAATCTCAGAACGGCCTGGGTAAGTAAAGGCATTTTAAAGTTATTCACACATAAAGTGACCCTGGTCAGATTTTCAAAAATGGCCAAGTCCTAAGGGTGAAATAGGGCTGAGTCCTTAAGGGGTTAAGCTAGGGGGCTGAAGTGGTTAAGGTCTCCCCTCAGGATCCAGGCAGCTAGTTTGAATTTTTTGAGTCAGGGTGTAGAAGAGGACCCTGAACTAGCATGTCCTTCTGAAAAGGGATTTCCCAAGGATCCTCCAGCGAAAAATGTTGTAGGGCAGAATACCAACTCCTCTTTTGGCCAAAGAGGGGCTATTAAGATTAGCGTGGTGGGTTCCTTCAAGACCTTCTGGATGGTCTTCAGGATAAGAGGTATTGGAGGGAACGCGTAGGCCAGTTGCCATTTCCAATCTATTGATAGGCGTCTATCGCCCAGGGTCTGTCCTGAGGATTCAGGAGCAGAATAAATTCACTTGCGCATTCATTCTGGAGGCGAATAGGTCTATTTCTGGAAGACCCCATTTTACAGATATCTCCTGAAAAATCCTCTTGTTCAGTGACCATTCTGAATGGTCTATCCTGTGTCTGCTCAAAAAATTTGCCACCGAGTTTTCGGTTCCTTTTAAGTGCACAGCTGTGATTGAAAGCATGTTTATTTCTGCCCATGAGAATATCTTCTTTGCCACCTCCTCTAACCTGTCTGATCTTGTACCTCCCTGGTGTCTTAGATATGCTACGTGTCGACCCCTTAGTAGGTCCTTTCCTTTTAGTAGTGCCTGGAGGACTGCATACAGCTCCCTGAAGTTGGATGAATTTTCTTTTATGTTTCGTGGGCCAGAAACCCTGAAAATAGTGGTCTTTGATTTTGGCTCCTCAGCCTACAAGACTTGCGTCTGTCACTATCTGTACCTCTGGCTGGTTTAGCAAGTCTAGGCCTCTGAGTAGACGTTCCTTCTGTTTCCACCAATTGAGGTCTGATTTTACTCCTGGTGGGATATAAATCCGTCTGTCTAGGTCTGTTTGTTTGCCATTCCACTCTCTCAAGATCCACTTCTGAGTAATTTGTGTATGACTTTGGCCCCAGGAACTGATGATAGGCACACTGTTAGGTTTCCTAAGAGGCTCATGGCCTCCTTGATGGAACATCTTCTGGACCTTTGGAAGTTTAAGATTTTGCCTATTAATTTCTCTGACTTGTCCTGTGGAAGGAAAGTTCTTTGAAGGGATGAGTCTAATTCTACACCCTGAAAAACCTTATTCTTCTTGAGGGTTTGAAAGAGGATTTCTTTTCATTTTTTATCCAGCCCAAGGATGACAGGACCTCTGAGAACCTCTGGGTTGCTCTACGATTTTCCTCCTGTTTCCCCAGGATTAGAAAGTCTTCGAGGTATGGGATTATACTTATGCCTTCTCAACGAAGGTAGGCGACCATCTCTACCACAAGCTTTGTGAAGATAAGGGAGGCGGAGGAGATGCCAAAAGGAGGGCGGTGTATTGGAAATGATGAATGGAGCCTTCTGGATCCCTTAGAGCGAATCTTACGTATTTCTGAGATAGTAGATGTATGGGGATATGGTATACGCATCTTTGAGATCGATTGATTGCCATAAACATTCCTTTTGTATGAGTGGGATTGTTGAGGAAATGGTCTCCATTTTGAATTTTCTGTACAAGATGTACTTGTTCAGGGATTTTAGATTTATTATTGTTCAGAATGATTGGTCCGGTTTTCTTACTAGAAAAAGGTTTGAATAGAAGCCTATTCCTTCCTTTTCTTCTGGCACGTATTGAATCGCGCCGAGATTCAAGAGATCCCGAACCCCTGACCATATCTTTAATAAATCTTTTTTGAGAGGATATGTGGAATCTTTTTGGAGGGGCTGACGTAAATTCGATTTTGTACCCCTGGGAAACAATGTCTAAGGCCCAAGGATTCAGAGTTATCTGCTTCCATGCTGACAGGTAATTCTTTAGTCTGCCCCCCACCTTGGCATCATTGCTGCTTGGGTTGTTTATTCTGAGGGTTGAGGATGAAGCCTCTCTCCCTCTTCCTCCCTTGGGATAGCTCCATCTACCCGTTTTTCCTTTGCCCTTGTAGGACCTATGCCAGGGTTGAAACTGACTAAAGGGCTTCCGTTTGGTGTCTTTATCCTCAGGGAATCCCCTTTTCTTGTCCGCTGCTCTTTCGAGAATTTTGTCTAAGGTAGGACCAAACAAATTCTCCCGAAAAAGGGATGGAACAAAGTTTTGCCTTAGAGGCTTTATCCCCTGACCAGGCATTCATCCACAAGGCTCGTCTGGCAGTATTTGAAAAGGCTGCTTCTTTAGCTGCAAAGCGTATGGATTCTGCCAAGGCATCAGCTAAGAAAGCCGTGGCGGAGCGAAGGAGAGGAATAGAGTCTCGAATCTCTTCTCTGGGGGTGTTATTTTTCAGGTGTTCATCTAGCTCTCCCAGCCAAATATACATAGCCCTAGCCACCAACATAGCTGTAATGTTAGTTTTTATACCAAACATTGCCGCCTCCCAAGATCTTTTTAGCAGACCGTCCGCCTTTCGATCCATAGGATCGCCAAGTTGAGAAGAGTCCTCAAAGGGTAGGGCTGTTCTCTTAACTACCTTGGCCACCTGTATGTCAATTTTTGGGGTCTCGTCAAATATCTTAGACTCAGATTGGTCAAAACAAAGCCCGTTTCCGAATTCTTTTGGAACGCCCAGCCTTTTCTCTGGGTCTAGCCATTCGTCCATGATCATTTTGCGTATATTTTCGTTTATTGGAAAAACCACAGATTTTTTGGACTTTAGACCCTCAAACATCTCGTCCTGGATAGTGCGGGGTTTGGGAGTGTCCTCAATACCCATCGTGGATCTAACGGCCCTTAGCAGATCCTCCATTTCGTCAGAGGAGAAAAAGTATTTTTTATCTTCATCTACAATTTCTCCTTCTGATAATTGGTCCTCAAAATTGACTTGTCTAGAAGAGACAGAGGCTATGTCCACATCCTCAGCGTCAGAGGAGGATATAACAGACAGTTTACGCTTTTTAGGAGCAATAGAGGTGCCACTAGGGGTAGACATTGAAGCCAGAGAGGATTTAAGGGAACCTGTCACCAGGATTTTGTGTATAGAGCTGTGGACATGGGCTGCTAGATGGCCGCTAGCACATCCATAATACCCAGTCCCCATAGCTCTGTGTGCTTTTATTGCGTTAAAAAGGATTTTAGCGATATGCAAATTAACCTGATATGACTCCTGTGTCCGGAGAGGAGTCATATTTTCTGAGCGCAGCACCGCCCGGCGTCCTCCGAATCTTCTCCTTGCTGGCCAACGTCACAGAGCTGGAGCGCCGAAATCTCGCGATGCGCGAGCTAGCGCATGTGCAGTGTCTGCATCATGTTCCTTCCCTGTGCTGGCATCAGCACAGGGAACGAACTACGCATGCGCTAGCTCTCCGGACACAGGAGTCATATCAGGTTAATTTGCATATCGATAAAATCCTTTTTTTAACGCAATAAAAGCACACAGAGCTATGGGGACTGGGTATTGCAGATGTGCTAGCGGCCATCTAGCAGCCCATGTCCCCAGCTCTATACACAAAATCCTGGTGACAGGTTCCCTTTAATTTCATCCTGAATAAAAGACTTCACTTCAGACAGAACGTTTGGTTGTTCCTCCTTCCAAATATCAGAAATACAAGACTTGCAAAGCCTCTTCTTGCAGTTCTCAGGGAGCTTTTTTGAGCAGCCATTACATTTTTGGAGTTTCGATTTGGGCTTAGACTCCTTAGTGCCCTGGTGGAACAACCAAAAGATACCCCCTTTTACATAGTAAAAAACAATGCAGAGGTAATAGCATCATGGCCCCAGAGGGGACATACAGTACAGGCGGTAGGGGATCCGATCCCTCCTGGCGAGGGTAGAAGCTTTCCATTGCGGTGCTGCAGGCTAGGGCTGACTGGGGCCGCAATGAGATTACCGATGCCCGGCGTCGAACGTCATCAAGCGGTGCCACTTAGTTATGGGCTTCCGCTTGCGCCTGATCCTATGAATAGGCGCGTATCGGCGCGGACCTCCTCCTAGTGCGCACGGCACGTCTGGGGAAGAAAAAGGGGGGACCACAGGACCAAGCATAGGCCAGGCCGAGGGGCCCCGTTGCTCCTGGCTGCCCAGCTTCAGCCCATGCATCCGGACGACAGCCGGAGATCTGAAGGATGATCCATTTGTGGAAACCTATAAGGAGAATTAAGGTATAGTCCCATCCTACATCCCCCACACTGGAGGGACCTCTCCACATGTTGGCCCCTGTAGGGGCAGGAAAACACTGAGGTGGTGAAGGGGGGTGGGGTATTTAAACTCTCCGTGTGTCCCTGCCCCTAGAGAGGTCAAGGGTCAATCTCTTGGTGGCCGTCATGGTGGATGAAATGGAAATTAGGCCTGTGTTGTTCACACAGAGGCACAATGACTGGTTTAATGATGTTATTCAAGTAGCATTGGCTTGTCACTGTACCAGTCACAAGGTGTAGGTTAGTTCTGTATTGACTAGACACACCTGCCCACTAGGATTGTTTCGGGTACTGAAGTTTCGATACCCAATCTATACTTTTCCCTGGTATCGAGCTCGATACCAGGATTAGTATTTTATTGACACTGGGCTGCGCTGCCGCACAGCCCAGTATGAGAGAACGTGGCTGCGCCGCTCTCAGCGCGGCCATGTTCTCCTCGGCAGCATGGGGAGAAGGAGGCAGTCTCTCCCTTCCCCTGTGCTGCCGCTGCAACCAATAGAGGGAGATAGGGGCGGAGCGGGGGCGGAAGCACTGGCCACCAATGTCTAGTAACGTTTCATATATAAAGGCAGGCAGAAGACACATGCTGCCGGCACCTCCTGTGACCCAGAGCTGCGATCAGAGGCAATTAACCCCTCAGGTGCCGCACCTGAGGGGTTAATTGCCGCGGATCGCAGCGCTCTGTCACAGGCAGGTGCCGCCAGCACGTGTCTTCTGTCTGCATTTATATATGGAACGTTACTAGGCATTGGTGGCCAGTGCTCCCGCCCCCCCCCCCTCCCCAGTATTAAAACATTGGTGGCCAGTGTGGCCCCCCTCCTGTCCGCAGTATTAAAACATTAGTAGGCAGTGTGCCCCCCCTGTCCCCAGTATTCAAATACATTATTGGTGGCCAGTGCGCCCTCCCCATCCCCCTTCCTCCCTCCCCCCAGTAATAAAATCATTGGTGGCAGTGATCGGAGCCTCGGCAGTGTAATGCTGGGGCTCCGATCGGTTACCATGGCAACCAGGACGCTACTGAAGTCCTGGCTGCCATAGTCAGCTCCCTGCTGCTGTGTGTACTGTGCACAGGGCAGCAGGGAGAGTGTGAGATCCTATTCACCCTGATAGAGCTGTATCAGGGTGAATAGGATAAAAAGATCCCAGGTTCTAGCCACTAAGTTCATAAATAAACTGTAAAAGAAAAAAAAAAAGTTAAGTACACCAAAATATTAAGTATAAATCACCCCTTTCCCAATTTTACATATAAAATATATAAACAAATAAATAAAATATTACATATCGCCGCGCCTCAAAAGTCCAAACTATTAAAAAATCCACTTTTATGCGGTGAACGCCGAAAAAGAAAAAAAAAAGAAAAAATGCATAATTCGCCATTTTCTTTTAGTCGCCTTGTCCCCACAAAAAAGTAGGATAGGACTGTTGTATTATGGGCCGGACGTTCCATAAAATGTGGAATGCACGCAGATTTTTTTGGCGTGTTTATTTTTTCCGCGTGGTATCGAATGGTATCGCAGTATCGCAATACTTTTTTATGGTATCGATACAGAATCAAAATTTTGGTACCGAAACAACTCTACTGCCCACACTGTACCACCACCACCACCAAAAGCTCGTCTGGTGACAACAGTGGCTGATGTATGGCGCTCTCCTTAACATCTCCAACATCATTGGCAGCCATCATTTCTGCTCAGCATGAATTGACTTTCATCAGTTAACAGCACTAAGGCTCACTGGTCGCTCATCCAGCAGAGATGCCCCCATGCAAAATTATGACGCCTGTGTTGTGGTTAGGTAACCTTGCAGGCAGGGCCGGCGCCACCTGTAAGGCGACCTAGGCAATTGCCTAGGCGCATTTAGCAGAGGCGCTGGACCCTGCTGCTGGAAAAAAAAACTTATGTAGTAACGGGCGGCCGGCGCGCCGCCCGCTATCATGTTGCACTGCCTGAGGGGGCGGACCGTACTGGGTGACACCAGTCCCTGGGGTGACACCCGGTGCGGTCTCCCGCCCCAGGCACCAGAGCAGAGTCGCGGCAGCGGAGCGTGCAGGAGGAGGGCGGGCCGGAGGCGTGTCCCGTCCTCCCTGTTCATCTGATAGGCTGCCTGCCTAGTGCTGGCAGGCAGCCTATCAGAGGCCGGTTCAGGAGGCGCGATGACGTCATCGCGCCGCCTGAGCCGTACAGCGGGACACAGGCCGGAAGAGGCCTGCATCGCATCGCTGCCATGGAGGTAAGTATGTGTTTTTGTTTTTTTGTGTTTTTTTTTTTAACTCAAATGAGGATGGAGCACATATGTGTGGGGGCTACTGGCACATAAGGGGGTCACTAGCGCATAAGGGGGCTACTGGAGCATCAGGGGACTACTGGCACATAAGGGGGCTTGCTGGCACATAAGGGGGCTACTGGCACATAAGGGGGCTTGCTGGCACATAAAGGGGCTTGCTGGCACATAAAGGGGCTACTGGCACATAAAGGGGCTTGCTGGCACATAAAGGGGCTACTGGCACATAAGGGGCACTACTGGCACATAAGGGGCACTACTGGCACATAAGGGGGCTACTGGCACATAAGGGGGCTACTGGCACATAAATGGGCTACTGGCACATAAAGGGGCTTGCTGGCACATAAAGGGGCTTGCTGGCACATAAGGGGGCTACTGGCACATAAAGGGGCTTGCTGGCACATAAAGGGGCTTGCTGGCACATAAAGGGGCTACTGGCACATAAGGGGCACTACTGGCACATAAGGGGGCTACTGGCACATAAGGGGGCTACTGGCACATAAGGGGCTACTGGCACATAAAGGGGCTTGCTGGCACATAAAGGGGCTACTGGCACATAAGGGGCACTACTGGCACATAAGGGGGCTACTAGCACATAAGGGGCTTGCTGGCACATAAATGGGCTACTGGCACATAAGGGGGCACTACTGGCACATAAGGGGGCTACTGGCACATAAGGGGGCTACTGGCACATAAAGGGGCTTGCTGGCACATAAGGGGCTACTGGCACATAAGGGGCACTACTGGCACATAAGGGGCGCTACTGGCACATAAGGGGGCTACTGGCACATAAGGGGCTACTGGCACATAAAGGGGCTTGCTGGCACATAAAGGGCTACTGGCACATAAGGGGCACTACTGGCACATAAGGCGGGCTATTATTATTGTTATAAGGTCGCCTCTGTATATTATTGTTATAATGGCCCCTCTGTACTATTTTTATCTTAATAGCCCCCACTGTATTAGTATTATTATTATTTATACAGAGGGGGCCGTTATTATAATAATAGCACAGAGAGGGCCTTTATATTAATAATAATACCGAGCTGTGTTGCCATGTTGGAGGGGAGAATTGGGATATACCCTATATACTGTGTATTATATTATGGGGGCACTAGGAGGAAGGCGGAGAGGAGCACTATGGGGCATTTACTAGGGGCACTATATAGGGGTATTTCATACTGGTACATTATGGGGACATTAGCTGAGCTGGGGTATTACAAGGGGTATTTTTTGCACTGTATATTAAAAGGAGAATTATTACTACGGGGGTATTATGGTGGGCTTTATTACTCCCCATGTTATGACCCCCAGTAGCAGCACCAGCCTCTCCCTGCTCTGCTATCCCTCTGATCCTTCTCCAAATCCTTATTCTGATATCTTTCTCTTTAGGATAAAACACATCATCAGCTCCGCCGATCCCCACAGTATACAGTATACCTCTACACCGATCCCCCGGCCAAAGTGTGAAGTGGTGTCCGAGATCCCCAAGGGCCAAGCAACTGTAAGTTTTCATGTGAAATATGTTTGTTATACACATATAGCATACACTGCGCACAGCGTCATTGATTACTATGACGCCGTGCGCTTCGTGTCGCCGCTACAGTACCGTAAGGGCAGATCATCTGATGGGGGGGGGGGCGTCAACTTTTATCTTGCCTAGGGCGGCAAAAATTCTTGCACCGGCCCTGCTTGCAGGTCATCTACCACGCAGACCATGCTGATGTAAATGGTTTTAAATGGTCTGACATGACACTTGGGTGCCACTTACTTCCTTAAATGTGCCTGGAGTCGTGTTGCATTCATCATCGGGTTCTGTAGGGCATTGTCCACAAAGACAAAGTTATCAGTGTGGGATGTGGCCAATTGACGTCCACTTCTATGCCTTTGTGACTCTTCCTGTATCTCTGTTGCAACCTGCTGATGACTTGGTCTTGTGATGTCAAAATGTGAACAGCATGATGAGGGCGACTGTTTAACCGCTTGCCGACCGCCTAACGCACGGATTTGTCCAGGCGGCGGCAGGTTTGTATCTCCTGGACGCATCCGTGCGTCATCTCGCGAGAGGCGAGATTTGCTGTGAACGCGCGCATTCACAGCAGAGCACAGCTCTGCAGTGATTCTACAGCCTGCCAGCGATGATCAATCGCTGGCAGGCTGTAGATGTAAAATAAATGAAATCAAACAGGTATATCAGACGCTGTTTTGTTAACATGTTAACAGCGTCTGATATACCTGCTAGGCCTGCACAATATATCGCGAAAGCAATCGTTATCGCAATTAATCGCCATATCGCAATCGCAATTTGCTGACCCAAAAATGCTGCAATTATATTACCGTATTTTTCGCTTTATAAGACACACTTTTTTCCTCCCAAAAGTGTGTGGGGGGGGGGAATGGTAGTGCGTCTTATAAAGCGATGGTTGACTTTCTACGTGACACTGTATCTCTGGCCGCTATGCTGCACAGCGCGGCCAGCGATACATCAGTTACAGTGCGGGGAGGGAGGGGTTACCGGTTGAAAGTCGTTTATTGAACACTTGTTCTTATATCTATTTTATTTATCTGTTCTGTGCAGGGATATTAAGAAAATGGCAAGTTTTGTATTTTGTATTTTTGCAGTAATGCAAATATGTATTTTATTTTGAAAAACACTGCGCATTTCAGTTCTTGAGTTCAGCATAACTACATTTCACATTATCAGTCATCTGTGTGCGCTTTTACCTTGAAAATCCAAGCAGATAGACCTCTAGCACAATTCCCTTAAAATATCGCATCGCATATCGTTATCGCAATTTTTAGGGCCCTAATCGCAATCGCATAAAATTCCCATATCGTGCAGCCCTAATACCTGCTACCTGGTCCTCTGGTGGTCCCATTTACTGGGATCGACCACCAGAAGACCAGGTAGCCATGTAAAGTTGCACCAAACACTACACTAACCTCCCCCCACCCCACCCCCTCACTTATTAACCCCTTGTTAACCCCTGATCACCCCATATAGACTCCCTGATCACCCCCCTGTAAGGCTCCATTCACATGTCCATATGTGCTTTGCGGATCCGCGGATCCACAGATCCGTGCCATGGATCTGCGCCGCGGATCCGCAAAACACGGACACCGTCAATGTGCTTTCCGCATTTTGCAGATCCGCATATTGCCAGAACTATATAGAAAATGCTTTTTCTTGCTTGCGGACAAGAAAAGGGCATGTTCTATATTTTTGCGGAACGGAAATGCAGACCCGTAAAGTGCGGATCTGAAATTCCGTATCCGAGCGGGACAAAGTGAATGGGTGAATGAATGGGTCCGCAATTCCGTTCCGCAAACAGAATTGCGGATGTGTGAATGGGGCATAAGGGTCCCTTATCACTGCAGTTAGTTAGCTACTTGTTAGGTAGTTAGCGCCCAGCCCACCGCACCGCAGTCACTGATTTTGGCAGAGATTTTTTCATCCACGATGATCGATGCGAATGAAAAAATCTGTGCCGTTCATTTTTTTTCTTTTTTCAGCCCAGAGGCTGAACAGAAAAAGAAAAATCTCATTACCCGTATGCTCAATATAAGGAGAATCGCAGAAACTCCTAATGCTGGCCATACGTGTAATGATCGCGGAGACCCTCAAATGCCAGGGCAGTACAAAAACCTGACATGTGACCCCATTTTGGAAAGAAGACACCCCAAGGTATTCCGTGAGGGGTATGGTGAGTTCATGCAAAATTTTATTTTTTTGTCACAAGTTAGTGGAATATAAGACTTTGTAAAAATAAAAAAATAAAAAAATTTCTGCTAACTTGTGCCCAAAATTTTTTTTCTGTGAACTCGCCATCACGGAATACCTTGGGGTGTCTTCTTTCCAAAATAGGGTCACAAGTGGGGTATTTATACTGCCCTGGCATTTAAGGGGTCCTAAAGCGTGAGAATCCAAATGCGTAAAAATGCCCTGTGAAATCCTAAAGGTACTCATTGGTTTTAGGGCCCCTTTGCGCATCTTGGCTGCAAAAAAGTGTCACACATATGGTATCGCCGTACTCAGGAGAAGTAGGGCAATGAGTTTTGGGGTGTATTTTTATATATACCCATACTTTGTGTGAGAAATATCGTTGTAAACGACAACTTTTAAAAATTTTTATACAAAGTTGTCAATTTACAGCGATATTTCTCACACAAAGTATGGGTATATGTAAAAATACACCCCAAAACACATTGCCCTACTTCTCCTGAGTACGGCGATACCACATGAGTGACACTTTTTTGCAGCCTGGGTGTGCAAAGGGGCCCAAATTCCAATGAGTACCTTTAGCTTTTACATGGCTGCTCACAATTTAGCCCCACCCAAAATGCCAGAACAGTACAAACACCCCACAAATGACCCCATTTTGGAAAGAAGACACCCCAAGGTATTCGCTGAGGGGCATAGTGAGTCCATGAAAAATTTAACTTTTTCTTAAAAGTTAGCAGAAAGGGAGACTATCAGAAAAAACAATAAAAAAAAAAATCAATTTCCGCTAACTTGTGCCAAAAAAAAAATCTTCTATGAACTCGAAATGCCCCTCACGGAATACCTTGAGGTGTCTTCTTTCCAAAATGGGGTCACTTGTGGGGTATTTATACTGCCCTGGCATTTTAGGGGCCCTAAAGCGTGAGAAGAAAAATGCGTAAAAATGCCCTCCTAAAAGGTACTCGTTGGTTTTAGGGCCCCTTTGCGCATCTTGGCTGCAAAAAAGTGTCACACATGTGGTATCGCCGTACTCAGGAGAAGTAGGGCAATGAGTTTTGGGGTGTATTTTTACATATACCCCTGCTGGGTGAGAGAAATATCTCTGTAAATGACAACTTTTTAAAAAATTTTATACAAAGTTGTCAATTTACAGAGATATTTCTCACACACTGTATGGGTATATGTAAAAATACACCCTAAAACACATTGCCCTACTTCTCCTGAGTACGGCGATACCACATGTGTGACACTTTTTTGCAGCCAAGATGCGCAAAGGGGCCCTAATTCCAATGAGTACCTTTAGGATTTCACAGGGCATTTTTACGCCACAAGTGACCCCATTTTTGCGGAAATTCACTTTTTTGCACCATAGTTTGTAAACGCTATAACTTTTACCCAAACCAATAGATATACACTTATTGGATTTTTTTTTTTTTTTATTAAAGACATGTAGAACAATAAATTTAGAGAAAAATTTATATAGAAATGTAGTTTAAAAAAAAAAAAAAAAAAATTACAACAGAAAGTGAAAAATTTAATTTTTTTGCAAAAATTTCGTCAAATAAAGTAAAATATCAAAAAAAGTAAAAATGTCAGCAGCAATGAAATACCACCAAATGAAAGCTTTATTGGTGAGAAGAAAAGGAGGTAAAATTCATTTGGGTGGTAAGTTGCATGACGGGGCAATAAACGGTGAAAGTAGTGTAGTGCAGAATTGTAAAAAGTGGCCTGGTCATTAAGGGTGTTTAAGCTAGGGGGGCTGAAGTGGTTAAATACCAATTCTAATTGAACCAGGAAACTTATTGGGTAATTCATGGATAACACACCTGTTGTGAATTCTGCTGTTAAAGAGGACCTTTCATGGTTTTAAATTAATTGAGATAAATACCTTTACTTGTGGCTGATGCTGCCACCCTACCTGATTTTTTAAAATACCACTCGTACGCCCGCTGTGCTCCCATGTATTTTCTAGCTCAGTATGCTAATACTGAGCATCGGTACAGGGAGGAGGAGACGCCAGGGTTTCTCAAAGGGAGAAAAAAAAGTCACCTTCTCCCTGGCTGAAACGCTCACCGCTGTAATTGGATCACGGTACAGCCAGGGAGAAGACGACCCTGGGGTCTCTCTTCCCTGTACCGATGCTCAATATTAGCCTACTGAGCGGGAAAAATACAGGGGGGCACAGGGGGGCACAGCAGGGCGTACGAGCGGTATTCAAAAAAAAAATAAAAAAAATAAAAATCAGGCAGGGTGTCAGCATCAGCAGTGTTTACCCCACAAGTAAAGGTATTCATCACAATTATTAAGTAGTAAAAAGTGATTGTCACTCATTCTCAGTCAAATGTATTGTCGCTAAAATAATCCATCAAACCATACCTCATTGATATAAAAATCCATAAAATCACCATACAAGTTGACTATAGGATCCTATAGAATACAATCTAACCATAAGTGCAAAAAACCACCATAAATAACAAGTGCTCCAACCGTATAGTTAATAGTCCTCTTTATCAAAAATGTGGTTAAATGTCTCCAATTGTGGGTTTTATATTCATAGTTCTCCTTAGTATATCATATAATTGTTAATAACCCTTTATCATATAAAAGTAGATAAAATCCTGATACTTGTAGTTCTACTCCAAACTTGATTCGCTGTTCATCTATGTTTCTGTCACAGCATATATATTATTGGTCCCAAGGATGCTGGTAAGGTGTCGAAATAATATTGTCTCACTCCCATTGATCAGCGGCAACACATTTAATTTTAGCCTCCTTGTTGCACACTATGTGTAGAGATTTTCTCCAGCAGGCCATCAGATCCAGAGCTTCGATTTCGGCAGTGGCGTTTCACGTCGTTTGACTTTTCATTCCCCATATGTCTACTTCATGTTTGGATCATTTTGGGAATGCCATTTTATTTTTTGGGGATGTTACATAGCTTAGAAGTTTAGAAGCAAATTTTGAAATTTTTCAGAAATTTCCCAAATCCCATTTTTTATGGATGGAGCAGTCCAGGTCTGAAGTCACTTTGTGAGGCTTACATAATAGAAACCACCCAAAAATAACCCCATTTTAGAAACTACACCCCTCAAGGTATTCAAAACTGGATTTACAAATGCTGTTAACCCTTTAGGTGTTCCAAAAGAGTTAATTGAAATTCTGAAATTTTATCTCCATTTTATATTTTTGGGAACATTTTTCATTATAATCCATTTTTTTCAGGAACAAAGCAAGGGTTAACTGCCAAACAAAACTCAATATAGGTTGCCCCGATTCTGTAGTTTGCAGAAACACCCCATATGTGGTCGTAAACTGCTGTTTGGCCAAACGGCAGGGCGCAGAAGGAGGGGAACGCCATATGGGTTTTGGAAGGCAGATTTTGCAGGACTGGTTTATTTACACCATGTACCCTTTCAAGCCCCCTGATGCACCCCTAGAGTAGAAACTCCATTAAAAAAGTGACCCCATCTTGGAAACTACGGGATAAGGTGGTTATTGTTTTGGGACTATTTTAGGGTAAATATGATTTTTGGTTGCTCTATATTACACTTTTTTGAAGCAAGGTAACAAAAAATGTAAATTTTAAAATTGTTTCTACATTCGCCATTAAGTTTTGTGGAACACCTAAAGGGTTAACAAATTTTGTAAACTAATTTTTGAATACCTTGAGGGGTGTAGTTTCTTAGATGGGGTCACTTTTTTGGAATTTCTAGTCTAGGCTACATAAGGGGGGCTTCTAATGGGACATGGTGTCAAAAATCCAGTCCATCAAAATCTGCCTTCCAGAAACCATTTGGCGTTCCCTTCGTTCTATGCCCTGCCGTGTGGCTATGTAGCCATTTATGACCACATATGTGGCGTTTCTACAAACTACAGAATCAGGGCAATAAATGTTTGGCTGTTAACCCTTGCTTTATTACCGGAAAAAAATGGATTGAAATGGAAATTTTGCCAAAAAATGGATTTTTTTACACTGTTAAAAATTATTTTTTTCACGCTGTTCACCTGAGGGGTTCGGTCAAATGTTATTTTTATAGGGGAGATTGTTACAGATGTGGCGATACCCAATATGTCTACTTTATATAATTTGTAAAGATTTTATACTATATTATCATTTTAGGAACAAAAATTAACTAATTTTACTATCTCCATAGCCTGGGAGCTACAGTTTTTTTTTTTGGTTGGGCGACTGTCTAATGTAGGGGCTCATTTTCTGCGGGATGAGATGGTGGTTTTATTGGCACTATTTGGGGGTGCATATGACTTTTTGATTGCTCGCTATTACACTTTTTTTGATGTTAGGTGAAAAAAAGTTGTTTTTTTTTTTACGCTGTCCATCCGAGGGGTTGGGTCAAAGGTTATTTTTATAGAGCAGATTTTTACGGACACGCCGATGCCCAATATGTATGGCTCTCAGACTTTGGAGACACTAAAACAGGCATCCTCAAACTGCGGCCCTCCAGATGTTGTAAAACTACAATTGGACATGCTGGGAGTTGTAGTTTTACATCTGGAGGGCCGCAGTTTTAGGATGCCTGCACTAAAACTAATATTTTTGGAAAAAAAAAAAAGGTGGTTTCCGTGTCTCCAAAGTCTGAGAGCCATAGTTTTTTTTATGTTCTCTAGGGCAGTGTTTCCCAACCAGTGTGCCTCCAGCTGTTGCAAAACTACAACTCCCAGCATGTCCACACAGCCAAAGGCTGTCCGGGCATGCTGGGAGTTGTAGTTTTGCAACATCTGGAGGCACACTGGTTGGGAAACACTGCTCTAGGGGACTGTCAGGAATTATAAAAATTTAGTACTCCATGGAAGTGTGATACTCCCTGAAGCAATTTATAGCGCAGAGGCCCGGATGATCGGGGCACGTGTCACACTGAGTGGTGGTGTCCTTCCGTATCCCCCTCTTGCGACACACTCTGCACTTTTTTTGGGATCGTCCCTTCTTTACAGTATGGGGGACTGGACCTGGAAAGAGTTGGCCACCCCCAATTCCCGAGGTAATCTGACCAGCTCTTTCCGGGTCAGAAAAGATTAGGTTTGAGGACTGCCTCATAGAATTGGAGGAATTTCCCTGTGCTGCCAGCGCTTCGGAATAGTACAAAAGCGTTGTACAAGGCAACCTGCACCAAGTAGACCGCAACTTTTTTGTACCATACCCGGGTTTTGCGCATGGAGTCATATGGTTTGAGGACTTGATCAGAGAGATCAACTCCTCCCATATACCGATTGTAGTCGACGATACAATCGGGCTTGTGGACCGTTGCCGTGGTACCTCGCACAGAGACTGGGGTGACGCCGTTACCATGGATTGTGGTCAGCATAAGGACATCCCTCTTGTTCTTATATCTGACCAGTAACAGGTTGTCGCTGGTAAGGGCACGGGTCTCACCCCTGGGGATAGGTACCTGGAGGGGGTAGGTAGGGAGGCCGCGCTGATTTTTCCACACAGTCCCACAAGCCAACGTAGATCTGGCGGTGAGGACCTGATACAAGGGTATACTAGTATAAAAGTTAACCACGTACAAGTGGTAACCCTTATCTAGTAGAGGGTGCAAAAGGTCCACACGATTTTCCCGCTAACACCCAGAGTGGGGGGGACATTCTGGGGGCTTCAATACGGGAATCTCGTCCCTCGTACACACGAAATTTGTAAGTGTACCCTAAGGTACTCTCACAAATTTTGTACAGCTTCACGCCATACCTCGCTCGCTTAGTGGGAATGTATTGGCGGAAACTGAGTCTCCCCTTGAAAGCAATGAGAGACTCCTCAACCGCGACCTCCCTTCCAGGTACGTAGGCCTTAACAAATTTGGCCCCAAAGTGATCTATGACCGGCCGTATCTTATACAGACGGTCATAAGCAGGATCACCTTGGGAAGGGGGGGGGGGGGGGGACATGCTGCATTATCTGCATAATGCAGGCATTTCAGTATGGCCTCAAACCGGGAACGTGTCATGGCCATACTGTACAGTGGGGTCTGGTAAAGGACGTCCCCACTCCAGTACTGCCTGACACTTGGTTTTTGCACTAGGCCCATGTGCAGCACGAGGCCCCAAAACGTCCTCATCTCGGCTGCACTGACCAGGGTCCAGCCACCGGCCTAGCCAAAAAGGAGCCTGGGTGCTGAGCAACGAACTGTTGGGCGTACAGATTCGTCTGCTCCACCATCAGATTCACCAATGGGTCACTGAGGAAAAAAAACTAAAAAAGTCCATTTCAGTGAAGCCCACTGTGGGAATCTGGATTCCAGGATTGCCAACAAAATCCGGAATCACAAGCTCGTAGTCCACTGGAGGACACCAGTTAAGTTCACCGGTAGGGGGCTCCGGTGCGCTTATTTGGTGGGCCGGGAAACCAGTACGAGCCCCAGGGCTGGTCATATTGGTGTGGGCCACGGGGTCCCTAGCATTTGGGGACCCTGGCTCCGCCCGGGGGCGTCTCCGCCGCCTTGGGGGCTCATCGTCATCAGATGATGATGAGGAAGATGCGGATGACAGGAGGAACGTGGGGTCATCCTCATCCTCGTTTGCGCTCTAGGTGTCGGAGAGCATATGGGTGTATGCCTCCTCCACCGAGAACAACCGGTGGGCCATGGGTATGTGTGTGATAGTGTGTGCGCGCGTGCGTGTAAAATAAACTTTATTGAAGTGTGTGTGTGTGTGTGTGTGTGTGTGTACTAAAAAAAAAAAAAAAGTAGCTGATCAGCGGTGGGGTGGGCGATGTGCTAACAGTGGCCGGACGCTAAAGAGTGCCAGCCACAATCCGCGCACGGGGGGGTGGGCGGTTGGGGGGGAGGGGGAGTAGACGCTGGTCCAGGCTGTGGAAGGTCAATCCTTGACCTGGGCGACAGGATCTTCTCTCCTCTGCAGGCTGAAGGAAATGGGAACGGCTGGTGCGGCGGCCATTTGAATCTGCCGCCGTGCCAGCCAATAGGATTCAAATGCCGCCGCCACTGCCCCCAAGGCTAGGACGGTGATTGGTGGTGTGATATCACACCACCGATCCTTTCCGGTTCATCGGGTCACCGGAGACCCGAATGGACCGGAAACACAACAAACCGCAGGTCTGATTTGACCTGCGGTTTGTTGCGATCGCCGATGCGGGGGGGAAGGGTCACACGACCCCCCTCGGCATGTGAACATGGTTCCTGCTGAATGATCGCAGCAGGAACCATGTCTCTAGCGCTTTTCTTTTTTTTTTACAAGCGATTTAATTTAGGGCGTATCGGTACGCCCTGTGTCCTTAAGGACTCGGACATTAGGGCGTACTCATACGCCCTATGTCCTTAAGAGGTTAAACAAAAATAATTTTATATGTAGGAATATTAGAGGAACCACAAAAATCTGTCCTCATATAAATGCATGTTAATGTGTAGCGGCTGAAAAAGGTATTCAAATATGTAAAAAAAAGATCAATATATAAATTGCATACGGCTGTATGTGAACGATTGGTCTATTTTTTTACAAAAATTCTCTTACAGAAGGTTTTTATGAATTATTAAAATTCTTTAGAATGTTTGCATCAGATTCCTCAATATTTCAGAATTCTCTGAAGGGTCCGTGGATATGTACCAGCATCCTTGGGACCAATAATATATATGCTGTGACAGAAACATAGATGCACAGTGAATCAAGTTTGGAGTAGAACTACAAGTATCAGGATTTTATCTACTTTTATATAATAAAGGGTTATTAACAATTATATGATATACTAAGGAGAACTATGAATATAAAGCCCACAATTGGAGACATTTAACCACATTTTTGATAAAGAGGACTATTAACTATACGGTTGGAGCACTTGTTATTTATGGTGTTTTTTTGCACTTATGGTTAGATTTTATTCTATAGGATCCTATAGTCAACTTGTATGGTGATTTTATGGATTTTTATATCAATGAGGCATGGTTTGATGGTTTATCTTATAGAGAATAAATTTCACTGTATTTTACATCTATCTTGCTGATCTATAAATCCAGAGAGTGAGTGACAATCACTTTTTACTACTTAATATTTTACCAATTGTCTGGGTGTGACATTTTGATGTGAGCACCTATCAGGAGGTTAGCTAGTGAAGCCACCCATATACCCATTGATCTTATTTATCACAATTAATTAAAAACCATGAAAGGGCCAGTGGGGGAAAAGGCTACCGAATCCATGCTACTGCAAGTCAATCGAGATTGAAAACACCAGGGACCCTTCCGATCAGCTGTTTGAAGAGAAAGCCACGCTCCGTTCATTGTTTACCTGCTCACAGTCAACAATGCAGCGGTGAGCAGGTGTAACTACAAGCAGTCACATTTCAATGGGACGGCTCCTTCCTATACACCATAGATGTGAATGGGACGGCTTGTAGTTACACCTGCTTGCTGCTATGTCGTCAATGGCAAGCAGGCAAACAATGAAGGGAAAGTTGCACTCACACAGCGCGTGACCTTCTTTTCAACCAGCTGATCAGCAGGGGTCCCCGGGTGTCGGAGCCCTGCAGATCTGATACTGATGACCTATCCGGAGGATAAATCACTAAAACAACCAGAATGCAATAGCACTGGGCAAACACAAATAAATCAAGTAAATACAATACATACTCACTATAGAAAATATGCTAGTGCTAATGCTATGTTATAATCTGAGATTCTTGGCAAATACATTTTGTACAAAATTATTTGTGCCAATCCGCCAATGACAAGGTGATCTCTTTAGAACAGAAACCTGCACTAAATACTTCCTTCGCTGGAGCCAAACTGGCCTCCATTAAACTCAGCGAATGCAGGTTCCAAATGTGCTTTCAGCCATGGCAACATGCACCTGCACATTGGGATGTGCTGACTAACCCCTATATTTTTTTTCTTTGGTATCCTGGTGATAGGTCATCAATATTAAAATCCCGGAAGGGATTATCCTGGAAATAATATGGAGCACCTCAGAATAGGTCAGCAATATCAGATCAGCAGGGGTTGGACACCAGAGATGCACCTCCCCTCCTCGCCAACTAACTGTTAGGAGAGGCCGGGCACTGAGTACAGCTTGGCAGCCTCTTCATAGCCCATGTGATGTCACCATGCACCAGTCACATGGCCTAGTTGCAGCTCAGCCCCATTGAAGCGAATGGGGCAGAGTTGAAATACCAAGCACAGCTGCTAAACTATGCACGGCGCTGTGCTTGTTGAGCTGCCAGAACTCACCAGAGCTCCGATGAGAGCGGCGGCTCCCTGCAACAGCTGAAGGGGAAAGCAGGGGCTCATGTGACACATTGACACATGCTACAATGATTATACAACAAATTAGCTCATGATTGAGAAAACCACTGAAGTCAGTGTTTCTGTAGCTACTCTATGCTGCCTTCGTTGAGGACAGCATAAAACTGATGGCAGGTTCCTTTTAAGGAAGTTATAGGAGTACTACATAGCACTGAAATATATATTATTTAACAGAGCCCAGATACTGCGAATGACCAGATTTACATGTTTAAAGGCCATTAAAAAAAAACAAAAACAAAAAAACTGCCAGACTCTTGTGAGTCCAGTAACTCCTACTCACCTATGAAGGCAGTAACTTTTTGGTTTATGATTCCACTTGGCAAAAGATGAAAATCATACTCAACAGAATCCACCACAACGGTGTGGCCTGCATTGTTTCCTCCCTATATAGAAAAGGAACACAGGTTTAGGAAATGTTGTTTTTATTTAGGAATTTCATTTTAAGAAATGTTTTACGCCACATGTAGATCAACAGTGACTAATTTCTAATAAACATAATCCTTTATTTTCCATAGGTAAGACGTGCACAGAACTAAAAACTTTGAACCCCTTCCTGACAAGCACTATACATACATGGAGCAGTCGCATATGTAACGAGCACTGTGAGGACAATTTTAGCCTTCACAATTAACAGCAGGTTAGCTGTAGCACCCATCTTGCATTCTGCTGCCATAGCACAGATCAGCGATGCAATTTAATCCCTTAGGGCTCTTGCAGACAAGCGGATCTCCTGCGTGTTATCTGCAGCGAGAATGAGAGCCAAGCTGCGTAGCGGACATCAGATGCACGAAGCAGTAACATGATAGATACTGCTCCGTGCCTCTCTGTGACCTTTTCACTACAAAATCACTGTGAGATAAAGTTGTCACAGTAATTTTGTAGTGAAAGGGTCACAGAGAGGCACGGAGCAGTATCTATCATGTTACTGCTTCGTGCCTCTGATGTGCACCGCGCAGCTTGGCTCTCATTCTCGCTGTGGATAACACGCAGGAGATCCACTCATCTGCAAGAGCCCTTAGTTGCCGTGATCAATAGCATCCTCGGCATGTAGGAAGGGGGGAATCCTGTCACCTTACTGCCAGACCTCTTTATCCACAACACGATCGTGCAATTCTCCAGACTAAAATAATTAACTCAAAAACTGAACAAATTAGCAGCCAAATAATTTTTTTTTGTAGACAAAAGGTAAAGATGTTTAAAAGGAGTTTTTTTTATGTTAAACATGGCTTTAAAGAATTTGGATGTTATTTTTATTTTTTCACTTCTTCCTCTACTGTACAGATTACTATTCAGCAGTCATCTAATCACCATACCAAGCAAGATTACAATGATAGATATCACCTATTTATATAGGGAACACATGATCCACCATTTACAATAGGCGATTGTCAAAGCCTAGCTACTCCTTACATCTACAATGACCTCTGTACGTCACAGAGTTCAGATGTCAACATGTCCCAACTGTCCCATGGTGGCTGCTGTTAAACACATCTGTAAATGTTGTCACTGTACTTACACACAATTTCATTTAACGCCGTAAGTCCCAGCACCGTACATGTACGGCAGAAGGAGGGGTTTAAATTATGGCGCCCGCTCATGAGAACAGCAATGGGAGATATTTAATCCTTTAGATGACTTGGTAAACAGTGACCATAGCATATGAATGCTGAAAAGCCGAAAGCAGGAGTTTCGGGGTCAGAAAGGCTCCCCCCTTTAAGAGACCCAGCATATCAGCTGTAGTTCCTTCAGAGGCCTGCAAGTGCCTACAAATACAAATAAACAAAAAACATGGGCATCACCACATCCGAAGATGCCTGAACTATTAAAATATTTATGCCATATGGAGAATGGCGTAACAAAAAAAAATAAAAAAAATATCAAAATGGCCAATTTGCCATTTTCTTCATCGCTTCATTTACTTGTATAAACAGTGATCTGGAAATGGCTAATTTTAAAACTTAGCTTTTAATATGATAATACTAAGAGATAGTCCCAATAATAATCATGATAATCAAAGTAGTCCTTTGATCCCAGCGATACACGGGATACTTGTGCCAGCTAGCGGGGATAGTTGTTCCCTAATTAGTCTGGTACACTAGACAAACAGTCTCTAGTTCTTTCAGTATAGAGTCACTGAAAGAAGAGATAACTGTAAACATAGACAAAAAACAAAAAATACCCTCAAACCTCTTAGAGTGAGAAAGAAGGAGGGAGAAAAAAAAAAAAAAAAACAGAAAGAGCTTGTGTGCACAATATTCCTGTAGATGGACATCAATAGAAGAAAAACACACCTAAAATAACCACAGTATGATAAGTGTTATTCCACCCACAAAAAAACCCCATTGAGGGTGTAACGGGTGCTCGGCGGCACCATAAACCAGAGGTCCTACCACATAGTTGTTAGGAGAGTTTATGGAGATGTGCCAGCTCGTGTTTCTTCTTTGCAACAGCCCTGGGGGGTCCCGTGCTCAGGGTGGTCCGGCTTCTTGTAAGGCGATGAAGGTATGGGTAGAAAGGGGGGATGGTTGTATGGTCCCTATATTGCCCTACACTCCATCAATCACCCTAAGGATGCTAACCACGGAGTATCCCATGTATAGGTTTTTTATGTCTAAATAGACGGTGTAAAAATAAATGTAAAACTTTTTTTTTTTTTTACACTACACATCACTATACTCTGTCCGCCATAACTTTTTTACATTAATGACTGCTGAGCTCATTTTTTGCAGGACAATTCATCGTTTTTATTGCTACCATTTTGGTGAGCGTAACTTTTTGATCACATTTTATTACTTTTTTCCTTTATGCCATTCGCTATATTGGATTCTTTTTATATATATTTTAATAGTATTGGCATTTCTGGTCACAGTAATACCCATGATGTTTATATTTATTCTTATTTACGTATTTATTTTTTAATTATATGGAAACGGGGGGGGGGGGTGATGTAAACTTTTATATTTTTTTATTTTTTGTGATGATTTTTGAGCTCATATATGAGCATATAAATTTAATATAATTTTTCATTTTGTACTATCAGGGATTTTTTTAATGGGTTTTAGACTGAAAATTGCTCATTTCTTATCCTGGTCTGCCATCTGGTGGCCAAGAATTGCAGCATGAACACTATCAGCCTCGTCAGCGAGGCTCATAGTATTCAGCACAACTGCCATGCCTTCATTGGCCGCAGCCTGGAAGCATCTTGATCACGCCATCTAAAGCCTTTAATTACCACGATCGGCATTCCTGCCGGTCTCGGTAATGGGCCGCAGGTCTCTGCCATGTTCCCACATCTCTCCAGTAGTGAAAGGGTTAAATTGCTCTTATTTACATTTTAAAGCACTATATAAAGTTTAACTCCTTTGCGACCTACGCTCTACATGTACCCTGGCCTAATGGCCACAACTGGTGACAACTAATGGCTCTGGCAATGCAAGAAATGAGAAACAAAAGCAGAAAAAAAAAAAAAAATCACAGGGTCCTCTAGGTTTAAAAAAAAAAAAAAAATAAACTAATGAAACAAATTTCCCCTTATCAAAAATTTATTATTGAAAAATTGCATCCATAATAGGAGCTATAAAATTATCATATTTATCCCACCAATTGAACAGCATATAAAAACAAATTAATGCTAGAACTTCTGTAATTTAGACTGCGTCCCCAAAAAAGGAATAAGAAGTGATTCAAAATTTGTATGTACACAAATAAATGGTACCAAAGAAAATGTCAAACCATGCCAATATTTTTCCTGGTGACACATTGTACTTTAAGACAGGGGTAAATTTGAGTCAACATGATTCACCTTTATTTATAAAAAAAAAAAAAAAAAAATATTTTACAAGTAGGGAAAAGTGGCTGTGCATCTTATAGCCCAAATGCTAATGACCGCCTTCCATTATGGAAACAGTCACCAGCATGCGGGAGGCACGTGAAAAGAGGACAGCGCAGAAAGGTACTCACCTTCCCTGATCATCTTTTGGGTGCCACTGTACACGGATTGCGCACAGCATTAGGACGTAGAGCGTGTAGGTGTGCACCATGACCTGACACTGTGTAACGTCAGGTCACTGTGTAGTGCGGGCTGGAAGAAGCAGTGCGAGTCCTGGATCTGCGGCGCTGTTCAGGGCAAGTGAGGTATTTTATTTTTACAATCTGATGTCTGATGGGGGTCTGATATGAGGCTAATCTGTGACTGATGGAGGCTGGGGGTTCTGATCGGAGGCTGATGGAGCTTGAGGTTCTGACCTGAGGTCTGATGAAGAATGGGGGTCTGATTAGAAATATTTCTTATTTTCCTCCTCCCAATCCTAGGTATGTATTATAGTCCGCAGTACGGTATTACTTTACAATCCCCATATAACTACTTTATTGTGGCATAATTTAGCGTTGATAAAGCCAAATAACGCACTCATATCTGAGAGAGCAAACAAACTCTAAAATTAACCGATTTCCTTCATGGAGGACATTGTATCCCAATTCACACAATTTTATAGCAAACTCTAAAATAAAGGCAGACACGAAACCTCCAGTGATAGATCCAATCGAGTGGGTTGCATTTACTCCTTTCTGGCCACACTGTCCCTGTCCAGATTAGTGCAATCTGGGAAGACAAACTTGTTGCTCCAGTACCTTCCCTCGAGTTTAAGAGGATATTGGCTACTAGGGGGTCGACCGATTATCGGTTTGGCCGATATTCATGATTTGCACAGTTATCGGTATCGGCCCCTAACCAGGCCGATATACCGATAACTGTGCCATCACAGAACATGAGCGCGCCGCTCTCAGCGTGGCCATGTTCCCTCAGCAGCACAGGGGAGAAGGAGGCAGTGTCTCTCCCTCCCCCTGTGCCGTGCTGCCAGTGGAGAGAAGAGGAGGAGGAGGGGCTGAGGGCGCACTGGCCACCAATGAGAGAAGAGGAGGAGGGGCTGAGGGCGCACTGGCCACCAATGATAATAAGGTTTAAGATATTACAAACGGAGGAATTAGAAGCACATTGCCCAGACCCTGCCTCTAATAGAGAGCTGCGATCCGCGGCAATTAACCCCTCAGGTGCCTCAGGTGTAATGCTGGGGCTCCGATCGGTTACCATGGCAACCAGGACACTCCTGAAGCCCTGGCTGCCATGGTCGGTTCCTGCTGCTGTGTGCCCATAGCACAGGGCAGCAGGGACAGTGTAAGATCCTATTCACCCTGATAGATCTCTATTAGGGTGAATAGGACAAGGGATGTAAAGAGCCCAGGTTTTACACCTAAGGGAGGAAATGGTAATAAAATAAAAAGAAAAAAAATTAAAATTGTAAAAAATAAACACTAAAATATTAAGTATAAATTAACCCTTTTCCAATTTTACATATAAAATATATAAACAAATAAAAAAACATATCGCCGTGCCCAAAAAGTCCAAACTATTAAAATATTTTTGCTTTTTTTAAGCGTTGGACGCTGTAACAGAAAAAAAAAAATCCAAAAATTAAAATACGCAAAATATCGGTATAAAATATCGGCCTGAAAGTTCACGGTATATCGGTATCAGCTCTAAAAAAAAAATCAATATCGGTCGACCCCTAGCTACAACACCCACTGGGAAAGCCCCCATCCTTTATTATAAGAAGCTCTTCCCAGTTTTGGCAGATCCACTCATGAAATACTTCAAATGGATTTTGAATGCTAAAATCCCAGCTTCCCAATTGCTTGAGGCACATAAGAGTATCATACATAAGGGAGGAAAGGACTCCTCCAGTTGTAGCAGCTACAGACCTTGCTTCTGAATACAGACAGTAAATTGTGGGCCAAGCTCCTTGGTAATAGGTTAGAAGAATTCCTCCGAAGCTGGTGGGGCCTGAACAGATGGGTTTGGTTAGGGGCAGGGAGGGCAGAGACAATTCATTTACAGTAATCCAGGCCATGCATTATGCTCATCTCTTTAAATTCCCTTTGGTCCTTCTCGGCACGGATGCTGAGAAGGCCTTTGATGGGGTGGACTGGCTTTATAAGATAGCACTCTTGATTCAGTATCCGCTCTGCATTTCTGGCATCTATCTTTTCATTATATTCTGCTCCCACAGCTAGAGTGCGGGTGAACAGTTGTTTATCTGCACCTTTCCGCATAGGAAATGGCACTTGACAGGAATGCTCCGTCACCTGCAATATTTATTTTAGCATTAGAACCCCTTATACAGGAGATAAGGCAGGAACCCCACATCAAAGGTTTAACTGTACATGGCCTTACACCATGTCGCCGCTTTCACAGACGATATGCTCTTACCCATCCCACTAACCCATCCCAGGCTTTCCCAGCTATCATCTCCCTTTTTGAGGAATTTGGTACGCTATCCAATTTTAGGATCAATATGTCAAAGTGTGAGGCCCTGGGACTAATTTGTCCCGCAGTCCGAGAAGCAGCTCTTACAGCCCTCAGATGCTTTTTCCTGACCTACTCAGTGGCCTACCTAGGGATGAAACGGTCAACTGTTCCCTTAGATGTATACAAACTTAACTACACTTCACTACTAAATATGATCACTTCACAGTTACATTCATTAGATATTCACTGGATTGATATGAAACATCTTTTTTAAACATTTATTCTATCCAAACTCCTATATATTATCCAAACTGCACCTGTTGAGGTCCCAATTTCCTTTTTTCTCAATGCCAAATGGGTTTTTTCCCGGTTCTTTTGGAAAACATCAAAACCCAGATTGGCATATAATGCAGTTTTGGCCTTGTACTACAAGGCCGCACAGCTCCGCTTGTTTATTGAATTTTTAATGACCCAACAGCCTAAACTGGGAATCCATATGTTCCGATAATCCGATATGAGGGAACCCACGAGGCTTCACTCAAAACACCCAGTCTACCGCTGTATTAGAAATGCTTTTCCTAAGGCTCAAGCCTCTAAAAATTGTTGTGGGAATCACCTTCATCCTTTATGTCAGTTCACCTTATTCCATATGCCCTCAAGTCCCAAGATCAGGAGCTAGGCCAGTGTTTAAAATCTTCTTCGACCTATGTCGGAGGTAGTGGAACACTGCCCTCCTTGCCCCAGCTTCGAGTGATGCATGGAAAACACTTTTGGTCTCCCGCACATTATTCACACTTTACAAATATTTGCCAAAGTTTCTTGAAGATTTACAGGAAGCGAGATGGGTCTTGGCTGGAGAACCTCATTGGTCGTCAGGTGGTCCCGAGACATTTGCTTGCCATGATTTACAAGAAAATTGTGCTAGCCACTGGGTCTCCTAAGCTCGAATTTCTTTTAGGCCCTATTCACACGTCCGCAATGTTCGTCAGCACCCGTTCCGCAAATCTGCGGAACAGGTGCGGACCCATTCATTTTTAATGGGGACGTGATGGATGCGGAGGGCACACACTGTGCTCTCCTCATCCGCATTTGCGGAGCGCGCCGACGATCTTCCGGCCGGCAGCTCCACAATAATATAGAGCATGTCCTATTCTTGCCCACAATTGCGGATAAGTATAATCATCTCTATAGGGCTGGTGGCCAGACAGAAGACAAATCTAACATTCTCCGACTAGGAGACCAAATCAATTCTTGTGAACTCCCATGGCCTCTCCAGGTGTGTTTGCACACAGGAGAACTCATACAAGATTGTCACTATGTGGTATCATTCCCCGGATGTAGTCTCTAAAACGTACAGTACACCTCTTCACCCAGTGTATGCCAACGCTGTGTGCATAGTCCAGGCTCCCTCCTGCATATCTGGTGGACCTGCCCACGCATCATTCCATTCTGGAATTATATTGAAGCCAAAATAGATGATAGATTTGACCTCCTCAGATGGTTATATTAAACATGTCGCCCCCACATGTACTTTATCTAATTGCTTGTTGCATACTCACCTGATTATGGCATTTAAATTACTAATACCTCTGCAGTAGCTTAGTCCAGGCTCTCATGATAAGATCGTGGTTTGAAAAGGTCCAGCAGGTTTGTAGGTTGGAGGAACTTTCGAGCTGGGAGAGTTAGACACATGATAGTTTTGTCCAAATGTGAGTAACTTGGAGGAACAGGTGGGCGTACAGTGCTTCTTTTGTGTCGACAGTACGACACTCCCTTCTCCACTTGATAGCCAATGAGCACTCTCTCAAGTTATTGCTTAATTGTACTCATCGTACACTTATTGTAATACAGACAGATTTCAGCCATTGCTATGTCCATTTGTATGTATATTTCTCTTTATTCCTTTATAGAAAATAACCTTGTGTTCAATTACTATAATCCATGTATGTTTATATTGGATATAACATGGTTGTTTCTCTCATATACTTTAAATAAATATTGAGTTAAAAAATAATAATAATTATTTGCAGACAGCAGATTGTGCTGTCTTATTATCTGCTGCCAGCAAACAACTAGACAGCATGGGGACAAGCAATAGCATAATGATCACTCTCCCTCATGATATAGAGGAGATCACTGCATGTAATATGTCTCCTCTGCTAACAAGCAGGCGATTGCCGGGAAGAAACGCTTCCATCTGCAGAATCGGGCTGTGTAATACAGTCTTTAAACAAACATAGACAAAGATCAGAGATAAGGTAGAAGAGTCAACGCTTTACTGGGCAAAAAGCCTTAGTTAAAGGAAATGTGTCAAAAAATGACCTATTGTTTAAATCGTGTTTTTATGTTTAACATTTTTAAAGAATTTTTGATGGTGTAATAGATATTGAGATTAAAAATATCTAAACAATAAAACAACCTGAATCCTGCAGTTTTCGCACTGGCCACTAGGCCTAATAATAGGCACCATTTCTGTACAGATCACTTTACTGCAGTTACCTACTTATCTATACACAGAAGTGAAATCATTACAGGCAGGATTAGAATGACAGATGAGACATGATCCACCATTCACAACAGGTGATCAAAGCTCATCTAGTATTTCCTTCTACAATACCCCTCTGCACAGGTCACAGAGCATGGCTCTCCCATAGAAGTCAATAAGGCCGCCCCAGACCATTGTGTCTAGGGCCCATGTGGCTGCTGAAAGGAATTTTCTTAAATGTTTTCTAAATGCTGTTAAGAACAGCTCAGGTAAGAGCAGCCCCATAATCAAGATCAGGAAATAGAATTAAAAAATAAATAAATAGAAAGAACATTAAAAAAAGAAAGAAAATAAAGAGATTAGAAGAAAATGATATGTTTTACTGTCCATTTTTAACTGGCATAAAAAAATGGGTGACATTTCATTTAAGAGGTATTCATGATCGAATAAGCAACCTGAAGTCTGTCCACTTTAGGCGGAGTTTAGACAAGTTATTTCCATCAGTTATTGCCAAAACCAGGTTTTGGTCAAAATCACAGAACAGGTACAGATCTTTCCATAAGGGTCCATTCACACGTCCGTGTGTGTTTTGCGGATCCACGGATCCGCAAAACACGGACATCGGCGATGTGCGTTCCGCAATTTGCGGACCGCACATCGCCGGCACTCTCATAGAAAATGCCTTTTCTTGTCCGCAATTGCGGACAAGAATAGGACATGTTCTATTTTTTTCGGGAACGCGATTGCAGACCCGGAAGTGCGGATCCGCAATTGCGGACCCGGCCGGGACATCGTCTGTCCCCATTAAAACTAATGGGCCCGCAATTCCGTTCCGCAAAATGCGGAACGGAATTGCGGACGTGTGAATGGACCTTATACCTTATCTCTGAGTAGGCTTCACTACAGGTTTTAGTTCACAATAACTGATGGAAATAACTGAAGTGTGAACTCCATATCAAGGAGTACAGTGAGATATTGCATACTATAGATTTCTTTAATCCAGACCCACAGATCAGTACTAGATGGAGGCAAGAGGTTCGACCAAAACACCTAGTTGTTAGAACATGTAAGATTTACCTAAGAGCAGGCCTACCTACCTTTAGGCTAGATGCAGACGTCCGTTAAACCCGGACGTGAGCAGTCCATGGTAATGCGGGCTGGATTTGTTCTTTACAGCCGGAGCGCACGGCATCATAGCAACCAATGTCGCCGTGCGCTTCGGCTGTAAAGAACAAATCCAGCCCGCATTACCACGGACTGCTCACGTCCGGGTTTAACGGAAGCCTGCATCTAGCCTTACAGGTAAAACTTTCAGTACATAGCCAAGAGGCTCCAAAGGTCGGTCTATAGCTGTATGTTATGGATAAGTCTACGCACCCCTCTGCAAAATAGACAAATGAGAAAGCCAGACATTGTGCGTCAGAGTTCCACCAGGCTCACCACATTGCCAGCAGACATTAGTATTTTATATTGATTTTCACGATATGTGACACATAGCAATGTCTTAGCTGCTCAGTGCCATATTAGCCTCTAGGTGTCTGGGGGGAGGGTGAGACATAAAAAGCCTCCCACTTACGGTATCTCGTATATGGAAAACAAATTAATGTACCCGAGGGAGGGTGGAGAAGTATCATGTATGTTGCTGAAATTAACCCCCTGGTAGCTGATATTGTTTTAGAAAGTCTCTTGAAATGGGTGGGAAGACTGACCTGTCCTGGATAAAAGGGGATGCTTAATTTGAAGAGTAACATATGGGAGTCAGTCATTTACTATCCAGAAATATGCCCATATTAGGCGTGTTTCTGGCGCAGATTGCAGCACAAATGTTATTTGAGCCATAATCTGCTACTTTACCCCACTCACGCCAGTTCTAAATAAAGTGGGTGTGGTGTGAGTGTGGAATGGGACGGGCCAGCAAAGAAGCTGGCTTACATTTAGACTGGCGAAGGATACAACAAATAAATGTGGATAATTATGCAATAGATCGCCAAATTGTACAAAAACAAGAGTAAGGTCAAAAAGTGATCTGTAGTTCACTATTTGTGAATGAAAATTAACTTTAAATCTTTAATAAAATAGATGGCCCTCGTGATGCACAATTAAATCAATAATAGGAACGGAAATCGTAATAATAGTGCAGTGCGGCACTTGAAATAACAACCAGTTGTCCTACTACTCCGTTGTTCGTATCTAGGACGGCTGGATTCTCCCAATAGGCAAGATGATAGAATCCGGAGGGAGAATTAAGGGAATGGTTACAATCCGGACAGAAGAGGGACTATAAGTCCCTAGTATAGCCCTAGAATTGGGGTGCTACTCTGGCCCTCATGACCTAACCACAGAGCACCCGCCCTGACAAGGGCAAACCCGTCCGGAACCTTTCCCTAAATAAACTGGCCCTGGTTCGCCCTATAGTAGTTAGTCCCTACATACATGTTTCAAAAAATCTCATCAGGGGAAACATTGGGGGAATTGTATCCAAGATGCAAGTAAAAATTGCAAGAAGCAGCCTATAATATGGCTAGCGTTTAAGCTGCACAAATGGGTGGACACAGTTCCAAAAAGGTTCTGGTGTTGGGGGGGGGGGGTTTGATGAAAGCCCCACTCCTCAACAAATGGGCCTAGTTCGACCCACAGGCGATATTGTTATCGCCCATGGGTCAAACTAGGCCCATTTGTAGGATGCACCAAAGTTATGTAGAGGCCAGTTATAGGGGTTATTAAAACAGGTGTCTAAAACGTCAGTTTTAATAAATGACCCCCAATGTGCTCTGGTCAGGAAGTTAAATATAGAACAAAGTATAAAAAGGCAAATAGCCAAGGTTTTATAGTCAACTACTGTATATCCACAAAAGGGAATAATCCTATGTCAAACTATGGTATCTGAGGAAGAGGGGGGAATGCATATGGAAGGGAAAACCTCCACCTTTAAGTGAGTGCATCCACCCCCATATTCCAGTCGTTCAGCTTCAGGGAGAAGAACTTTGAAAGTTTTGAGTTTTGGTGGGTCACAAACAGATTTGAGGAATTTCCCATTTTGTACAGATCTGAATGAAAGCCGGAATTAGACTTACCAGTAATTCATTTTCCACGAATCCACCATGACGGCCCAGAGAGATAGACCCCTGACCTCTGTAGGGGCAGGAACAGAGATAGGTTTAAAAGGACCCCTCCCACCACCATACACCAGTGAGTTCCAGATTATACTGCCACAACCACCAGTGAAGAAGTGAAAACATCTATATGTAAATATACTTTTTTTTTTTTTCTTCTCTCTTGGTATTAACTCATACCAAGTCTAAATAATTTTGGGTGGGATATCATGCCATCATGGTGAATTTGTGGAAAATGAATTACCGGTTAAGTCTTATTCCGGCTTTCCACTTCACCACCATGACGGCCCAGAGAGACATACCAGATTATAAACATCTCAGGGTGGGGCAATGGTCTGAAGGACCTTGCAACCAAAGGCCAGGTTAGAAGACCTGGATAAATCAAGTCTATAATGATAGACTGGTATGAATGGTAGATGGATGTCATCCTAACTCTAGTCCTCCCTGTAGGAAGTCCAGGATCTTCTGTATATTTGGCCTGGTCTGGTCCGGGGCTTCCTTACCTGACCAGATACAGAATCTTTTCCAAATCTTAAAATAGATGGCGTTAGTTATTTTTTTCCTGCTAGCCCTTAAGGTGGATATCACTCTTTCAGAGAGACCCCTACGTCTCAGGAGGTCAGACTCAGGATCCAGACCGAGAGGCTGAAGATCTCTGGATGTGGATGGAGAACTGGTCCTTGTACTAGGATGTCCTTCCTCTTTGGGAGAATAAATACCTCCTGTAGAGACAAATTGGTTAGAATGGAGAACCAACTCCTTTTCGGCCAGTATGGGTTCCTGTCCCTGATGATCTTTTGGAAAACTTTTGGAATTAGCGGGAACGGAGGGAAAGCATATGCCAGGTCCCAGTTCGAGTGTAGGGAGAAGGCGTCGATGGCTAGCAGCCTGTCTCGCGGGTTTAGGGAGCAGAGGGTCGCTACCTTTGCATTTTTCCTTGAGGCGAATAGATCTATCAATGGGAGGCCCCATCTTTGGACGATCAGACTGAAGACTTCGTTGTTTAAAGACCACTCCCACTGGTCTATAGAGGTTATGCTGAGGAAGTCTGCAGCAATGTTTAGACTTCCCTTTAAATGAATAGCGGATATTGAGTTTACGTTTTTCTCCGCCCAAAGGAAACATTTTCTGGAGAGCGCTTCTAGTTTCTGAGACCGTGTGCCTCCTTGATGTTTGAGGTAGGATACGGTTGTCACGTTGTCTGAGTATACTATTAAATGCGTTTTTTTTTTTTTTTTTGGATAAGCTGCTTGTATTGTCTCCCAAACTGCCCTGAGCTCTCTGTAATTTAAGGAGTGGGCTGCAAATTTTGGAGGCCAAGTTCCCTGGTAGAGGTCTGAGTCTACCTTTGCGCCCCTACCCCTCGCGCTGGCATCTGTTTGAATCTGCATTGCTGGGGTTTTGAGCCAAACCATGCCTTTTTTTAGATTTTTTGAGTGAAGCCACCACCGGACTGACGATTTTATGTGTCCTGGAATTAGGATCTTTCTGTCTAAGGAGGACAGACTTTTGTCCCTTTTTTTTTTTTAGGAGCCAGGACTGAAGGGCCCTGTAATGGATCTGGCACCAAGGGACTGCTACAATACAGGGTGTCATTTGAACCAGAAGGCTCATAGTTTCTCTTAAAGAGAAAAACCGACGCCCCAGGAAGGTTCTGACTGCTGTCTGGAGATTTTGAATTCTTTCTGCTGGGAGAAAGGTAGTTTGTCTTACTGAATCCAGCAGAACCCCTAGGAACTTTACCTTGGTATTTGGGACTAGGGAAGACTTTTAGGTTTATTACCCAACCTAAGGATTTTATAAGGGCACAGAAGGTCCCCTGGTCCGCTATTGCCTGATCCATAGCGTCTAAAATCAGAAGAAAGTCGTCCAAGTAAAGAAACAACAGTCACCCCCTGAGAACTCAGGGAGGCGACCATCTCCACCACCAGTTTCGTGAAAATCCTTGGGGCTAAGGCCAGCCCGAACGGGAGAGACACGAACTAGAAATGGTGAACAGAGCCTCTGTGGTTCCTCAATGCAAAATGCAGGCGTCTTTGAGATTGACTGTGAATAGGTACATGATAATACGCGTCTTTGAGATCGCCCGTGCAAAGGAACGGGTTCTTTTGGATTAGAGGAATGGTAGAGCTTAGGGATTCCATTTTGAATTTTTTGTAAACTACAAACCTGTTGAACTTTTTGAGGTTAATAATCATGCGAAAGGAACCCCCTGGCTTTTTTTCACTAAGAAAAGATTGGAGTAGAAGCCCTGCCCCCATTGAGGTTTGGGAACCAGAACCACTACGCCTAAGTCTAGAAGATTTTGGACCTCTTTCCATATTTGATTCTGTTGGAATTGGGAAGGGTGTTGGGATATATGTCACGGATGATCTTGCAGATTGCTGGAACTTATAAATAAACGACTGACTGGCTTGATCCCAAACTAAGGAGCATATAGGTGATCCCTATAAAATCCTAAGAGCTTTCCCTAACTTCTACACCCATGCAAAGGCCTCAATTGTAGATGATTGCATGCCCATGTACCTAAGGCTGTGTGACACCTGAAAACCCTACAATAGTGAGGGGACACGACCACCGGCTCCCTGCACTAAATACGGGTGGAGTCAGGGTCACCTAGAATCAAGCCAGCAAGGAAACACAATAAAGGGAAAAGACTTATCTGAGCAAAGAGCAGCAGCCTCCAGCAGTGAACACTTCATCCAGGAAGTAGTATAAACCGCAAAGTGAGGCAGTATGGGAGGGAATATAAAGGAAGACGATTAGTCTGAATAAGTGACACCAGGCAGAAGGAAAGGAGCTGACAAAGTGAAACAGAAACAAAGAACGTCATACAAAAGGTAGGGAAGAACGTCTGCCTGACCTTCTCACAGAACTGGCGTTGACAGTACCCCTCCCTCTACGGGTGGACTCCGGACACTCAGAACCCACCTTCTCAGGATGAGACCTATGAAAATCCCTGATGAGACGAGTGGCTTTAATGTCCGCCACTGGGACCCACATCCTCTCCTTAGACCAACAGCCCACCCAATGAACGAGGTACTGCAGAGAACCGCAGATAATGCGAGAATCCACAATCCTGGAGACCTGAAATTCAAGATTACCATCAACTAAAATCAGAGGAGGAGGCAAAGAGGAGGGTACAGTGGGTTGGACATAAGGTTTTAATAGGTACCTGTGAAAAACATTATGGATCTTCCAAGTCTGAGGAAGATCAAGACGGAAATCAACAGGGTTAATGACGGACAAGATCTTGTAAGGCCCAATAAACCTAGGACCCAACTTCCAGGAGGGAACCTTCAGTTTGATATTCTTTGTAGACAACCACACCAGATGACCCACATTCAGGTCCGGACCAGGCACACGTCTCGTATCCGCCACACGCTTATATCTCTCACTCATCCTGTTTAGATTACCCTGAATCTTTTGCCAAATGAATGACAAGTGAGGAAAATCTCTCGTCAGGTAAACCATAAGACCCCTCTCCAGAGAATGTCCCCAACTGCGGATGAAACCCATATGCACCAAAAAAATGGTGACTTATCAAATGACTCCTGGCGACGGTTATTTAAAGCAAACTCAGCAAGGGACAAAAAAGAATACCAATCCTCCTGATTCTCCGCCACAAAACAGTACAGCTATGTCTCCAGATTCTGATTGACACGTTCGGTCTGACCATTCGACTGCGGGTGAAAAGCAGAAGAAAATGACAACCGAACCCCCAAGCAAGAACAGAAGGCCTTCTAGAATCTGGAAACAAATTGAGTGCCCCTATCAGAAACGATGTCTGAAGGAATGCCATGCAATTTAACAATGTGATCAACAAACGCTTGTGCCAGCGTCTTAGCATTGGGTAACCCAGGAAAGGGAATTAAATGCGCCATTTTTCTAAAACGGTCCACCACCACCAGAATCACAGTCTTCCCCAGTGAGGCAAGTCCGTAATGAAGTCCATGGACAGATGTGTCCAAGGACGGGAAGGTATGGGTAACGGGAGTAGAGATCCCGATGGCCTGGCACGAGCGCAAGTCTCACAGGCTGCCACAAAACCCTCAACCGTCTTACGAAGAGCCGGCCACCAGAATCTCTGAGCAATGAGATCCACTGTGGCTCTACTCCCCGGATGTCCAGCAAGGACAGTATCGTGGTGCTCCTTAAAAACCTTGTGTTGTAAAGCAAGAGGCACAAATAACCTTCCAGGGAGGACAAAGATCAGGAGCCTCTGCCTGAGCTGCCTGAACCTCTGCCTCCAAATCAGGATAAAGAGCAGAGACGACCAACCCATCAGCCAAAATGGGACCCAGGTCTTTAAAGTTCTCCCCTCCCAGAAAACAACGTGACAGGGCATCCGCCTTCACATTTTTATCCCCAGGGCGGAACGCAACAATAAAATTAAACCTAGAAAAGTACAAGGACCATCTGGCCTGTCTCGGGTTCAGACTCTTAGCCGATTCCAAGTAGGCCAGATTCTTATGGTCGGTAAACACGGTAATAGGGTGTCTGGCTCCCTCTAACCAATGACACCATTCCTCAAAAGCCAATTTGATGGCCAACAACTCCCTATTTCCCACATCATAATTTCTCTCTGCAGAAGAGAGTTTCCTTGAGAAAAAAAGCACACGGTCGCCATTTGGCAGGAGAGGGACCCTGAGATAAGACCGCACCCACACCCACCTCAGAAGCATCCACCTCAACAATAAAAGGTAGAGACATCAGCTTGTACCAAAATGTGAGCGGAAGCAAAACACTCTTTAATACTAGAAAAGGCTTTAAGCGCATCTTCTGACCACGAGGAAAAATCCACCCCCTTTTTAGTCATATCAGTGAGTGGCTTAACAACAGACGAATAATTCAAAATTAACTTTCTGTAATAGTTAGCAAAACCCAAAAACCGCATCAGCGCCTTCTGATTCTCAGGAAGCTCCCAATCAAGCACAGCGCGGACCTTCTCAGGGTCCATCCGAAAACCAGAAGCGGAGAGGAGAAAACCAAGAAATTGAATCTCCGGAACCGCAAACACACATTTTTCCAGTTTAGCGTACAATTTATTCTCCCGCAGAATCAGCAAGACCTGACATAGGTAGTCCCGATCAGTTTTGAAATCAGGAGAAAAAAAAAATCTAAAAGTCATCTAGATACACCACTACAAATTTTCCCATTAAATGACAAAAAATGCTGTTCACAAAGTGTTGAAAGACGGCCGGAGCATTCATCAAACCAAAGGACATAACCAAATTTTCGAAGTGACCCTCAGGGGTATTGAAGGCAGTCTTCCATTCGTCCCCTTCCCTGACCCTGACTAGGTTGTATGCCCCTCTTAAATCCAGCTTATAAAAAACTTTAGCCCCATCAATCTGGTTAAAATGGTCCGGTATCAGAGGAAGCGGATAGGGGTCACGAATTGTGATACGGTTAAGCTCCCCGAAATCCAGACAAGGTCTCAAAGAAGCTTCTTTTTTTCTAACAAAAAAAAAAAAAAAAACTGCGGCAACAGGTGACTTTGAGGGTCTGATATGTCCCTTTCTCAGGCTCTCAGAGATATAAGTACACATGGCAACTCTCTCAGGTTGAGAGAGCTTGTATAATCGTGATTTTGGCAGCTTGGCGCCTGGGATGAGATTAATAGGACAATCGTACTTCCGGTGAGGGGGCAAATCCTGGACACCACTCTCGGAAAACACATCGGAAAATTCAGAGAGAAAAGAAGGAACAATTTTGATAGAAACCTCTGAAAGAGATGCCATGAGGCAATTCTCTCTGCAAAACTCACTCCAACCATGTATTTGCCTTGCTTACCAATCAATGCTGGGTTATGTTTAGTGAGCCAGAGTAGCCCCAACACTAGAGGAGTAGGTAATCTGCTTAAGACGAAACATGACATATCCTCAACATGAGCGTCATCCACAGTCAAACGGATATTGTGAACTATACCCTTTAAAGATCTCTGAGAAAGTGGAGCGAAATCGATAGCAAAAACAGGTATAGCCTTTTCCAAATTGCACACCTGGAAACCATGCGTGGTGAGGGGACACTACCAACGGCTCCCTGCACTGAAAGGGGTTCTCCGGGCTAAAACTTTTTTTTAGCTAAAAGGAACTAACCTGTGGAGGAAAGAGTATTACTAACATACTTACCTTCCACAGTGCAGCTGTTCTTGCAATCTGGATCTTGGTCACGTGGTCCCTCTAGCTGTCTTTTCACTTCTTCCGGCCCAAGTCCGTCTCCTGGTCCTCTCTTCCTTTCTCCAGCAGGAGACGGATCGTCACTAGTGATGTCACCACCTCCTGCTGGAGAAAGCTCCACCCGGCCGTCTACACAGCGCACTAGGCTGAATGCTAGTGCGCATGCCCAGTACCGCTGTCTGTATCGTACAGGCTTTTATGTGAAGCCTGCATTGACTCCTGCACAGCGTGATGTAAGCGCTGTGCAGAAGTGACAGCATAGCGATTAGCCACAGAGGCTGATTGCCATGCTGTGGTGTCACAGGGGGCATAGGATGGCACAAGGGAAACGGGATGGCACAAGGGGCATAGGATGGCACAAGGGGAGCTGGAGGGCACAAGGGACGCTGGAGGGCACAAGGGACGCTGGATGACATAAAGGGCGGTAGATGGCACAGGATGGCAAATGGGGGGCGCTGTGGATGTCACCGTTCTG
The DNA here is from genome assembly GCA_033119425.1 of Bufotes viridis. NCBI lineage: Eukaryota > Metazoa > Chordata > Amphibia > Anura > Bufonidae > Bufotes > Bufotes viridis. The sequence goes on from CM065592.1 coordinate 295,279,891, forward strand.
GGGGGCGCTGTGGATGTCACCGTTCTGGGGGGCGCTGTGGATGTCACCGTTCTGGGGGGCGCTGTGGATGTCACCGTTCTGGGGGGCGCTGTGGATGTCACCGTTCTGGGGGGCGCTGTGGATGTCACCGTTCTGGGGGGCGCTGTGGATGTCACCGTTCTGGGGGGCGCAGTATAAGTGATTAGGCTCGTGCACAGAACCGTATCTGTTTTGCGGTCTGCAAGTCGCGGATCCACTAAATGAGGTTACTGTCCATGTGCGATTAACATTTTTTAACAGTCATTTTTTATCTGTCGCAGAACTGACATACGGATATGGAAAGCACAGGGACGTCATCAGTGTGTTTTTTATATCCGTATGTCAGTTCCAGTAAAAACAGAACATGTCCTATTCTGGTCCTCAAAATGAGCACCTCAAATCCATCGAACTCAATGGGACTGCAAAAAATGTGGATCGCAAAATGGATACGGTGGTGTGCATAAGGGATTAGATACACAGCTCAGCAGACAGGATCATACAAAATGGGATTAGATACACATTTTAGCAATGTCAGTGTTGGGATTTGATACACCACTCTGCAGGCTGTATCACACAGGATAGGATTAGATATATATATGATTGGATACGCTTGCTAATTCAAGCTGTTTTTCACACTCTGGAGATGATGAGGGCAGTGCCTGTGGACAGTCAGTGATGGGATTTAGACACTGACTGAGAAGTAGATTCATGTCTGTGTGCAGGAAGATGGACACAGGAGTTGTAATGGGTGTAGCTGCTGCAGACAGAGCAGTGTGGGGGCGTGGCCAGCCTGTGACTCATCTCTGTGCAGTGCAGCCAGGCTTGTGTATCAATAAAGTTATGTATTCAACAAAACAAGAAGGGGAGAAAGTAAACAGATCTGCCAGGATAATCTGATGTCTTCTAGGGGGAGAAGGAAAGCTCAGACTTGAAAAACAGGTATTGGGGGCATATGTATGCATGGTGAGGGGTGTTAGGAGCACATAAAAAGAATTTTGATTTTAGGACCGGACAACCTCTTGAATACGGAATACGGAGTCAGGATCACCTAGAATGAAGCCAGCAAGGAAACACAATAAAGGGAAAAGACTTTACAGCAGCAGCCTCCAGCAGTGAACACTTCATCCAGGAAGTAGTATAAACCGCAAAGTGAGGCAGTATGGGAATATAAAGGAAGACGATTAGTCTGAATAAGTGACACCTGGCAGAAGGAAAGGAGCCGACAAAGTGAAACCAAAACAAAGAACGTCATACAAAAGGTAGGGAAGAATTCTGCCTGACCTTCTCACAGAACTCGCGGTGACAATATCAGAAACACATTTGGAGGGGGGGAGAAAGTTCTATCCTGTAGCCCCACTTTACAAGATTTTGAGCCCAGAGGTTGGGAGACATATGAAGCCACTGGGCAAAGAATTGGGATAGTTTTCCCCCTATCCTGGAGTCACTGTTTCTCACCGCATTTATTTTGGGTAATTCCAACGCCCGGATTTACCTTTACCACGAAAAGGAGCTATTCTGGGAGTATTGATTACGAAAAGAGGGCCTTTTATTTTGGGTTTTTTTCCTCTGGGAACCCCTTTTTTCTGTCAGTAGCCTTCTCGAGGATCGTGTCCAATACAGGGCCGAACACATATTGCCCCGACACATATTGGCTATCGAACACAACTTGATTTTTGAAGTGATGTCGCCTGACCAGGATTTCATCCAAAGCGTCCTCCGGGCAGCATTGGACAAAGCTGTGTCCTTGGCCGAAAATCGGATTGTCTCAGTGGAGGCGTCCGCTAAGAATCCTGTGGCGGATTTTAACAAGGGAATAGAGTCTAATATTTGTTCCCTGGAACAAAGCTGTTGTACAACTACAACTCCTACAATGCCCTGCTGTAGTCTGATAGCGGTAGACTGTCTGGGCATGCTGGAAGTTGTAGTTTTGCAACAGCTGGAGGGCCGGAGGTTGAGCATGCCTGCTCTAGCTCATTCAGCCACAGATACATAAACCTAACGACTGAAGTAGCAGCTACAGTCATGTGAAAAAATTAGGACACCCTTTGAAAGCATGTGGTTTTTTGTAACATTTTTAATAAATGGTTATTTCATCTCCGTTTCAACAATACAGAGAGATTAAAGTAATCCGACTAAACAAAGAAAACTGAAGAAAAGTCTTTTCAAGATCTTCTGTAAATGTCATTCTACAAAAATGCCTATTCTAACTGAGGAAAAAGATAGGACACCCTTGCCCCTAATAGCGAGTGTTACCTCCTTTGGCTGAAATAACTGCAGTGAGACGGTTCTTGTAGCCATCTACCAGTCTTCGACATCGGTCTGAGGAAATTTTACCCCACTCCTCAATGCAGAACTTTTTCAGCTGTGAGATGTTTGAGGGGTTTCTTGCACGTACAGCCCTTTTCAAGTCACCCCACAGCATCTCAATGGGATTCAAATCTGGACTTTGACTTGGCCATTCCAGGACTCTCCATTTCTTCTTTTTCAGCCAATCTTTGGTTGATTTACTAGTATGTTTTGGGTCATTGTCATGTTGCATGGTCCAGTTCGCTTCAGCTTTAATTTTCTAACTGATGGTCTCACATGTTCTTCAAGCACCTTCTGATACACAGTAGAATTCATCGTGGATTCTATGATGGTGAGCTGACCAGGTCCTGCTGCAGCAAAGCAGCCCCAAACCATGACACTTCCACCTCCATGCTTCACAGTTGGTATGAGGTTCTTTTCTTGGAATGCTGTGTTTGGTTTACGCCAAACATGTCCTCTGCTGTTGTGTCCAAATAATTCAATTTTGGACTCATCTGTCCAAAGAACATTATTCCAGAAGTCCTGGTCTTTGTCAACTTTATCTCTGGCAAATGTCAGTCTGGCCTCGATGTTTCTCTTGGAAAGCAAAGGTTTCCTCCTTGCACACCTCCCATGCAAGTTAAACTTGTACAGTCTCTTTCTGATTGTAGAGGCATGTACTTCTACATCAACAGTAGCCAGAGCCTGCTGTAGTTCTCGAGATGACACTTTAGGGTTTTTGGAGACCTCTTTTAGCATCTTGCGGTCTGCTCTTGGGGTGAACTTGCTGGGGCGACCAGTCCTGGGCATGTTGGCAGTTGTTTTGAAAGCCCTCCACTTGTAGACTATCTTCCGGACAGTGGAATGGCTGATTTCAAAATCTTTGAGATCTTTTTAAATCCCTTCCCAGACTCATAGGCTGCTACAATCTTTTTCTGAAGTCCTCTGACAGCTCTTTTGCTCTCACCATGGTGCTCACTCTCACTTCAACAGTCAGGAGCACACCAAACTAAATGTCTGAGGTTTAAATAGGGCAAGCCTCATTCAACATGCAGAGTAACGATCTACTAATTATGTGCACCTGGTGTGATATACCTGTGTGAGATCTGAGCCAATTTAAGAGGGAATACATGTGAGGGTGTCCTATCTTTTTCCTCAGTTAGAATAGGCATTTTTGTAGAATGACATTTACAGAAGATCTTGAAAAGACTTTTCTTCAGTTTTCTTTGTTTAGTTGGATTACTTTAATCTCTCTGTATTGTTGAAACGGAGATGAAATAACCATTTATTAAAAATGTTACAAAAAACCACATGCTTTCAAAGGGTGTCCTAATTTTTTCACATGACTGTATATTAGTTTTAACACTGTACATAGCTGCCTCCCAAGATTTTTTAAGTAAACTATCCGCCTTCCTCTCCATGGTGTCCTTTAATTGAGAGGAGTCCTCGAATGGGAGTGAGGCCTTTTTTTTTTTTTACTTTGGCCACCTAGATGTCAATTCTTGGGACCTCGTCAAAGATCCTGGAGTCTGACGGGTCAAATATGAGACGATTTCTAAACTCCTTGGAAATACCTAACTTCTTTTCAGGATGAGCCCATTCGTCCATTACCATCTCCTTTATATATTTGCATTTATGGGGAATACGCGGGATCTTTTGACCTTCAATTCCCCAAACATCTCTTCCTGAACGGAATGGGGCCTCTGGATGTCTTCCACCCCCATAGTGTCTCTGACCGCCTTTAGTAGGTCACTCATTTCTCCAGGAGAGAAGAAAAATTTTCTGGATTCTTCAATGATCTTTCCTTCAGAAAGGGGGCCCTCATCGTCCTCTTTTTTGGAAGATGAGGCCTCATCCTCCAAATCCCTGGATTCTGAGGAGGAGATGTCCGCCATTCTGGGACGCTTGGGTGGACGAGCCCCCATGGTGTCCCCACGGATGGAGGCTAGAGAGGACCTAACCTCCTCCTGAATCATGACTCTAAATTCCTGCATAATTGGAGGGTTGCTCTTCTCTCACAAGCTTGGTAATACAATCCTTGCATAATTTATTAGGGTAGTCATCAGGAAGCCTGACGGAGCACTGGATGCATCTGGCAGTCTTCCTGGGCTTTTTCAAGGCTAGTTTGGACTAAGGTGAGAGAGCAGCCCATCAATTTGGTGCAGAGAAGTACAAGTAACACTTCTGAGCAGTGTTTGCGGACAAGAAAAGGCATTTTCTATATAGTGCCGGCAATGTGCGGTCTGCAAATTGCGGAACGCACATCGCTGATGTCGGTGTTTTGCGGATCCGCAAAACACATACGGACGTGTGACTGGACCCTTACTTGGCAATTGGATTTTCCAATAGCCTCCACAAAAGGCAGTTACTTGAGGAGTCCCCGCCCCCCGAAGGACAGAAAACCAAGCAGAAGCCCACAATTTAAAAAAGAGATTTTTGTATAACTTACCAGTAAAATCTCTTTCTCGCTCTTCATTGGGGGACACAGAAACCGTGGGTATAGCTATGTCCACTAGGAGGCGTTGACACTAGGCTAGAATTGTTAGCTCCTCCTCTGGCAGCTATACCCTCTTCAGCCTGGAGAAGGAGCTTCAGTTTTGTGCAGAAGCAGTAGGAGAAGCAGACCAACTACTAAAAGGAGTGAAACACCCGATATCGAAGGACCAATAATATGAAGGCCCGCTGGCAAGCACTGCCAAACCGCAGTACTAACAATATTGGGTGGGTGCTGTGTGCCCCAATGAAGAGAGAGAAAGAGATTTTACTGGTAAGTTATACAAAAATCTCGTTTTCTCGCACATATTCATTGGGGGACACAGAAACCGTGGGACGTCCAAAAGCAGTCCACGGGGAGGGAAACACACAGACCACGCAGAGACACCACCGTTGTGGGGTGCAGAACCCTGCCGCCTGCACGACCAGACGGCCCAGGCAGAGTCAGTGGATGGAAGAACGCAGCGGGAAAGAAAAACTCCCCAGAGCGCAGGGGCCACACAGCCAGCTACGCAGCAGCGGCAGAGACCAGAAGCGATAAGATCCAAAACGCCCGCCGCAGCGGGGGGACGTGAAGGAAGGAGTGGAACCCCGACCGGTGAGCGGAACTCCGCGTTGGAGAGAAGTACCTCGAAACAGCAACAGGACCAACGAGAAGAAAACTCGAGCAGCGTAGGAACCAAAGACAGAGAGAAGCCTCAGGCTTCATCACACCCAGACGGTGTAACCCACTGCCACCGAGTGGGAAGAAGGGGAACACCCTGAGCGCAAGCTGCCGCTAGGTACAGATGGAGAAAATGGATCGAACAATGGACAAGACCCGAGGAACACCACAGAACCAATGGGTCCTCCCAGAAGAAGAGAGAGTGGATCAGGGGACTAGAGAACCCCAGAGAAGGGGAACAAGTGACACATGTCTCATGGGACACTGCCATAGGCCCAAGGCCGGTACTGACAGCAAGAAGACGAATGGAGCGGGGAACGGAGCGAAGGAACCCCGCATCCCGAACATAACGGAGAAGATCGCCAGTTGCGAAACAGAACCTGGAAAAAAGTATCCGCCCTGGCAGCACATGGTGCGTGGACGCTGAAAGAAAACTGCCCCGTTCCAGGACGTGGAACCAGCATGCCTACCAGCAATGCGAGGCAGCTGCAGAAGGACAGTCAGCAACACTGGTACCTCCGGCGTAGGGAACGCGAAGGCGATACCCGCAAGCGAAGGGTACTGGAGAAGCCCGGCAGGGAGCAAGACTAGAGCATCCGCTGAATAAAGTGAACAGGCGCAGACCAGTAGTACAGACAGGGGAGTCCGGCAAAACCGATCCCATTGGCACACAAACAAGGATGCCCTTTAACCACTGAAAGTGGAAGAGCAGAAAAGCAGACAGAGTAACCGAAGGTCCCAGCATCCGACAGATGCAGGGGCGAGTCAGATAAAAATGCGTGCCTATATCGCCACTGGAGGAAGAGTTCCCCCATCCCAAGGGAGAGGAAATACGGTAGGCATAACCCAAGGACACTCGGCGTCCGAAGGAGCAGTCCCCAGCAAGAACCACATCAGAGAGGGACATAGAAGGGTTTGTGGCACAACGCAATGCAACACCCCACCGTACCAAGGAAGACGGCAGGTGCAGAGTAAACAGCCGTGAGGGTAGAGAGTAACAAACCTCGAGACAGATGAGGCGTCATAGTGGGCACACTCACTACCTCAGGACCGAGCAGCAGAATACCAGTACGGGAAGTGGAAGGGCTAAGCCCACCAGTTGGGCCAAAAATGGCAAGGAGTAGAAGGTAAGTACCAAGGCACTACGACTACCAAGGATCCATGCGCTGGAAGTCAGCCCACGGGGAAGGCTAGAGTACAGCCGGACCACCACCTAAACGGAAAAAACCCAATCTCACACCCAAGTGGGAGGACAGAACGAGGTAGGCACGGACAAGGGGCACACTGCCGGAGCAGCTAGTGCGTGCGAGAGAGACCGTCCGAGGTCACAACAGGAACTCCGGAACTATCCGCAGGAATGAAGTCTGGAATACAACAATCCTAATCTCCCCCAAGGAGAGAGCTGTGAAGGAACAGCCGCTGAAGCCTGACCAGGGCAGAAGCCACCTCGGAGGTAGGGTAAGCGGGCAGGAACCTGCGAGAAAAAGCAGCCAAGGCAGGACGCAGGCAGCAACCACTCCAACCGAGAATCAGGAGTGGAAAATAGCAGCCAGAGTCAGAGTGGGACAGCTCAATGGCGGACCCGCTAGAGGATCGCAGCCGGAACCTGATGGAGGAGCGGAACTGAGAACAGAGGGTGACCACAGGAATACTCATACTACACGAAATCCGAAGGGGAATGGTAGGATATGAGGGAACCGCACATATGACATAAGCAACTGCCAATGAATATGGCGGGCACCGGCACAACGGATCCGCAAATGTCGCCAGACCGGGGAGAAAAAAGGGGCACCCACATAATCAGCTCCGCAAAAAGTGAGAACGCCAACCTACCTACAAGAGGAGGAGGAGCATACAGTCTGTACCATGTACAATGCGCGCACAACTGATTGAAGGGGGTCACGCTAGAGCCCACAGCATCATGCAATATGTCCCTTGTAACTGGGTTATGCACAGGACTAGTAGAGCAAGCAGTTCGCCTAGAAAAAGGGGAATATGTACATGGCAAACACTGCATACAGAAAGAGCGTAACAGCCCGCCGGGGGGGGGGGGGGGGGGGGATGTACAAGAGCAGTGTTGCCTTCAGATGCCATAGTCTGCCCGATGAGGTTCATACACATGGCCTCATTGCATCCAGCAGGAAGTCCGCCTAGGGAAAGGGGACATGCGCTGGACAACCTCGCTGAAAGCGAGAGTGTCAAGCTAACTGAGAGTGTAACTTATCCGCTAGTGAAGGGAAACATGCACGTCACCAGCACAGCAGTGCGCGAGAGAGAAAATGCCTCCCAAGAAAGGGAGGCTGTCCAAGGCCAGCATGTGTGTCCCATGAGCGCGCAATATTCCACCTCTGGAAGGGGGCATGCACACGACCAGTGCCGCATCCCGTGAGAGTGCACGTATTCCCTTAAGGAAGAAGACCATGCACATGGCTAGCAACGTATCCAGTGAGTGCAGTTTCCCGCCTATGGAGGGTAGACATGCCCGTGACCAGCACTATATTCAGTGAGAGAGCAATATTCCGCCTATGGAGGGGGGTCACGCACACGGCCAGCACCGTAATCAGCGAAGGTGCAGAATGCCGCCTATAGAAAAAAAGGGGGGCATGCACACGGCCAGCAGCATATACACAGAGCGCAATACTCCGCCTATGGAGTGGGGTCATGCACACGGCCAGCACTATATTCAGTGATACTGCAGTTCCGCCTATAGAAGGGGGTCAGGCACATGGCCAGCACTATATTCAGTGAGAGTGCAATTCCGCCTATGGAAGGGGGTCAGGCACATGGCCAGCACTATTCAGTGAGAGTGCAATTCCGCCTATGGAAGGGGTCATGCACATGGCCAGCACTATTCAGTGAGAGTGCAATTCCGGCTATGGAAGGGGGTCATGCACATGGCCAGCACTATAGTCAGTGAGAGTGCAAATCCGCCTAAGGAAGGAAGGGGGGTCATGCACATGGCCAGTACTATTCAGTGAGTGCAATTCCGCCTATAGAAGGGCGTCATGCACATGGTCAGCACTATAGTCAGTGAGAGTGCAATTCCACCTATGGAAGGGGAATGCATATGGCCTGTACTATATTCAGAGAGTGCAATTACGCCTAAGGAAGGAAGGGGGTCATGCACATGGCCAGTACTATTCAGAGAGAGTGCAATTCCGCCTAAGGAAGGAAGGGGGTCATGCACACGGCCGGCAGCGAATCTGGAAGGCTACAGAAGGGGCCCTGGCCCGCACTGCCTCTGGAGCACCACATGCCACCTGTAGACTGGGGGGCCAGTATAGGGAAGCTCTGCGTCCTAAAGAATGTGCCCGCTGACAGTGCTGAGCCATGGGAGGGCAAATGCCGGCGCATCGGAGCAACCAGTTCCCACACCCTTGGCATGGGAACCAAATTATATATATATATATATATATATATATATATATATATATATATATATTATTCCTATTTGTTTATTTTTTATAATTTTTTTTTTTTATAAAATTAAAATGGTGCTGCTAGCGCTGGAGGGAGGGGAGGGGGGGGGATGCACGGAACCCTCAATAAGGTAATGGATCGCAGGACCAGGTGCTGGGTCAGTGTTTAGCCGGCATGAACGGTTAAACACAGTGGTGGAGAACAGGGGGAGGAGATTCGCGCCGGTAGCGGATCCCGCCCCCCCACGCGCAGCAGGGAAAGTGGCCTAGCAAGCCACCAGTGCTCGGCCTAATCTAGGTGCCGGCTACCCACCAGGGGAAGGATGCCCAGGAGACACAGGGCGCGCCGAGCGGGGACCGGTGCAGCGTGAGATGCTCCTACCTTGTGAGTTTTTCCTACCGCACCAACTGAGCATGCTCAGTACAAATAAAGTCCCCGCCCACAGCCTAATTCTCCCTTTAGTAAAAACCCCAAATCTCCTCCTGCAGGCGGGAAGGAGCAGCACTTCCTGCACCGCCCATAGGGGCGGGAACATGGCGCGGCCCAGTATGGGCCCGAAGCTGTGGCCTCAATTAACCCTGCGGCTGTCCGCAGGAGTAGGAATTGGGAAGCGGAGCGAATGCGACCGCTGGTATAAAGGGGTCGTCCGGAGGCGCGGGGAGTCAAACCCGAACCTCCGGCAACAAGTTAACCCCCGCAGCGCCGGTGCGCATGGCGCCAACTGAGTAGTCGCGCTGTCTGGAGCCCACAGTGAACAGTGGGTGGGGTGGGGGAAGGGTGACCCATTGCCTGAAACACGGAACCAGGGGAAGTGGGGGCCCAGTCAATCAACCCCCAGTCCCACCATGTGGGTTGGAGCATGTCCGGGAGGGAAAAAGGGGTAAGGGATATACTTACCACATCCCGGTTACTCACCCCATCTTCATCCTCTTCTCTTCACCCTCCCCAGTGAACCACAAGGTCACTTACTCCAGCAGGGTCACCTCCTCAGCTGCTGGCACCAAAGTGGCAGGAGTCTGGATGGCGGGAGGGCTGGCCGGTTTAGGTGACCCCTTGGCTGGCGGGAGCAGGAGAGCGAGGCTGCCCTGGTCCTCCTTTTGCTTCTTGGGGGGGAGGAGGCAGTGAGGCGAGGCGACACTGGCGTGCTCCCCCGGGATAACAGGGAGACTAGGTGTCCACTGTTTTCCCACCTGCAAGAAGTAAAATAACAAACTAAAATAAAAAAATCTTCAAGGAAGCCACCCTGCAGAGCAGGGATATCTTGCCTCCTCAGACACTAAGCTAAAACTGAAGCTCCTTCTCCAGGCTGGAGAGGGTATAGCTGCCGGTGGAGGAGCGAACAATTCTAGCCTAGTGTCAACGCCTCCTAGTGGACATAGCTATACCCACGGTTTCTGTGTCCCCCAATGAATATGTGCGAGAAAGCCTTCTCCCCTTTATCTACTTCAGTTAATTAGAAAGAACACAGGAGTGAATAAAAAAAAAAAAGCTTGTATTAGACAAATAATGAACACAAATATTTAAATCATTAGGCAGGGAATACTGGTGCCATTGTGGAGGCTATTGGAAAATCCAATTACCAGGTAAGAGTACGTAATTTGCTCTTTTCCCCGGCGCCTCCACAATGGCAGTTACATGAGATTTAAGGGTCCTTTCACACTTGCGTTCTGAGGATCCGGCAGGCACTTCCGTCCCACCGGATCCGTCAGAACGCAAGTCGCCTGAAGCATTAGAAGACTGATCAGGATCCTGATCAGTCTTCGAATTGCTTTCAGGTTACTATGGCAGCCAGGACGCTATTAAAGTCCTGGTTGCCATAGTAGGAGCGGGGGAGCGGTATATTTAGAGTCCGTGCGGCTCCCGGGGCGCTCCTGAATGACGTCAGAGCGCCCCATGCCCATGGATCACGTGATCCATGCGATCACGTGATTCATGCGTGTAGGGCACCCTGACGTCACTCTGAAGCGCCTCGGGAGCTGCACGGACTGCAAGTATACTGCTCCCCCGCTCCCCACTACATTTTATCATGGCAACCAGGTCATTAGCGTCCTGGCTGCCATGGTAACAATTGAGAAAAAGCTAAACGTCGGATCCGGCGATGTGCCGAAACGACGTTTAGCTTAAGGCCGGATCCGGATTAATGCCTTTCAATGGGCATTAATTCCGGATCCGGCCTTGCGGCAAGTGTTCCGGATTTTTGGACGGAACAAAAAGCGCAGCATGCTGCTGTATTTGCTGCGTCCAAAAAACGTTCCGGTCCTGAAGTGAAGACATCCTGATGCATCCTGAACGGATTTCTCTCCATTCAGAATGCATGGGGATGATCCTGATCAGGATTCTTCCGGCATAGAGACCCGACGACGGATCTCTATGCCGGAAAACAAAAACGCCAGTGTGAAATGGCCCTAACCCTGGGTTCAGACCTGAACGCACGTTTTTTAGCGCGTTTTTGCAAATGGGAAACGCGCGTTCGTACGCGCGTTCTTGTGATTGACTACTACAAACGCCCAAAAAAAAGCTCAAGTACTTGTTTATGCGTTGGGCGTTTTACAGCGCGTTCAAACGCGCTGTAAAACGCTCAAGTGAGAACCAGGGCCATAGGAAATCATTGGCTTTCATGTCTTGAGCGTTTTAAAGCGCGTTTGAACGCGCTGTAAAACGCTCAGGTGTGAACTTAGGGTAACAGAGTAAAAACAACAGGGAGGGACTGTTGCAGATAGGACTTTCCGTCCGAAAGACAGATTCTGGCTGGAGATTACATCCAGTTTATAATTAAAAAAAAAAAAGTTATTGGGTTGGCCCAGGTAGCTGCTTCCCAGATTTGTTCAATGGATGCTGAAGCCCCTTCCGCCCAAGATGCGGAAATGGCACGGGTAGAGTAAGCTCTAGGTCCTGACTGAGGAGCACCCAGGCTGCAAAAAAGTGTCACACATACTCATGCTGGGTGAGAGAAATATCTCTGTAAATTGACAACTTTGCATAAAAAAAAAAAAAAGTGGTCATTTACAGAGATATTTCTCACACACAGTATGGGTAAATGTAAAAATACACCCCAAAACACATTGCCCTACTTCTCCTGAGTACGGTGTGACACTTTTTTGCAGCCAAGATGCGCAAAGGGGCCCAAATTCCAATGAGTACCTTGGGGTGTCTTCTTTCTAAAATGGGGTCACTTGTGAGGTGTTTGTACTGCCCTGGCATTTGAGGCTTTCCGCAATCATTACACGTATGGCCAGCATTAGGAGTTTCTGCTATTCTCCTTATATTGAGCATACGGGTAATGAGATTTTTGTTTTCCGTGCAGCCTTTGGGCTGAAAAAAAAAATAATGAACGGCACAGATTTCTTCATTCACATCGTCAATATGGATGAAAAAATCTCCGCCAAAAAATGTGCAAAAAAAAAGAGGGCAAAGGACATAGGAGTGCTTGCAAAGTAAAGCTGTGATTGCTAATAAAGATCCAAAAATTTCAAAAGTGATCTTCATAGCACCGCAGCGATTTTAGTGTTTTTGCAGTGATCAGAAGAAAAAAAAATTCTGGCACTGCGGTGGGGCGGACTGAACGCAAGTGTGCGCACAAGATCAGGCCTGATCGGGCGAACACTGCGTTTTTTGTGGAGCCTAAGGTGACCGTAATGTACTGATATAGATCTGATTGTCTTGATCACTTACAGATACTATATAGTACTAGTGCTGATTAGCGACAGCGATGACGCTAATCAGCGACTAATCAGTGACTGCGGTGCGGTGGGCGCTAACTACCTAACAAGTAGCTAACTAACTCGCGGTGATAAGGGACCCTTAAGCCCCATTCACACCTCCGCAATTTTGTTCCGCATTTTGCGGAATGGAGTTGCGGAATCATTCATTTCTATGGGGACAGACTTTGTCCCGCTCGGATCCGGAATTGCGGATCCGCACTTCCGTTCCGCAAAAATATAGAACATGTCCTATTCTTGTCCGTAATTGCAGACAAGAAAATGCATTTTCTATATAGTTTTGGCAATGTGCGGATCCGCAAAATGCGGGAAGCACATTGCCGGTGTCCATGTTTTGCGGATCCGCAAAGCACATATGGACGTCTGAATGGAGCCTTACAGGGGGGTGATCAATGTCAGGAGGGTGATCAGGGGTTAATAAGTGACGGGGGGGGGGGGGTTGTAGTGTATTGCTTGGTGCTACTTACAGAGCTGCCTATGTCCTCTGGTGGTCGATCCAAGTAAATGGGACCACCAGAGGACCAGGTATATCAGAAGCTGTTAACAAAACAACGTCTGATATACCTATTTGATGCTTTTTATTTAACATCTACAGCCTGCCAGCGAATCACCATCGCTGGCAGGCTTCAGTATAACTTCCGTGCCGCACGTCGCTGTGAACGCGCAGGCATTCACAGGTAATCTCGCGAGATGACACGCCGATGCGTCAAGGAGGAATAACCGGCCGCCCGCAGGACGCATCCCTGCGTAAGGCGGTCGGGTAGTGGTTAAGCAATTCTCAATACCGGACACACAGTAAACCAAAGAATGATAAATGGTATAAAATACTCAAAGGAAATATAAAATATGAAATGTAAAAGAAATATATAAACCAACTGTATCAGTGTTAACCCTTTCAAGCCCAAAGGTTGTTTTTTTTGCCGTTTTTGTTTTGCGCTCCCTGCCTTCCCAGAGCCATAACTTTTTATTTGTCAGTTCACATAGCCATATGAGGGCTTGTTTTTTGCAGGACAAGTTGTACTTTCCAACGCCACCATTATTGCATATGATGTAGTGGGAAGCAGGACAAAAATTTCAAATAGGGTGAAATTGCAAAAAAAAAAAAAAAAAAGCGATTCAACCAGTTTTAAGTTTTTTTTTATAATTAAGACGTTTGATGTACGATAAAACTGACTGGTTACTTTTATTCTACAGGTCAGTACAAACCTGGCGATACCTTATATGTATATTTTTTCTTGCGTTTTGATAGTGATAAAAAAAAAAAAGTGGGGAAGAAAAATCAGTTTCTATAACTTTTTTGTATTTATGTGTATGGAGCTGTATGGGGGATCATTTTTTGCGGGGCGATGTGAACTTTTCATTAATACCATTCTGGGGTGTGTATGACTTTTTGATCACTTTTTATTTAATTTTTTATAGAAAATAGATTTCATAGATAGAATACTATTATATCAAAAAAGATAAAAATAATTAATACAAATGGATAATGAAGCAATCAATAGAACAATCAAATCCCCAAACCAGACCACTCCTCATAGGGACAACATTGTACTACAGTCTAAATAAAGCAACTATAATTGTGTTGCTCATTTAGGCCATTAGGAAAAACATTAAACTGATGTACAGATGGCTCTCTGATGACACAATCTGGTGTGCGGTGCCACGTATATAGGTAACCCCAAAACAACCAAAGCAGAAAAACAAATATACAAAGGATACGGGCACTCAACTATATGTCTCTGCAATGAACCTTTTTATAATACAGTTGATAATAAAAATATAAATTAAAATATATATATATATATATATATATATATATATATATATATATATATATAGGAAATAAAAAACAACACTGTAGATCTTCAAAACCCAATATAGAGCCCTACAAGCAAATTGGGCCACGCAGGGGACAGTGTACACTGTCCCCTGCGGGACCCAATTTGCTTGTAGGGCTCTACATTAGGAAAAACAGTCTTCAAATATAAGATCCATTTGGCATCACACTGCAGTACTTTTTTGTCCCAATTTCCCCTTCTACTGTTTGCTTTAAGAGAACCTGTCATTAACTTTATGATGCCCATACTAACGGCAGCATAAAGTAGAGACAGGTGAGTTAATTTCAGCGGTCTGTCATTTCAAAGATAAAAGTAAGTGGTTGCCGAGAACCAACATCACAATCATTGCAGACTGGGCCTGGAAAAGTCACGGCTACCTGAGAAGAGTAATGGTTATTTATAAATTACTGCTCTCCTGCCCACCTGATGACTGACAGCCTTCTACCTAGTTTTCTCCCTTTCTAGGAGAGAACTGCCAATCATCAGCAGATGGGTGAGAGAGCAGGAGATTATGAATAACTGACTCTTCTCAAGTAGATTTGACTCTCTTCTAGGCCCGGGCTGCAATGATTATGATGCTGGTTCTCAGCAACCATTTACTTTTTTTTTTTTATTAACATTTTTTATTGTTTTTACAACAACAGATCTAAAAGTAGTTACATGGTTTAACATAGTCGAGCTGATGATTTATCGATTCATTTTACAAGCGAAAGCTTCAATAAAAAAAAAAAGAAAAGGAGGGATAGTCAGTCATGATTACATAGAGGCAGGTATATCATACTAGAAGTGTTAATGTCTGTAAGGTCCTTTCACACTTGCGTTCTAAAGATCCGGCAGGCACTTCCGTCCCGCCGGATCCGTCAGAACGCAAGTCGCTTGAAACATTAGAAGACTGATTAGGATCCTGATCAGTCTTCGAAATGCTTTCAGGTTACTATGGCAGCCAGGACGCTATTACCCTGGGTTCAGACCTGAGCGTTCTAAAAACGCGCGTTTTACGCGCGTTTTTGTTGCGCGTATTTCAGGGCGTTTTTGCAAATAGAAAACGCGCGTTCGTACGCGCGTTCTTGTGATTGACTACTGTGGTGTCAATCACAAAACGCGCGACAAACGCCCCAAAAAAAGCTCAAGTACTTGTTTATGCGTCGGGCGTTTTACAGCGTGTTCAAACGCGCTGTAAAACGCTCAAGTGAGAACCAGGGCCATAGGAAAGCATTGGTTTTCATGTGTTGAGCGTTTTACAGCGCGTTTGAACGCGCTGTAAAACGCTCAGGTGTGAACCCAGGGTTAAAGTCCTGGATGCCATAGTAGTAGTGGGGAGCAGTATACTTACCGTCCGTGCGGCTCCCGGGGCGCTCCAGAATGACGTCAGAGCGCCCCATGCGCATTGATCACGTGATCCATGCGTGTAGGGCGCCCTGACGTCACTCTGGAGCGCCCCGGGAGCCGCACGGATGGTAAGTATACTGCTCCCCCGCTCCCCACTACATTTTACCATGGCAGCCGGGACTTTAGCGTCCTGGCTGCCATGGTAACCATTGAGAAAAAGCTAAACGTCGGAAACGACGTTTAGCTTAAGGCCATATCCGGATTAATGCCTTTCAATCGGCATTAATTCCGGATCCGGCCTTGCGGCAAGTGTTCCGGATTTTTGGACGGAACAAAAAGCGCAGCATGCTGCGGTATTTGCTGCGTCCAAAAAACGTTCCGGTCCTGAACTGAAGACATCCTGATGCATCCTGAACGGATTTCTCTCCATTCAGAATGCATGGGGATGATCCTGATCAGGATTTTTCTGGCATAGAGCGCCGAGGACGGAACTCTATGCCGGAAAACAAAAACGCCAGTGTGAAAGGACCCTTAACCATTTACTTTTAGCTAATGAATGACACTGCTAAAATCAGCATTGCTGTCAGTATTGTTGATTACAGGTTCCCTTTAACTAGCTCAATGCCCATGAAATTAAGGAAGTCAACTCTTCCTTCATGGAAATTACTAACATAGTGGGCGATGGGAAATTTTTTGAGTGGTCAAATTCTAGACCCTCACTGCAAAAAAAAAAAAAAAAAAAAACTGGGGGCTGTATAGACCTGACTGACTTGAAAAATACGGAAGTAATCTCATCCACACGCACACAAGGACAGTCGCCCATGATGCTAGGGAGGCTGGTCCCCATCCCCCAATGGCTGCACTCCTGTCTAATTAAACATTAAAAATGGCCCCACTGATTTCAATGTGGTCCATCTGGCTACGAAAACGGCCAAATATAGGACATTCTATTTTATTTATTAATTTATTTTTTAACAGCTGCTATTCACTAGAGATTAAAAACTAAAAATGGCTATTTGTACAGCCCCAATTACTTAGATTGAGCTTAAAAAAACAAAAACAAAAAACAACACGATTTGGCGATATTTCACTGCTGTGTAAACGTGGGCTTAAGGCCTATTGCACAAAACGTGCATTGTTTTGCAGTCCGCAAATCGCGGATCCCCAAAACACGGATGCCGCCTGTGTGCCTTCGCAATTTGCAGAACGGAACAGACAGCCCATTATAGTAATGTCTATTCTTGTCAGCAAAACGTCGTATACAAGGGGCCTTAAGGTGTTAATACGCTCACTTTTTATGATCCACTCCTGATTTTGGTTTCAAAAACTGAATGAAAAAAAAAGGCTGTATGGCAACACCCTTAGGGTACCTTCACACTGGCGTTTTTGTTTTCCGGCATAGAGTTCTGTCATCGGGGCTCTCTGCCGGAAAAAAATGCTTCAGTTAAGATAATACAATCGCATGCATCCGTTTGAACTATTTTTTAACATTGTCAAAACTGATCCATTTTAAACTGCATTGAAAGTCAATAGAGGACGGATCCGTTTTCTATTGTGGCAGAATGTGCCAGAGAAAACGGATCTGTCCCCCATTGACTTACATTGGGGGTCATGACGGATCCGTTTTGCTCCGCATCCCAGGACGGAAAGAAAACCGCAGCATGCTGTGGTATTTTCTCCGTCCAAAAAACGTTCACATACTGAACGGAAGACATTCTGATGCATCTTGAACGGATTTCTCTCCATTCAGAATGCATGGGATGGGAATAAACCTGATCAGTTTTTTTCTGGCATGGAGCCCCAACGACAGAACTCTATGCCGGAAAACAAAACTGCCAGTGTAAAGGTACACTCAGGCCACTTGCACACGTCGTGGAATACATGTGGTTTTTCCACTCTGATTCCTGTGCAGAAAAACCACATCGTATTACAGAACCATGGAGCACCGACCTCTTCTAACAGCTGATAGGCAGGGGTCCCGGATGACAGACCACCGCCAATCTAATATTGATGAATAGTGTTGAGCGAACTTGTTTTGCGTCCAGATAGGTCATCCATATAAATTCCCAGAATACCCCTTTAATAGAAAGTACTATTCTTGTCAACAATATGGACCAGAACAGGCCACGTTCCACAGCCACATGGATGCGAAAGAAATAAAGATTAGCAGGGATCTCAAGTCTCCCGGAGCATGTAAAACAATATATCCCGGAAATAGAGAGGCACTGGGGGGCTGATGAATGTAATAAAAAGTTCGTGAAAAAAAATAAAAAAGAAAACCTCCCTGAAATGAGAAGTGCACCTCCCTGAAATGAGTTTTCGCAGGTTGGGATGTCTGGATTAGGGATGAGCAAACTTGTGTTTTCAGGTTCCGCGTACAAGGTTCTGGGTATCTAAGAACTCTGTTATGGATTCCGCTACCACGGACCATAAGGGCTCTTTCACATCTGCGTTTTTCCTTTCCGTCCTAGAGTTCCGTCCTCGGGTCTCTAGGACGGAAAGATACTGATCAGGATTATCCCAATGCATTCTGAATGGAGAGAAATCCGTTCAGGATGCATCAGGATGTCTTCCATTCAGTATGTGAACGTTTTTGGGACGTTGACAAAAGCGCAGCATGCTGTGGATTTGTCTCCTTCCAAAAATCCGGAAGACATGCCATAACGCTGGATCCGGAATTAATGCCCATTGAAGTGCATTAATCCGGATCCGGCATTAAGCTAAACATCGTTTTGGCGCATCGCCGGACCCGACATTTAGCTTTTGTGAATGGTTACCATGGCAGCCAGGACGCTAAAGTCCTGGCTGTCATGGTAAAGTGTAGTGGGGAGGCAGGGGAGAAGTATACTTACCTTCCGTGCGGCTCCCGAGTCCCGGGGCGCTCCACAATGATGTCAGAGCGCCCAATGAGCATGGATCACGTGACCATGCGCGTGGGGGGCTCTGACGTCATTGTGGAGCGCCTCGGGAGCCGCACGGACTGTAAGTATCTGCTCCCCTGGCTCCCCACTGCTTACTATGGCAACTAGGACTTTAGTAGCGTCCTGGCTGCCATAGTAACACTGAAAGCATTTTGAAGACTGATCAGTCTTCAAATGCTTTCAGTTGTCTTGCGCTGTGCCGGATCCGGAGGGCATTTGCGGCAGCGGAAGTGCACGCCGGATCCACACAACGCAAGTGTGAACGAGGCCTTACTTGGTTATCGCAGCCCTTCCTGTCCAACTGCAAAGGCTTCAGCTCATTTTTGTGACACTAGTTTGGATGTTACATGTCATTAACATGAAGGTCCAGAGAAAAGACCGGGTGACAGACATATGATATGCCCTTGCACGCCATGCACCCGGTAGTTGAAACATACAGTACAGCACGGTGGAAGCGGAAGTCATGGTCCCAGCAGAAATGTCGCCTTCACCAGAGAAGCTTCCAGTAGCATTCATGCACTAACAGGTCACAACGCCATTAGGAGTTACAAGCAAACAAGACGCGGAACACACCCATCCTGTGATAAGGACGGAGGAGCACACGGACGCTATACCCTCCACAAAAAAATCGTGCTGCTCAGAAGTGACATTTGGCGCGTAATAGTTAATGTCGCCCACGTGTCACCGCAGGGCGAAATTCCATCCCAGTACAGAGCCTGAACAGGAGTTACTAATGATTCTAATCGTATTTACCTGCCATGTTCAAGCAATGACTACTGCAGGCGAGCAACGCTACATACCGTGCAAGGACTACAGCCTGCCCTTTCTTCCCAGGCCCTCGGCTCACCTGACAGCGGCATACGATGTCTGCGTCCTGTGCCAACAAATCCACCACTTTGCCCTTCCCTTCATCGCCCCACTGAGCGCCCAACACGACAGTCACTTTGTTCGGCTCTGCCACAAGATTTCCGGGGACAGCCGTGCGTTCTCCGTTAGACATGATGGCTGTCTGCGTCAGTCTGCTGCCCAGAGACATAATACCTTGGGCTCATATAACAAGGAGGAAAGATCTAAAAACGGCAAAGTTAAGCTGAAATGTGCGGCTTTTCGTATCTTATCCACCAGCTAGCAAGTAAAGAAGTGAAAAATACGGTAACCTTTTGAGTACCTCCTTCCGCATGTAAGTTGCAGTAGGCGGGATTTGGCTTTATTTAGCGCCATCTGCTGGTACTCAGAGTATACTGCTCAAAGAGAAAGGAAGGCACACCAGGGTGCCGCAAACATGTGAAACATCCGTGCCTGGATCGCAACAGACGCATGTAAAAATGTGCACACCCGAAAACATATTTTTAGTTATATAAGTTTTATTACCGTAAAAAAAAAAAAACATTAAACTTGTATAGTTCCCACATATAATGCTGCTAACACATAAGCTCATATGCAGCTGTGCTGCGTGTTTGGTAGAGGGTTGAGTAAATCCTAGTGGGCCAGAGGATCTGGTCCCTCCGCCCTCTAAGATTTAGGGCTCATTCACACAAAAACAGGCGGATTGGCCATAGACCCTACAGGGAAATTTCCCGGTGGGCCAGTGCCCCCGGGGGGCACCCAAGTCCTCCTCTCTGCCGCGGTCTGGGTACATAATGGGCTCTCAACAGAGAATCTGGTACTCATGTACCCAGCCAGCGACCACACATGGTCTCCTGAATTCAACAGCTGTGGCACGCACCTCACCTCCTAAGCCCCCTGCTCCATAGACAACTGGAGAAGGAAGATGATGGTAGCTATTGATGGCCAGCTTTTGGGGCGGTATATTGTGCTACACTGTTATTTGGTTCTAACTTCTGCTGGGATGGTATTTTGCGCTATGGTATTGTTGATCCCGCCTTCTTGTGTTGCCCCGCCTTCTGTTAATTTGGACCTGCCTACAAAATGGTGCCACTTTTAGTTTTTTTTTTCAAGGCCACATTAAGTTCCCAGTCCGTCCCTGCACACAAACGTATTTTCTTTCAGTGTCTGTTCTGTATTTTTTGCAGACCGTATGCAGAACCATTCATTTCAATAGTTACTCTGTGTGCATTCCGTTTCCACGTGTCCATTCTGCAAAAAATAGAACATGTCCTATTATTGTCCATATTACAGACAAGGATAGGACTGTTCTATTAGGGGCCAGCTGTTCCGTTCCGCAAAATATGGAATGCACACGGACGTCATCCATATTTTTTGCCGACCGCAAAATATATACGGTCGTGTGCATAAGCCCTTAGCTTGTTTTATATAAGGATGGTAAATTCTAGTTGGCTAGAGGACATTTCTTTTATATTGAAGTCTAGTGGTGATTTATCTTTTTTTTTTTTTTAACCACATCCCGACCGCCTAACGCAGGGATGCGTCCTGCGGCCGGATATTCCTCCTGGACGCATCAGCGCGTCATCACGTGAGATGACGCGCTAATGCCGCCGCGCATGCGCAGTGCACAGCGGTAAAAGATTCAAAAGAAGTTGGTCATCAGCCTACCAGCCAATGATCAGTGCTGGCAGGCTGATGACTTTTAAAAAATCGAATCAAAAGCCATCTAACACATTATATTTATAAATATAATGTGTTAAATGGCTTCTGTGCTCTCTGCTGGGTCCTTTTCGTCGGTTGGTCCCAGCAGAGAGCACATGTGACTGTGAGTACACCAAGCACCACATTTTTAGCCCCAGATAACCCCCGTCACCCCAGTTAACCCCTTGATCACCCCTGTCAATCACTAGTGAAAGGGAAAAAAGTGATCAGTGTAAACTGTCACTTTTTTTTTCCACTAGTATTGACTCTTAGGTTTAGTTTAGTTTTTAGGCCCCTTTAGGTAGTCAGTTAGCTGCCACCGCACCGCAATCGCTGATTAGAGTAGCGCTAATCAGCATTGGTACTTTATAGTATCTATAAGTGATTAGAACTGATCACAGTCAGATCTATAATAGTATTAGTGTCACTTTAGTCACCCTCTACCCAAAACGCAGTGTTTGCCCGATCAAGCCTGATCGGTCGCCCACACGTGCGTTCACCCACGCCCGCCCTGCCGCAGTGACAAAAATGTATTTTATTTTTTTATCACTGCACAATCACTACACAAGCGCTGCGGCGATAAAAATAAAATCAGTTTTGATATTTTTTATCAATCGCAGCGACTTCCTGTACTTCGCTAGCCTCCCATTTGTAAGACAGGCTTGCTCTTTTTCTTGGGTAGTCTCAGGGAATACCCCCTAAATTTAGTTGTCCAAATGGCAAGTAAGGGGTATTCTTCTGAAGAGGCCTACAGGCTTCTGACCCAGTCGGATGAGGAATGGGAACCCTCATCTGACGAATCCAGCGGGTCAGAATACGAACCTGTAGAAAGCAGTGGCAGTCTGACCCAAAGTTCGGATGATGAGGTTGAGGTCCCTGATAGCACCAGGCGTACCCGGCCCGTGTTGCTAGACCACAGGTTGCGCAGGATCCGCTTCAAGGGCAGCAGAGTGGGGCTGGCGCTGTCAGATTACGTGGTGAGGCATACACCATCCTGGACCTAGTACCAGCACTGCCGTAGAACATGGTGAAGTGGCGAGCACCAGAAGGGCAGTTGAAGCTGGTACGACAGGCCCGTAGAGTCCCTGAGGTGCTGGTGATTGGCAGCCCCCATCTTCAGCCGCACCAGTAGTTCCCCCTTTCACCACCCAGTCAGGAGTTCAGGTTGAGACAGCTTAGATCACTGGTGTTTTTTGAGCTGTTCTTCACTGGGGAGCTCTTTGACCTAGTCGTGGCAGAAACAAACCGGTATGCCACAAAATTTATAACCGCCAACCCGGGAAGCTTTTATGCCCAGTCTTTCCGGTGGAAACCCATCCAAGTTTCCAAAATTAAAACCTTTCTGGGCCTTCTCCTAAACATGGGCCTGACAAAAAAGCATGAATTGCGGTCATATTGGTCCACGAACCCAATTCATCACATGCCCATGTACTCTGCTGCCATGTCCAGGACACGATTTGAGACCATCCTGCGTTTCCTGCACTTAAGTGACAACAGCACCTCTGATCCCTAATACATTTTACCGGGTGCCTTGGCTTCAAACAATACATCCCAAGCAAGCGCGCCCGGTATGGGGTCAAATTGTATAAGCTCTGTGAAAGGGCCACAGGCTATACATACACATTTCGCGTCTATAAGGGTAAAGATCAGACCCTGGAGCCGGTCGGTTGCCCTGACTACCTGGGGAGCAGTGGGAGGACAGTCTGGGACTTGGTGTCAACCTTATTTGGCAAGGGGTACCACCTTTATGAGTACAATTTCTACACAAGTGTGCCCCTCTTCAGGCATTTGTTCCTAGAACAGATTGGCTGCTGTGGCACCGCACAACCTAGTCGCCGGGGCTTCCCCAAACGGCTCGTTACCACCCGTCTTTCAAGGGGGGAGAGGGCTGCCTTGTGTAACAAAGAACTGCTGGCGGTGAAATGGAGAGACAAGCGTGATGTTTACATGCTCTCCTCCATTCACGCAGACACGACAATCCAAATTGAACGGGCAACCAGTGCCATTGAAAAGCCCCTCTCGGTCCACTACTATAATTTGCTCATGGGAGGTGTGGACTTCAATGACCAGATGTTGGCTCCTTATTTACTTTCCCGCAGGACCATACACTGGTATAAGCAGGTGTCTGTATACCTAATTCAATTGGCTATATATAATAGTTTTGTTCTCTACAGTAAGGCTGAGAGAACAGTATCCTTCCTCAAATTTCAGGAAGAGATCATCGGAAACCTCCTGTATCCAGGAGGTTCCGTGGCCCCAACCACCAGTGTAGTGAGCCGTCTACACGAGCGACATTTCCCTAGTGTCGTTGCTGGTACCTCAAACCAACCGCCACCCCGAAAAAGATGTCGTGTCTGTAGCAGGAGTGGAATAAGGACAGAAATAGTGGGTGTCACGCCTGACGGCCCTGACCACCCTGCCCTATGCTTTAGGGAGTGTTTCCAGAAGTACCACACTCAGGTACACTTAGGGACGTAGGGACCACAGGACACAGGTAGATTTTACACAAGGGTCTCTCAGGATACTAGGTTTTGAGAGACCCTAACACACAGGGGTGCTAGTGTGCTTCTGCAGATATGTGAAACCTCTCCTTTCACTTGGGATAAAGTGCATAATGTACTTCGCACCATCTCTGTGCGATTTACACTTTACACATTCTCCTATGGTGGAGGAGAGGTTTCTGCTAGGTAAGTAAAGATTGAAGTAAAAAACTAAAAAAAATTAAACAGGTAGCAAGAAAAAGAAATCTTGAGTTAGTTTAGGTTTTAAAAGTTTTATGATGTTCAGGTTTTATAAAGTTTGTAACGTTCAAATTTATGAACCTGCTGCTTGTTTTTTCTTCTTTTTTTTTTTTTTTTTTACTAACTACCCTTCACTTTCCAGCTGGACCAACGGACCAACCGACGAAAACGCTGCAGCACTGATGTGCATTCTGAGAGAAGCATTGTGCTGCTGTCAGTTTACATGTGAAGTCGGTGTATGTGGCGCTGCAGGACGAGATTTCTTCTCCGCAGTACAGGTACGTTTGCCCAGGCATATGAGCTGAGGAGAGGTGTTGGAGTTCATATGCTTTGGCAAACACTTTGTTTTAAAAATCTGGCAAAGATGTCTACCTCCACAACAAAATCACGTTTGCCAGGACATAGGAGCTGAAGTTGGTATGGATGTTTGGGCGGAGTCCCTATGTCCTGGCAATCGCCAAGCCCCTCTTCTTTTTTTTCTTGCATATTTTTTGGCAGAGATTTTTTTATCCACATTGATCGATGCGAATGAAGAAATCTTTGCCATTCTTTTTTTTTTTTCAGCCTAGAGGCTGAACGAAAAAAATAAATCTCATTACCCGTATGCTCAATATAAGGAGAATAGCAGAAACTCCTCATGCTAGCCATACATGTTATGATTGCGGAGACCCTCAAATGCCAGGGCAGTATAAATACCCCACATGTGACCCCATTTTAGAAAGTAGACACCCGAGGTATTCCGTGAGGGGTATGGTGAGTTCATATAAAATTTTATTTTTTATCAGTGGAATATGAGACTTTATAAGAAAAAAAAGTCAATTTCCGCTAACTTGTGCCAAAAAAAAAATCTTCTATGAACTCGCCATGCCCCTCACGGAATACCTTGGGGTGTCTTCTTTCCAAAATGGGGTCACATGTGGGGTATTTATACTGCCCTGGCAATTTAGGGGTCCTAAAGCGTGAGAAGAAGTCTCGAATCCAAATGCTTAAAAATGCCCTTCTAAAAGGTACTCATTGGAATTTGGGCCCCTTTGCGCACCCAGGCTGCAAAAAAGTGTCACACATGTGGTATCGCCGTACTCAGGAGAAGTAGGGCAATGTGTTTTGGGGTGTATTTTTACATATACCCATGCTGGGTGAGAGAAATATCTCTGTAAATGACAACTTTTTAAAAATTTTTATACAAAGTTGACAATTTACAGAGATATTTCTCTCACCCAGCATGGGAATATGTAAAAATACACCCCAAAACACATTGCCCTACTTCTTCTGAGTACAGCGATACCACATGTGTGCCACTTTTTTGCAGCCTAGGTGCGTAAAGGGGCGTAAAGTCCAACGAGTATTTAGCCCCGCCCAAAATGCCAAAACAGTAAACACACCCCACAAATGACCCCATTTCGGAAAGTAGACAACATACCCAAGGTATTCACTGAGGGGCATAGTGAGTCCGTGGGATATTTTTTTTTTTTTGCCAGAAGTTAGCAGAAATGGAAACTTTATTATTTTTTTTTCCTCAGAAAGTGTCATTTTCCGCTAACTTGTGAAAAAAAAATCATACATGAACTCACCATGCCCCTCTGCGAATACTTTGGGGTGTCTTTTTTCTAAAATGGTATAATTTGGGAGGTATTTATACTATCCTGGCATTCTAGCACCTGAAGAAACATGACAGCTGCTCAGAAAGTCACAGCTGCTTCAAAATGCAGAAATTCACTTTTTTGCACCCCAGTTTGTAAATGCTATAACTTTTACCCAAACCAATAAATATATACACTTATTGGATTTTTTTCTATCAAAGACATGTAGAACAATAAATTTAGAGAAAAATTTATATAGAAATGTCCTTTTTAAAAAAAAAAAACTACAACAGAAAGTGAAAAATGACATTTTTTTTTGCAAAAATTTCGGTAATTTTTGACTAACATCAAAAAAAGTTAAAATGTCAGCAGCAATGAAATACCACCAAATGAAAGCTCTATTAGTGAGAAGAAAAGGAGGTAAAATTCATTTTTGTGGTAAGTTGTATGACCGAGCAATAAACGGTGAAAGTAGTGTAGTGCAGAATTGTAAACAGTGGTCTGGTCATTAAGGCTGTATAAGCTAGGGGGGCTGAAGTGGTTAAAAAAAACACCAAAATATTAAGTATAAATCACCCCCTTTCCCAATTTTACATATAAAATATATAAACAATAAATAAACATATCACATATTGCCACGTCCGAAAAGTCCAAACTATTAAAATATTTTAAAAAATCTCCTATGCGGTGAACGCCAGAACTTAATAAAATAAAAATAAAAACTGCGCGATTCGCCATTTTTTAATCACCTTGTCCCCCCAAAAAATAGGATCGGACTGTTTGATTATGAGCCGGATGTTCCATAAAATGCAGAATCACGTTGATATGATGAAAATCACCATGGCACTCCAGAGGAATCTTCAATTACTTTATTGAATCCAAGAAGACAGCAACGTTTCGACTAATCAAGTCTTTGTCAAGGAGAGCTTGACAAAGACTTGATTAGTCGAAACGTTGCTGTCTTCTTGGATTCAATAAAGTAATTGAAGATTCCTCTGGAGTGCCGTGGTGATTTTCATCATATCAACGTGTGTCTGGGAATCCTGTGGTCGGATCCGAACACCGCTGGCACCGCCGCACATTGGCTTAAACAAAGCAGGACAGTGGTGCTCCCTGAACCTATATAGTCACCATAAAATACAGAATGCACACTGCTTTTTTTGGTGTTTTATTTTTTTCGCGTGGTATCGAGTATCGTAATACTTTTTTATGGTATCGAAACCAAATCAAAATTTTGGTATCGAAGCAACCCTACATCACACACAGCGCGCGGCCTTACAACGGGAAGAAAAGAGAGCGTTCCTTCCGACTGTGATACCGGCCAGCCACTGCCACTATTGAAAATGCTTGAAAAGGGCATGTGAGGGAGGAATTGGTTAGGTTCCACTGCCCCATCAATGAAAATGCTGAAAAGGGCTTGTGAGGGAGGGATTGGTTAGGTCTCACTGCCCCACCAATGGAAAAAAACATGACAGCCCGAGGGGGGTTGTCGGCATCCAGTTTTAGCTAGTATCTGAGGGAGTGAGCGGGAGAATGACCTGCAGTTCCTTTTCCATGTCACCTTGAAAATATCACCAGTGCAGCAGAGACCAGTGACCACTAGACCTTAGTCAGTTTTGTGCAGCCAATACAGGTATAGTTACAATGTCAGCCTAAAATAAAGGCAGAGAGATTTCAATGTAATAGTAAGGCCTATTTCACACTGCTGGCATTGTTCCTGCATGTTGTTCTACAGAGAACAACCTGCCGGAGCTATCTGGCTCCAGCATTGCCAGATGTTACCAGAATGTCTTCCGGTCCCATGGACTATAATGGAGTCTGGCAGAGAGCCAGCCGCTACCCGGCAAATATGCCAAGATTTGGCTGGAGAAATACCGCTGCTTAGTCAATGGAGCTATTCTGGTAACATCCAGAAATTTTGGATCCAGATAGGTCTGAATCCAACATTTGGGGTTAATGTAACTCATTAACCGCAATGTTGTCAGTAGCGATAATTTGAGAAGATGGGGTCACCTATTATTAATCTGAGGTACATGGTGTACATTATTACCCCCCATGGGGTACATTAGTAGCCCCCATGTACCTCACAATAAAAGTAAGTGGCCCCAAGCACCTCATCAAATAATGGGCAACATTCGGTTAACCATTAATGTGAGGTACACATGATAAGGTTACTTACTAGTAACCCCTTCAGGACACATGACGTACCGGTACGGCATGTTTCCCGAATCCTTAAGGACACATGACGTATCGGTACGTCATGAGTATTTTTGATCACTGCTGCTCAGCCGGCGGTGATCGGAACAAGGTACCTGCTGAAATCATCCAGCAGGTACCTTGTTACAATCGCCGTATCGGCGATCACTACAAACCGCAGGTCAATTCAGACCTGCGGTTTGCAGCTCTTTTCGCGATCTCTGATCTGGGGATCAGAGAGTTAATGCCCCCAAAGTTGTAAATTGTAACTCCCCCTGCAGCCCCCAATCATATTGTGGCTGCGCGGGTGCAGGGGGGGTGGTTGCAGGAGGCGATCCACCGCCGATCCACTGCCCGCCTCCTCTGCTCGCAATAGCGATCCACCGCCCGCCTCCTCTGTATTCTTCCCTGGTGTCTAGTGGATCTATCAGAGTGTCAGCACATTGCTGACATTCTGATAGAAACGGCTGGCATCTGTGCTTGTTCAGATGCCAGCCGTTTAACCCCTTCCATACCGCAGTCCCTATGGACCGCGGTATGGAAGGGGTTAACAGGGAAGGAGCTCCCTCCCTCTCCCATCGGGGGGCTGCTGTGCCTTTGCAGCCCCCCAACAGGATGGGATCGCAGAGGGAGGGGGCCCCCTTCCCTCCCTCCCCATCGCCCGCTGCTCTGTTATGGCAGCTTGTGATGGTTGCCATGGAAGCAGGACGCTTTCAGAAGCGTCCTGCTCTCCATGATACTTAAAGTCTGAATAGACCTGCTAAAGGTCTATTGAGACTTTGTAAAGTAAAAAATACAGCACAGTGTACTGTACTATATTATATAGACAGCAGATCCACTGGATCTACAAGAACCAAGTGGGTCTGGGTAAAAAAAAAATTGTAAAAAATACATATCACTGAATAAAAATTAAAAAAATAAAATACACTACACATATTAGGTATTGCAGCGTCCGTAAAAACCTGCTCTATAAAAATATCACATGACTGAACCCCTCAGGTGAACGCCATAAAAAAAAAAAAATTGTGTAAATAAGCCATTTTTTGGCACTTTACATCACTAAAAGTGTAATACAAAGCGATCAAAAAGGCGTATGCCTCCTAAAATAGTACCAATCAAACCGTCATCTCATCCCGCAAAAAATGAGCCCCTACCTAAAACAATTGCCCAAAAAATAAAAAAACTATGCCTGAGACTAAAACATGAATGTTTTTGTTTCAATAATGCTTTTTAGTGTTAAATGTAAAAAAAAAACAACTAAAAAGTAGACATATTGGGTATCTCAACGTCTGTAAAAATCTGCTCTATAAAAATATCACATGACTATACCCCTCAGGTGAACGCCATAAAAAAAAAAAAAAAATTGTGTAAATAAGCCATTTTTTGGCACTTTACATCACTAAAAGTGTAATACAAAGCGATCAAAAAGGCGTATGCCTCCTAAAATAGTACCAATCAAACCGTCATCTCATCCCGCAAAAAATGAGCCCCTACCTAAAACAATTGCTCAAAAAATAAAAAAACTATGCCTGAGACTAAAACATTAATGTTTTTGTTTCAATAATGCTTTTTAGTGTTAAATGTAAAAAAAACAAAACTAAAAAGTAGACATATTGGGTATCTCCACGTCTGTAAAAATCTGCTCTATAAAAATATCACATGACCTAACCACTCAAGTAAACACTGTAAAACAAAATGAAACAAAAACTTTGTCAAAAAGCCATTTTTTTGTCACCTTACATCACAAAAAGTGTAATAGCAAGCGATCAAAAAGTCATATGACTGCCCAAATAGTGCCAATCTAACCATCACCTCATCCCACAAAAATTATACCCAACCTGAGACAATCGCCTAAAAACTGAAAAAAATATGGCTCTCAGACTATGGAGACACTAAAACATGTTTTTTTTTGTTTCAAAAATGAAATTATTGTGTAAAACCAAAATAAATAAAGAAATGTATACATATTATGTATCGCCGCGTCCGTAAGGACCTTCCCTATAACATGATCTAACCCTTCAGGTGAACGCCGTAAACATAAAAAATCTTACATCACAAAAAGTGTAATAGCAAGCAAACAAAAAATTATATGCACACCAAGATAGTACCATTCAAACCGCCATCTCATCCCACAATGAGCCCCTACATAGGACAATCGCCCCAAAAAATAAAAAAATATGGCTCTCAAACTATGGAGACACTAAAACATGATTTTTTTTTGTTTTAAAATATGATATTATTGTGTAAAACTTATATAAATAAATAGAAAGTATACATATTATATATCGCCGCGTCCGTCACATCCTGCTCTATAAAAATAACACATGACCTAACCCCTCAGCTGAACACAGCAAAAAAAAAAATATACGGTGTCAAAAGCCATTTTTGTCACCTTACATCACAAAAAGTGTAATAGCAAGCGATCAAAATGTCATATGCACCCTAAGATAGTGCCAATCAAACCGACATCTCATCCCGCAAAAAATGAGCCCCTACATAAGACAGTCGCATAAAAAAAAAAATATGGCTTTCAGAATGTGGAGACACTAAAAAAATAATTTTTTTCAAAAATGCTTTATTATGTAAAACTTAAACAAAAAACCCCAAAAAGTAGTCATATTTTGTATTGTCGCATCCATAACAACCTGCTCTATAGAAATAGCACACAATCTAACCTGTCAGTTCAACGATGTAAATAACAAAA
Source organism: Bufotes viridis (assembly GCA_033119425.1). Taxonomy (NCBI): domain Eukaryota; kingdom Metazoa; phylum Chordata; class Amphibia; order Anura; family Bufonidae; genus Bufotes; species Bufotes viridis. The sequence continues at coordinate 295,310,347 of CM065592.1, forward strand.
AATACAAAACAGTCCCAAAACAGCAATTTTTTTGCAAATTTTCCATTTTAATCTATTTTTCCAGTAACAAAGCAAGGGTTAACAGCCAATCAAAACTCAATATTTATTGCTCTGATTCTCTAGTTTGCACAAACACCCTATATGTGGTCGTAAACTGCTGTATGGCCAAACGGCAGGGCATAGAAGGAAGGGAATGTCATATGGTTTTTGGAAGCCAGATGTTGCTGGACTGGTTTTTTGACACTATATCCCATTTGATGCCCCCCTGGGGTAGAAACTCCATAAAAGTGACCCTATCTAAGAAACTACACCCCTCAAGGTATTCAAAACTAATTTTACAAATGTTGTTAACCCTTTAGGTGTTAACCCTTTAGGAAATTTCATTATTGCAATTTTTTGGCAAATTTTTCCATTTTAATCCATTTTTTCCAGTAACTAAGCAAAGGGTTAACAGCCAAACAAAACCCAATATTTATTTCCCTGATTCTATAGTTTGCAGAAACACCCCACATTGTTATTGGTTATAAACTACTGTATGGCCACACGGCAGGACGCAGAGGGAAAGGAGCGCCATGTGGTTTTTGGAAGGCAGATTTTGCTGGACTGGTTTATCTACACCAGGCATGCTCAACATGCGGCGCTGCAGCTGTTGTAAAACTACAACTCCCACCATGCCCTGCTGTAGGCTGATAGCTGTAGGTTGTTCAGGCATGCTGGGAGTTGTATTTTTGCAACAGCTGGAGGGCCGCAGGTTGAGCATCCCTGATCTACAGCTCATCCCATTTGAAGCCCCCCGGGGTAGAAACTCCATAAAAGTGACCCCATCTAAGAAACTACACCCCTCAAGGTATTCAAAACTAATTTTACAAACGTCGTTAACCCTTTAGGTGTTTCACAAGAGTGTCGTGTGAAACACCCAAGGAGCGCCGTGTGGTTTTTGGAAGGCAGATTTTGCTGGACTGGTTTATCTACACCATGTCCCATTTAAAGCCCCCCTGATGACTCCCTGGGATAGAAACTCCATAAAAGTGACCCCATTTTGGAAACTAGATAACGGGATAAGGAGGCAGTTTTGTTGGGACTATTTTTAGGGTACATATGATTTTTGGTTGCTCTATATTACATTTTTATGAGGCAAGGTTACCAAAAATAGAAATTCAAAAAATGTAATCTCCATTTGCCATAAACTCTTGAGGAACCCCTAAAGGGTTAAGCTTGTAAAATCAGTTTTGAATACCTTGAGGGGTGTATTTTATTAGATGGGGTCACTTTTATGGAGTTTCTACGCTAGGGGTGCATCAGGGGTTCTTCAAATAGGACATGGTGTAAAAAAAAAAAGGCCATCAAAATCTGCCTTCCAGGAACCATATGATGTTCTTTTCCTTTTGCGCCCTGCTGTGTGCCCGTACAGCAGTTTACCACCACATATGGGGTGTTTCTGTAAACTGCAGAATCAGGGCAATACATTTTGAGTTTCATTTGGCTGTTAACCCTTGCGTTGTTACTGGAAAAAATGGATTAAAATGGAAAATGAGCCCAAAAAAAAATGTTTTGGCACCGTTTTTATTTTATTTATTTGACCGTGTTAATCTGAGGGGTTAAGTCATGGGGTATTTTTTAGAGCAGATTAAAATGGACGCAGCGATACATAATTTGTCTACTTCTTTTTAATTTATTTAGGTTTAACACTATATTATCTTATTTGAAACAAAATAAAAAAATGGAGTATCTACACAGTCTAAGAGTCAGATTTTTAAAGATTTTATCCGATTGTCTAAGGTAGGGGCTCATTTTTTGCCGCATGAGAGGATGGTTTTATTGTTACTATTTGGGGGGGCATATGACTTTTTGATCGCTTGCTATTACACTTTTTGTTATGTAAGGTGACAAAAAAAATCCTTTTTCGCACCGTTTTTTATTTTATTTTTTACCGTGTTAATCTGAGGGGTTCGGTCATGGGGATACTGGTATAAAAGTTATCCACATACAGTGTAACCCTTATCTAGCAGTGGATGCATAAGGTCCCACACAAGTTTCCCGCTAACACCCAGAGTGGGGGGACATTCTAGGGGTTGAATACGGGAATCTCGCCCCTCGTACACACAAAACTGACTCTCACAAAGTTTGTACAGCTTCACGCCATACCTCGCCCGCTTTGAGGGAACATACTGGCGGAAAATGAGTCGCCCTTTGAAAGCAATGAGAGACTCATCAACCACCTCCCTTCCAGGTACATAGGCCTCCAAAAATTGGGCCCAGAAGTGATCGATGACCGCCCTGATTTTGCACAGGCGGTCATAGGCAGGATCACCTCGCGGGAGAACATGCTGCATTATCTGCATAATGCAGGCATTTCTGCATGGCCTCAAACCGTGAGCGTGTCATGGCCGTACTGTAAAGGGGGGTCTGGTAGAGGACATCCCCACTCCAGTAATGCCCGACACTGTTTTTTTTTTACTAGGCCCATGTGCAGCACGAGGCCCCAAAACGTCCTCATCTCGGCTGCACTGACCAACGTTCAGCCACCAGGCCTAGCCAAAAAAGAGCCCGGGTGTTGAGCAATGAACTGTTGGGAGAACAGATTTGTTTGCTCCACTATCAGATTCACAAAGTGGTCACTGAAAAAAAGACTAAAATAGTCGTATTCAGTGAAGCCCACTGTGGGAATCTGGATTCCAGGCTGACCAACAAAATCAGGAATCACGGGCTGAAAATTCTCTGGGGTACACCAGGCAAGTTTACTGGTAGGGAGCTCAGTGAACTTATCTGGTGGGCCAGAAAACTAGTACGAGCCCAAGAGCTGCTCGTGCTAAGGTGGGCCACAGGGTCCCTACCATGGCGGTCCCCTTGCTCCGCCTGGCGGCGTCTCCGCCGCCTTGGGGGCTCATCATCATCGCTAGATGATGAGGAGGACGCGGATGACAAAAGGAACGTGGGGTCATCCTCATTCCTCATCCACGTCCGGCGGGCCATAGGGGAGTGTGTGTGTGCGTGTGTATGTGCGTGCATGTAAACCTTTATTCAATTTGCATGTGTGGGGGGGGGGGGGCATGGGTCACCATCACCTCACATGATCGAAGGATGGTGATTGGTGGTGTATTATCGCACCACTGATCACCATCCTATTCCGGGTTCTCGGGTCACCAGAGACCCGAATAACCCGGAAAAGCAGCTGTGTCCTTAAGTACCGGAACGTCAGGGCGTACCTACGTCCCTAGGAGGTTAAAACAAGCAGCCTGACTAGAATATAGCCTGTTTTGAGTGAAAGGACCAGGTCCCTCTTCCCACTAGGGTTTATCTCACTCTGTATGAGGATGTTAAATCCTAGTGGGCTGAAGAATCTGGTCCCTCTGACCACTAAATACAGCTGACGCAGGTACCAACATGCACGCTGAGCCCACTGTGTACTCCTCCTGGAACCGGATGGTTACTAGCAGGCACTATGAAAGAAAGTTCAGTTTTGTACTCACTCTGATTAAAACCAGCCTCTAAGGCAGACAAACTAGTCAGGTGTGCACGACTGTGAAGGAGGCTGCCACACCTCCAACATATATACTAGAATAGAGCCTGTTTTGACATAAAGTACCAGAACCCTTTGCCCACTCTATATAAGGTTGCTTATTCTAGTGGGCTAAAGGACCAGGTCCCTCTGCCCACTAGAATACAGCCTATTTTGAAAAAAAAAGACCAGGTCCCTCTGCCCACTAGGATTTACCACACTCTATATGAGGATGCTAAAGGACAAGGTCAATCTGCCTACAAGAATAAAGCCTGTTTTGAGCAATGGACCAGGTCCCTCTGCCCACTAGCATTTACTCTACTCTATATAAGGATGCTAAATCCTAGTGGGCTAAAGGACCAGGTTGATCTGCCCACTAGAATACAGCCTCTTTTAACCAAAAGGACCAGGTCCGACTGTGATTTAGCCCACTCTATATAAGGATGTTAAATCCTAGTGGGCTGAAGGACCTTGTCCCTTTGACCACTAGAATGCAGCATATTTTGTACCGTTATTTTCTTTTCCCTTGCCCTGTGCGGAAATGGAAGCTGTTGGTGCACTGGTGGATCGCATGCAGGGATTGTCTTTGGAGGTAGCTGACCTCTGTAATTCGGTTGCACAGTGTCAGAGATGTCTGGTAGTGGGAACCAGGTCAGCCTTGAACCTAAGGTTCAACCTCCCAGATAGGTTTTCTGGGGGAAGTGATAATTTTGTTCAGTTAGGGGGGGTCTTCAAAATTGTATTTTAGACTGTGTCCGATCTCATCTGGGGCGAAAATCAAAGGTGATGCTCATCTTGGGCCTTTTCTCTACCGATCGGTTCTCAGTCCCTCCGATTGGTGGATTAATTTTTCAGAGCCCTGGGCCTGATTTATGATGATCCAAACTGGGTCTCTCTGGCCAAATCTAAGCTGTGTAGCTTGAGTCAGGGAGAACGTTCTGCTGAGTCATATTGTTCTGTATTTAGAAGATGGGTGACTGACTCGGAGTGGAATGACCCAGCACTCCGTAGTCAGTTCTGTCAGGGGCTGTCTGAGAGACTAAAATACGCCCTTGCATTTCATGAAAACCATGATTCTTTGGAGGCGGCTTTGTCCCTAGCCGTACGGATTGATAGACGCCTGAGAGAGAGGTGCAAGGTTCCCCTGAAGCAGGATGCACTATCATGTGGGGAAACTATCTCTTCTGTCCCTCAGGGCACTGAGACACTTGAGTCAGTGTCTGGTGATGAGCCTATGCAGTTGGGTCAGGTCTCTTCATGCTTTGGTAATAGGATTCTTAGGGTTCAGAGAAGACTGTTTCTTTTGTGGTAAATAAGGACATTTCATTAATGTTTGTCACTTTATTAAACCTCAAGGTGGAAAAAAAAAAAAAGATTCTTCCCAATTAATCGAGTTCCCTTACTCTTGGTAGCGTGAATGGGGAGTCAGAAAAGGTATATTTGTCTTCTACCGGCAGTACCTGATTTCTCCTGTCTGTCATGGTGGCGCTAGACTCTGAGAATATTGAATTAGAAGTATTTGTTGACAATGGTGCAGGGTTTAACCTTATTGATTATCAATTTGTTTAGAGTCATGGTATAAAGTGAAGGGCATTAAGCAAAGAGATATTGGTATTTGCTATTGATTCCTCTCTCACAAAAGTGTCTAACTCATATTGTGCAGGATATTGATTTGAGGATGGGTGATTCTCATGTTAAGTCCATTTCTTGTTTTGTATTGAAGGGTTTGCCTGCTCCTCTAGTTCTAGGTTTGCCCTGGTTGATCAAACATAATCCTACCATTGCTTGGCAAACTAACCAGATCAGTAATTGGAGTGATTTTTGTATGGACAACTGTCTCGGCGCATCTATTTCTGTGGTATCCACTAAGGTGTTACCTCCGTTTCCTTCAGATTTTTCAGACGTATTCTCTGAGGGTGAAGATCAGGAGTTACCACCTCACTGAGAGTATAATTGTCCAATCAATCTTATTCCTGGAGCTAAATTGCCAAAATTTCGGTTATACAGTATAATCTTTCCCAACCCGAAAGAGTAGCTATGCAGGAGTATATTACCGAGAGTTTAGCAAAAGGACATATTAGACCATCTAAGTCACCTGTGGCTGCCGGCTTCTTTTTTGTTAAAAAAAAAGATGGGACCTTTAGACCAGGGCTCGACAAATCCCAGGTCGCCATGGCAATCAGGAATTTTGTCCTGGCGCTTGGGTTTTTGTCAGCCCGTTTTCAAAGGTGCCCGGGTGACGGGTGTGGAGCACCGGAGGGGGGCCCGTTCTGTCCAGAGGCAGCAGGAGTGGAGATGAAAGCCTCTATTGTGGAAGAGCTCATCTCCATATTCATCCGTATCGTTTTCACAATATGAGGGGCACTATGGAGAAGAGGGGAAGCACTATGGTGGCCCTATATACTGGCACAACATGGGTGGGGGCACTATGGAGAAGAGGGGAAGCACTATGGGGGGCCCTATATACTGGCACATTATGGAGGGGGCACTATGGAGATGAGGGGAAGCACTATGGGGGCCCTATATACTGGCACATTATGGGGGGCACCATGGGGCCCTATATACTGGCACATTATGGGGGGCACTATGGAGAAGAGGGGAAGGAGCATTATGGGGGCATCTACTGGGGCCCTATGTACTGGCATGCATTATTGGGGGGCTCTATGGAGAAGTGGGGGGGAAGGAGCACTATGGAGGCATCTACTGGGGGCTTTATGACGTGGCTCCGCATGGCTCCTAACTTTTTTAGCTGGCTCCTAGATTCCAAGGAAATTTGTCAAGCCCTGCTTTAGACCCTGTTTAGATTTCCGAGAACTAAATCTTATTACTGTCCGTGATCCTTATCCCCTTATTTTCTAAATTTCAATTTCTCTGCTTTTAAAACAGAAAGTGATACCTCATAAAATCTTGATTACTTAACATTCCCCATATGTCTACTTTGTGTTGACATCATTTTGTAAATGCCATTTTATTTTTTTAGGACGTTGGAAGGCTTAGAAGTTTAGAAGCAATTCTTAAAATTTTTTTAAAAAAAATTCAAAACCCACTTTTTAAGGACCAGTTCAGGTCTGAAGTCACATTGTGGGGCTTACACAGTGGAAACCCCCCATAAATGACCCCATTGTAGAAACTACACCCCTCAGGTTACTCAAAACTGAATTTACAAACTTTGTTAACTATTTAGGCGTTCCACAAGAATTAAAGGAAAATGGAGATGAAATTTCAAAATTTCACTTTTTTGGAAGATTTTCCATTTTAGTCCATTTTTTTCTTTAAAACATCAAGGGTTAACAGCCAAACAAAACTCAATATTTATTACCCTGATTCTGCGGTTTACAGAAATACCCCACATGATTTTTGATTGCTCTATATTACATTTTTGTGAGGCAAGGTGACAATGTTATTTTTTGAAACATTGATCTGGCACAGTAGATCATGCACTATTTTTATAGAGCAGGTTGTTACGGACGAAATGATATAAAAAATGTCTACTTTCTGGTTTGTTTGTTTATTTCAGTTTTTACATAATAAAGCATTTTTTTAAAAAAAATTATGTTTTTCTGTCTCCATTTTCTGAATGCCATATTTTTTTTATTTTTCTGCCGATCGTCTTGTGTAGGGACTTTTTTGCAGGAAGAGTTAATGTTTTTATTGGTACCATTTTTGGGTACATATGCTTTTTTGGGCATTCATTATTACACTTTAGGGTGCAAGATGACCAAAAAATTTGGTATTTTAGCACAGTTTTTATTTATTTATTTTTACAGCGTTCACCTAAGGGGTTATACAGTTGTGTTCAAAATTATTCAACCCCCAATGCTGTAAAGAGTTTTAGGGAATTTAGTGTACATTTGTAATTGTGTTCAGAATGAAATCTTACAAGGACTTTTTAAAGAACCAAATGCAACTAAAATGACATCAATTGTTTTTGTAATACAGTATTAAATGTTTTTTTTTGTGATTTCTTCATTGACACAATTATTTAACCCCTTAAAGACGACCACTCTTAAGAACAGAGGTTCATTCAAGTGTTTTCGATCAGGTATTGAAAACACCTGTGGATGTCAGGGAGCAGCAATCAAGCATAATAAGCACCAATTAGGCAGATGTAAAATGACTGTGATACTCAGCTCATTCTAGACATTTACTGGTGTGTTTACAAACATGGTGAAGTCAAGAGAATGGTCCAGGAAGACAAGAGAAGAGGTGATTTCTCTTCACAGGAAGGGCAATGGCTATAAGAAGATTGCAAAGATGTTAAACATACCAAGAGACACCATAGGAAGCATCATTCGCAAATTCAAGGCAAAGGGCACTGTTGAAACGCTACCTGGTCGTGGCAGAAAGAAGATGCTGACTTCGACTGCTGTGCGCTACCTTAAGCGTAAAGTGGAGAAAAGTCCCTGTGTGACTGCTGAGGAACTGAAAAAAGATTTGTCAGATGCGGGTACTGAAGTTTCAGCTCAGACAATAAGGCGCACACTGCGTAATGAAGGCCTCCATGCCAGAACTCCCAGGCGCACCCCCTTACTGTCTCCAAAGAATAAGAAGAGCCGACTGCAGTATGCCAAAAGCCATGTGGACAAAGCACAAAAGTTTTGGGATAGTGTTCTGTGGACTGATGAAACAAAATTAGAACTGTTTGGGCGCATGGATCAACGCTATGTTTGGAGGAGGCCTATGAAGAAAAGAACACCTTGCCTAATGTGAAGCATGGCGGGGGGTCAATCATGCTTTGGGACTGTTTTGCTTCTACAGGTACAGGGAAGCTTCAGCGTGTGTAAGGTACCATGAATTCTCTTCAGTACCAGGAGATATTGGATGAAAATGTGATGCAGTCCGTCACAAACCTGAGGCTTGGGAGACGTTGGACCTTTCAACAGGACAATGATCCCAAGCATACCTCCAAGTCTACTAGAGCATGGTTGCAGATTAAAGGCTGGAACATTTTGAAGTGGCCATCGCAGTCACCAGACTTAAATCCAATTGAGAACCTCTGGTGGGACTTAAAGAAAGCAGTTGCAGCGCTCAAGCCTAAGAATGTGACTGAACTGGAGGCTTTTGCCCATGAAGAATGGGCGAAGATACCCGTAGATCGCTGCAAGACACTTGTGTCAAGCTATGCTTCACATTTAAAAGCTGTGATAACTGGAAAAGGATGTTGTACTAAGATTGAATGTCACTTGGGGATTGAATAAAACTGATAATGATGTGAGCACAGAAAAGACATTTGTGGTTATTTCATTATAAATGTTATGTTATATTTGTCTGACTTACAAGTGCCTCTTTGATTTAATTGTAAACAAGATGACTGAAATGATCAAAATCAATGTCAAACTGGCCAAAACACTCAATTTCAGTGGGGGTTGAACAATTTTGAACACAACTGTATCATGTGATATTTTTATAGAGCAGGTTGTCACGGATGCAGCAATACATAATATTTATACTTTTTCTTATTTATTTAAGTTTTACACAATAATAGCATTTTTAAAACCACAAAAATTGATGTTTTAGTGTCTCCATAGTCTGGTAGCCATAGCTTTTTTATTTTTTGACCGATTGTCTTAGTTAGGGTCTCATTTTTTGTGGGATGAGGTGACGGTTTGATTGGTACTATTTTGGGGGGAATATGCCATTTTGATTGCTTGGTGTTGCACTTTATGTGATGGTAAAGAGGACTTTTCACTGGTCCACAGTTTATGAGGCAAATGTATATACATGCAGAGCGGCACCCAGGGATGACCCTGCACTTACTTGTATCCCTGGGTGCTGATCCGTTCGTCCTCTGTAGCCCCCGGTACCAGTGCACGCGCTTCTCCTATTTTTGCCTGAGGCGGAGACATCTTCTTTTGCCCTGGGCGTCTCCTTCTCCCAAGCCTAGAGCGCTGGCCAATCGCAGCGCTCAGCGAGATTCGAAGAATATGTGAGTTGATTATTCTGGAGATCTGAAACTTCAGATTACCATCTACCAAGACAGGAGGAGATGGCAAAGGAGATGGTTCAGCAGGTCCCACATAGTTCTTCAACAAAGACCTGTGAAAAACATTATGGATCTTCCAGGCCTGTGGAAGTTACAGACGAAATGCAACCGGATTAATAATGGCCGGGATTTTGTAACAATACATCTTGGGCCCAACTTCCAAGAGGGTATTTTCAACTTAAAGGGGTTCAGCACTTTGTTTAAAGAGTTGTTTGTTCCTTCAGGACTTTGACACAAGGTGTTCAAGGAACATCATGATACTGTCCTTGCGGGACACCCTGGGAGTAGATCCACGGTGGATCTTATTTAGTAACATAGTACATAAGGCCAAAAAAAGACATCTGTCCATCCAGTTCGGCCTGTCATCCTGCTAGTTGATCCAGAGGAAGGCAAAAAAAAGCCCTGTGAGGTAGAAGCCAATATTCCCCACTTAAGGGGAATAAAAAATTCCTTCCCAACTCCAATCAGGCAATCAGAATAACTCCCTGGATCAACAAATTATCTCTAGTAGCTATAACCTGTAATATTATTATACTCCAGAAATACATCCAGGCCCCTCTTGAATTCCTTTATTGTACTCACCATCACCACCTCCTCAGGCAGAGAGTTCCATGGTCTCACTGCTCTTACCGTAAATAATTCTCTTCTATGTTTGTGTGCAAACCTTCTTTCCTCCAGACGCAGAGGATGTCCCCTCGTCACAGTCCTGGGGATAAATAGATGATGGGAGAGATCTCTCTACTGACCCCTGATATATTTATACATAGTAATTAGATCTCCCCTCAGTCATCTTTTTTCTAAAGTGAATAACCCTAATTTTGATAATCTTTCAGTGTACTGTAGTTGCCCCATTCCAGTTATTACTTTTGTTGCTCTCCTCTGAACCCGCTCCAGCTCTGCTATGTCTGCCTTGTTCACAAGAGCCCAGAACTGTACACAATACTCCATGTGTGGTCTGACTAGCGATTTGTAAAGTGGTAGGACTATGTTCTCATCACGGGCATCTATGCCCCTTTTGATGCAACCCATTATCTTATTGGCCTTGGAGGCTGCTGCCTGACACTGGTTTTTGCAGCTTAGTTTGCTGTTTATTAAAATTCCTAGATCCTTTTCCATGTCAGTGTTACCGAGTGTTTTACCATTTAGTATGTACGGGTGACTTGCATTATTCCTTCCCATGTGCATAACTTTACATTTGTTAGTGTTAAACCTCATCTGGTGGCCAGGTTTAAGTTAATGTGTTGAGGGCTATGTGGCAGCTTGTGAGACCTGTGCACGTGCTAAGATGGCTCATACTCGGCTATCAGGATCTCTTCTTCCTTTGTCCATCCCTTCTTGTCCTTGGACGCATTAGTTTCACTAAATTACCCGGTTGTTCTGGGAAGACTGTGATTTTGGTGGTGGTGGACTGCTTCAGTAAGATTGCTCACTTTATACCATTATCAGGTTTGCCAAATGCTGAAGAGTTTATTGACAACATTGTGAGATTACACGGCATCCCCTCTGATGTGGTGTCTGATAGGGGGACGCAATTTGTTTCCAGGTTTTGGAAGGCGTTCTGTACTTGTCTGGGAGTTCAGTTGTCTTTCTCTTTGGCTTTCCATCCTCAGTCGAATGGACAAACTGAGCGCACTAACCAGAATCTGGAAACTTATTTGAGGTGTTTTGTCGCCGAGAATCAGGAGGAGTGGTCTTCGTTTTTGTCCTTGGCTGAGTTTGCCTTGAATAACCGTAGACAGAAGTTCACTGATAAGTCACAATTTTTTGGTGCATATGGGTTTACCCACAGTTTGGTACTTTCTCTGGGGCTGAATCCTCTGGTATACCTCTGAAGAGGAGAGATTCTCTTCTTCGTTGTCTTCTATCTGGGGGAAGATTCCAATTACATTTAAAGGGAATCTGTCACCAGCATATTAGCTAAAAAAATTTTTTCATGAATCCATGTGTAATAAATTACCTTCTTTCCATATGTGTTCTTGTTTTACTTGTGTGCCTTATCATTTCTTCAAAAAAACGCTTTTTCCGATATGCAAATTAAGCTGTAAGGAGCCCAGAAGGGTGTTATTCCTTTACCAAGGTGCCCAGGAACGTTCCCCTGATGTGCCGGGACCGCCTAAATTTTAAAAAGAAGAACGCCTCTAAGATGTAAAATCGCCTCCCAGAGGTGAGGCTAATATGCTGGTGACAGATTCCCTTTAAAAAAAATGGGCGTAAGATATAAACGGATGGCTGACAAGAAACGTATGACTTGGCCGGACCTGTGTGTGGCTGATTTGGTGTGGTTGTCCACCAAGAACATTAATGAGGTTCTGCACTTTGTTTAAACTGATGTATATCCTCTGGATGGATCAACAGCATCTGATCAGCGGGGGTCCGACACCCGGGACCCCCGCCTATCAGCTGATTGAGAAGGCAGCGGCGCTCCTGGAGCGCTGCGGCCTTCTCACTGTTTACTGCTGGCCCAGTGACTTCACAACTAGTATCAATTGGCCTGGGCGGGGCTAAGCTCCATTGAAGTGTACAATTGGGCCCAAGATGTATTGTTACAAAATCCCGGCCATTATTAATCCGGTTGCATTTCGTCTGTAACTTCCACAGGCCTGGAAGATCTATAATGTTTTTCACAGGTCTTTGTTTAAGAACTTTGTGGGACCTGCTGAACCATCTCCTTTGCCACCTCCTCCTGTCTTAGTAGATGGTAATCTGAAGTTTCAGATCTCCAGAATAATCAACTCATGTATTCTTCATGGCTCCCTTCAGTACCTGGTTCATTGGAAGGGATACGGTCCTGAAGAAAAAATGTGGGTCCCAGCGACCAATGTCAATGCTGGTCGCCTATCTGACAGATCTTTCTCTTGTTCCTTGCTGTTTGTTGTTGTGGGCAGGATCCCACCTCTCCACAGGTTCTGCTCATTAGCTGTTTAGTGGCTCTATTTATACCCGCCTCTCTCTGCAGCCCTTGCGGTTTATATTTCCTCCTGGAGGTCTCAGCTAGTGTTTGGAGGATCTCCTGCTCCCCGTCCATCTAAAGCTAAGTCCTCCTTCCTTCCCTTTTGTTGTGTATTTTAACTTGGCTTCAGGGAGACACTGGTTCCTTCATGGTGGAAGGAACCGGTTGTCTTTCTCCTGCTCCCTAGCTGAGGGTTTATTTCAGTTTCAGCAGGGCTTAAGTTCCAGCGCGTGAGTACTTCCACCTTTAGGATTTGCTCATGCTGTCAGCAGTCAGGGAAAGGCTTAGGGATTGTCAAGTGGTGACCTTTCCCTCTTCCCTAGCTTTGGGGCCTAGTCTGGTGTTTTGTTACTGTTGTTGTATTTGGCTTTCTTCCCTTCCCTCACCTACCATGACACTACTACTGAACGAGATGGACAAAGCTGCAAATCATAATGAGGTCATTATTATAGGGGACTTCAGCTACCCAGATATAGACTGGGAAACTGAAACCTGTAGATCTCATACAGAAAACAGGTTCTTGGCAATAACCAAAGACCAAAGACAATTACAATACTGGACTTACTACTAACCAATATACCTGACAGATCAAAAGATGTGCAGATTGGGGGAAACCTGGGAAATAGTGACCATCAAATAATAACCTTCCAATTGTCATCCAAAAGAGTGTTTCTTCAGGCAGGAACAAAAATACCAAACTTAAAAAAAGCTAAATTTAGCCAACTAAGAGAGACCATTATCCTAACTAACTGGGATAAAGTCCTAAAAAATAAAAATGCATCTAGAAAATTGGATATTTTTAAAAGCATTCTAAACTCTAATTGTGAGAGGTACATACATTATGGGAATCAAAGGGGAAGGAACAAGAAAAATGTGGATAAATAGAATTGTAAAAAAGCAATAAATGACAAAAAGAAAGCACTTAAATCACTAAAACTGGAGGGTAGCGAGGAACCATTGAAAAACTATAAAGAAAAAAATTGAATATGTAAAATACAAATAAAAGCAGACAAACTGGAGACAGAGAGATTAATTGCCAAAGAAAGTAAAAGGAACCCTAAAATGTTCTTCAATTATATAAATAGTAAAAAGTATAAATCTGAAGGTGTTGGCCCTTTACAGAGTGATGAGGGGGAAGTTGCAGACAGCGATGAGGTGAAAGCAAAGCTATTATAAAATATTTTCTCTCCACTGTATTCCATGGTCCATGGGCACAGGGAGCATCTGTCTCCTGTACCCGGCCGGACTGACAGGAAGTGCGCACATAGGTACAGGAAACAAAAGGGCCTGTACCCGTGGACCATACAGAGCTCGGCCACGCTACACCAGAGGTAGCGAAGGGAAGGAGGGGAGAAAGAGAATGACAAGAGGGGGAAAGAGAATGACAGGGTGGGGGAGAATGACAAGAGGGGGAAAGTGAAGAACAAGGGCGGGGATGACAAGGGGAGAAAGAGAATCACAAGAGGGGGAAAGAGAATGACATGGGGGGAATGACAAGAGGAGGAAAGTGAATGACGAGGGGGAAAGAGAATGAGAGGGGGGGTGACAAGAGGGGGAAAGAGAATGACAAGAGGGGGAAATAGCTGGGGGTTGTAGTGATGCGGGGACTGCAGAGGCTGAGCCCCAGCTGGGGGTTGTAGTGATGTGGGGACTGCAGAGGCTGAGCCCCAGCTGGGGTTGTAGTGATGCAGAGGCTGAGCCCCAGGTGGGAGTTGTAGGGATGTGTGGACTGCAGAGGCTGGGGGTTGTAGTGCTCAGTAAAGTGTCATGGTGCCCGCTGTGTTTGTGCCCTCCGGACCCCTCTGCCCTCCCCTCCAGACCCTGTAATCCTTGTAAGGGTTTCCACATGTCATGGCGGCCGCCAGGGGCGATCGCTTGGATGCTGGCAACGTCTGACATGTCATATAACCTATTGAAGAGTGGAAGCACTATGGGGGCCCTATATACTGGCACAATATGGGGGGCACTACGGAGAAGAGGGGAAGCACTATGGGGGCCCTATATACTGGCACAACATGGGGGGGCACTATGTAGAAGAGGGGAAGCACTATGGGGGCCCTATATACTGGCACATTATGGGGGGCTCTATATACTCGCACATTATGGGGGGCACTATGGAGAAGAGGGAAATGAGCACTATGGAGGCATCTACTGGGGGCCCTATGTACTGGCATGCATTATTGATGGGCTCTATGGAGAAGTGGGGGGTGGGGGAGGAGCACTATGGGGGCATCTACTGGGGGCTTTATGACGCGGCTCCGCCTGGCTTCTTACTTTTTTAGCTGGCTCCTAGATTCCAAGGAAATTTGTCAAGCCCTGCTGTACCACATAAAAGATTAATTTATAAAATGAGGATGCTTGGACTGGGAGAAAATATCTGTATATGGGTAAGTAAATGGCTCAGTGATAGAAAACATAGGGTGGTTATTAACGGTACACATTCAGATTGGGCCAGTGTCACTAGTGGGATATCACAGGGGTCAGTATTAGGCCCCAGTGGCATGCTATGGGAAGGGGGGGGCGGTCCGCCCCCAGATGTCAGCTATACAGGGAGTGCCATGCCACTGGCATCAGGCAGCAAACTGTGAGTGAGAGCGCATCCCAGCTGGCCATTGCCATTCAGTGACTCATTTACTGAATGGCTCAGGCGGGATGAGCGCAGCCAGCAGTGACAGAAAGACAGAGGAGGGGAGGTCACACAGAGTTGCAGCAGGGAAATCAGCTTATGAAGTAGCTTGCATGCTCTGATGAGTCAGGGAGAGCGCACACCTTTGAAGTGACCACCAGTGTGTGCAAAGATGCACTGCAGCCAAGCTGACCCTGCTTCTGCCTCAGTTAAAAAAAAAAAAGCACCCACTGTGATGTGTGTGTTTGAGGGCGTTACCTCACAGTTTTTTTTTTTGCCTTCCTCTGGATCAACTTGCAGGGTAACAGGCTGAACTGGATGGTCAGATGTCTTTTTTCAGCCTTATAAACTATGTTACTATTAGTGGTGCTCGCGGGATGCTTGGGTGCTCTAAAGAGCACCTGAGTATAATTGAAGTCAGTGGGAGAACCTGAGCATTAAACCTGGCACCCTCTGCTCTGAAAAGGGGAGGGTTCCTGGTTCATAGGAAAAGATCAGAAATTGATGGAAACACCACCAAAATGGTTCGGGAACAGCATGGAGAGGATAATAATACGCACAAAACCAAAGATGAAAAATAGATTTTAGAGGACAAATTGTTAGGAAACAATCTTTTGTGTATATTTACCTGTATATAAAGTGCAAGTGCTGCTGAAAATTACAAGCAAGAGGCACTCTGATACAACCTGAATATCACATAAATGAGGGCCTCATTCACATTGTGGTACAATTGTTCATGTAGTGGGACTCCTACACTCATAAAGCCAAAGCACTAAGTGAAAGGGCTGCCAAAAATTACAAGGAACCGGCACTCCAATACACTCTTTGTTACACATAAAGAAGGGCATCATACACATCCTTGAAAAATTATGATTGATGGCCTGCTGGTGACCCTCAAAAACATTTGGAGCAAGGGCCTGCTGATCTGACCATCTAAAACATTAGGGGCGAGGGCCTGCTGCTGAGCTGACCCTCTAAAACATTAGAGGTGAGGGTCTGCTGGTGAGCTGACCCTCTAAAAGATTGTAGGCGAGGGCCTGCTGGTGAGCTGACCCTCGAAAAGGTTGTAGGTGAGGGCCTGTAGGTGAGCTGACCCTGTAAAACATTATATGCGAGGGCCTGCAGGTGAGCTGACCCTGTAAAATATTATATGTAACATAGTAACATAGTATATAAGGCCGAAAAAAGACATTTGTCCATCCAGTTCGACCTGTTTCCTGCAAGTTGATCCAGAGGAAGGCAAAAAACCCCTGTGAGGTAGAGCCAATTTTCCCCACTTAAGGGGAAAAAATTCCTTCCCGACTCCAATCAGGCAGTCAGAATAACTCCCTGGATCAACGACCCATCTTTAGTAGCTATAGCCTGAAATATTATTACGCTCCAGAAATACATCCAGGCCCCTCTTGAATTCCTTTATTGTACTCACCATCACCACCTCCTCAGGCAGAGAGTTCCATAGTCTTACTGCTCTTACCGTGAAGAACCCTTTTCTATGTTTGTGTACAATCCTTCTTTCCTCGTCACAGTCACAGTCCTGGGCATAAATAGATGATGGGAGAGATCTCTGTACTGACCCCTGATATATTTATACATAGTTATTAGATCTCCCCTCAGTCGTCTTTTTTCTAAAGTGAATAACCCTAATTTTGATACCCTTTCAGGGTACTGTAGTTGCCCCATTCTAGTTATTACTTTAGTTGCCCTCCTCTGAACCCTCTCCAGCTCTGCTATGTCTGCCTTGTTCACAGGAGCCCAGAACTGTACACAGTACTCCATGTGTGGTCTGACTAGTGATTTATAAAGTGGTAAGACTATATTTTCATCACGGGCATCTATGACCCTTTTGATGCAACCCATTATCTTATTGGCCTTAGCAGCAGCTGCCTGACACTGGTTTTTACAGCTTAGTTTGTTATTTATTAAAATTCCTAGATCCTTTTCCATGTTAGTGTTACTGAGTGTTTTTCCATTTAGTATGTACGGGTGACTTGCATTATTCCTTCCCATGTGCATAACTTTACATTTGTCAGTGTTAAACCTCATCTGCCATTTCTCTGCCCAAGCCCCCAATCTATCCAGATCCCTCTGTATGTGAGGGCCTGAAGGTGAGCTGATCCTGTAAAAGATTGTAGGTGAGGACCTGCTGGTGAGCTGACCCTCTAAAAAACTATATGCAAGAGCCTGCAGGTGAGCTAACCCTGTAAAACATTATTTGCCAGGGCCTGCAGGTGAGCTGACCCTCTAAAAAATTATATGCGAGGGCCTGCAGGTGAGCTGACCCTGTAAAACATTATATGCGAGGGTCTGCAGATGAGCTGACCCTGTAAAAGATTTTAGATGAGGGCCTGCTAGTGAGCTGGCCCTCTAAAAAATTATAAGCAAGGGCCTGCAGGTGAGCTGACCCTCTAAAACATTATATGTGAGGGCCTGTAGGTGAGCTGACCCTGTAAAAGATTGTAAGTGAGGGCCTGCTGGTGAGCTGACCCTGTAAAACATTATATGCACGGGCCTGCAGGGGAGCTGACCCTGTAAAACATT
Organism: Bufotes viridis; assembly: GCA_033119425.1. Lineage (NCBI taxonomy): Eukaryota > Metazoa > Chordata > Amphibia > Anura > Bufonidae > Bufotes > Bufotes viridis. Next base: position 295,327,943 of record CM065592.1, read on the forward strand.
ATATGCAAGGGCCTGCAGGTGAGCTGACACTGTAAAACATTATATGCGAGGACTTGCAGGTGAGCTGACCCTGTAAAACATTATATGTGTGGGCCTGCAGGTGAGCTGACCCTGTAAAACATTATATGCGAGAAGAAATTTTAACACCAAATATCACCGCAGCTTATAATAAGGCATTTTCAACAGGTACATTTTCAAAAGAAATGCTTACAGCGCATATTATAACTCTCCCTAAATCAGAGAAAATCCCAGACTGTCCAAATAACCTGCACCCTATATCGCTTCTGAACGAAGATATTAAAATCTTCGCTAAAATACTAACGGAAAGATTGAAAACTTACATGCCACATCTCATACACCAAGACCAAATAGGGTTCACACCAGGTAGACAAGCCCAAGATGGGACCAGGAGAGTTCTAAACTTAATAACTAAAGCTAAACAAAATAAAGAGCCTTCTCTGCTGTTATCACTTGATGCAGAGAAGGCATTTGACCGTGTAAACTGGTCATATATGAAAAAGGTACTATATAAATTCAATATACCAGAACCCTTTGTTACAGCGGTCATGTCAATGTACTCAGCGCCCTCTGCTAGGGTCCTTTGTAACGATGTACTCTCAGACCACTTCGTCATTACCAACGGCACCAGACAAGGGTGTCCACTGTCACCCTTGCTATTCGTACTCCGCATTGAACCACTTGCAGCTCGAATAAGAGAAAATAAAAACATCACTGGCATAACGTCTGCAGGGTTTGAACACAAAATAGATTTGTTTGCAGAAGATGTCCTACTGACAACTACAAAGCCCAAAACCTCTATACCAAGCCTTCAATCCAAACTACAAAGAAACAGCAAATTATCTTATTACAAGATAAACTCAACAAAATCACATATACTCGGACTTAATATCCCCACACAGGACCAAATTAGACTACAACAAAAATTCCCTTACTCATGGAACACAAAAACAATTACCTACTTAGGGGTTAAACTAGCACAAAACAATAAAACAATCATAACACAAAACATTTCTGCAATCACAGAAAGCACAAAGAAAGAATTAGATAATTATCTAAAATCCAACTGGAGTTAGTTCGGCAGATTAACACTATACAAAATCTTTGTATTACCAAAAATCTCATATATACTCAGAGTTTTACCAATCCCCATTCCCAAAAAGTGTAACCTAACCAAACTACAATCACAAATTACAAACTTCATTTGGAACAAAAAAAGACCAAGGATTTCAACAAATATACTCCAAAAGAAAACGTCCAATGGAGGCATAAGCATGCCTATCATAATTGCTTACTATAAAGCTAATTTACTAAAGCAATCAACAGAATGGTTTAAACCCATTGAGAACCAAAAACACTGGGTAAAAATCGAAGCTGAAACAAACAATATAGAAAACTGGCAACATATAGTAATCAACGCAAAAAGGTCAAAAATCAAATCCCAACCCTTCACTCCAACAGTCAGAGCTGCACTCGAAACCTGGGACCCCAATGAATTCTCACACATAGATCAGGGAAGAATGTCCACACACAAGATCCCGATATCCTCATTACAATCCTACTTAGGATTAAACTCCATCTCAACCTGGTCTGACAAAGGCATCTCATACATGGAAGATGTGTTTCAAAATGGAAAATTGAGAAGCTTCAACTCTCTAAAAGAACAATACAACCTAAACTCAAAAGATATGAAGACTTACCAGAAACTCGCCTCTCATCTTGACAAATTCCCTGCACAAGCATCTCGAATCTCCAACAACATATCAGATCTACTTACAAACTCAAGGCAAAATAAAACAATCATCACCAAAGAAATCTTTGATATATACAACAGAAATATTCAACGTACTACCCTGCACTCACATATCAAATAGGAAACTGAACTCGGGAGAACCATACAATTAAAAGAATGGGAAATAGCTATCAACTACATGCACAAAGCAACCACCTGTATCTCACACAGAGAACAAATCTTTCAAATGCATTCAAGATGGTACTTCACCCCCAAAAAACTCCAAAACATATATCCAAAACACTCAGATCAATGTTGGAGAGGATGTGGAGGAATTGGAACAATAAAACATATCTTCTGGTCCTGCCCTAAATTGAAAAAGCTAGGCAAAGACTTAGAAAACGTCATCTTCATCATCTCAGAAGATAAAAATATCCACACACCAGAACTGATTCTTCTAAATATCGGTTTAGAAAAAATCCCAGCAAAAATAAGAATACCAATCTGCCACATCGCAATAGCTACAAGACTCCTCATAGCCAAACTATGGAAATCAACACAGATCCCAGATTTAAATGACATTATTTTTACTGTTTCTGTCAATTACAATGCAGAACAAGCTTTTGCATGGCACTCTGGAAGAGGAAAAAAATGCAGGGAAAACTGGATGAGCTGGTTAAAACACTACCCCAAAACAAAACATAAGTAACTAACCCACATTCCACCACAACATGCAACAACACATACCCACCCACCATTACAAAATCCTGTCTGAAGCCGAGGAGGAGAGAGAGAGAGGAGAGGAAAGAAAGTCATACGGTTAAATTTATTGAATCTGCAAAGTACAGCCACGCAGGCAGCACTGTAAGGCAAATGTTTTATGTTTTATGTTCTATGTTCTATATGTTATATTTGCTTGTTGACAACTTGAACCGAAATAGGCAATTCTCTGAATTAGTGATACACAGATTAGAAGGTAGTGCAATAGGAAGTGAGGTACTCCGTGAACCTAAAAGGCTCAATTGAGCCAAAGTGAATTTAAGCTAAAATGTTTATGTTCTACCTTACTCCAACACAACAAGCCTACTTAATAAATATACAACTAAGGCACAATTGCTATGACAAATTATAAAGTAAATGTTTTAACTTTACTGTGTTATACATGTATGTTTACTTATCGCAACAAAAGAAATGCAAGCAGAAAAAACATTAATACGTTATTGATGAATCACTTCAGATTTATTGTACCAACAATTATTCCAACATAAATCTATGTCTATTTATGTTAATACTAACTGATAAAATTCAATAAAAATCATTATTGAACAAAAAGGTTATATGGTTCAATCTTCTTTTTCTCCTCCTCCATCATATGAACATGCTTTTTAGGCTGCCCTGGCAAAATAATGTTTTATAGGGTCAGCAAAACTCTTGCATAGGTGCCAGAGGTGACACTCAGAGCCCTTTCTGTGGGCACGGTTACCCTTTAAAAAGTCTGTGGTGCACCAATATGCCTTACACTTTTCCTGCCAATCATCAGCGTCAGGTACGCCATAAATGACCCAGGCAGCAAATTGACTGTAGGTAGGCTACTATAGCTAAAAAATAAGGAACATGGAAGATATACTCTATTGGACTGTAGTATTCAGGGTAAATGATTGTGTGGGCACTTTGCTATAAATAAGTGTGTTTGTGGTTGCAGTTTGGGCAATCAGTCTCTAAAAGGGTCGCCATCACCTTCACTGTTTTAGAGGGTTAGCACACCTGGAGGCCCTGTGCTACATTATTTTAACTCTGTTTCATTGAGCCCAGGACCAAAGCCTCTGCGTAAATCATCAGCATCACGTCTACTTTCCCCTCCCTTTGTGTGCGGCTTCTTCATATTAATGGTTTTGTCTGTAGCTGTGGCGCAGATTGTTTTACTGTCCGCTAAAGATACAGTTTTCTGATGCAGGACAGTATTGAATACAAAAACCCACAGGTTGTGGACATTTTACACAGCCCAGATGAGTGGAACTTGTAATAGACACAGTGTTTTCAGATACAGTTCAGAATGGGATACAAAAACCCACAGGTTGTGGACACTTTACAAGGCCCAGATGAATTGAATTTGTAATATACACGCTATATTCAGATATAGTTCAGTATTGGAAGCAAAATACAACAGATTTCAGCCAGTAAACTAGGCTCGAGATAATGGAATTTGTAATATACACGCTGTATTCAGATGTAGCTCAGTATTGGAAGCAAAATACAACAAATTTCGGCCAGTATACTAGGCCAAAGATAATGGAATTTGTAATATACACACTGTATTCAGATATAGTTCAATATTGGAAGCAAAATACAACAGATTTCGGCCAGTAAACTAGGCCCAAGATAATGTAGAAAATAATTTCTCTGATGGTGCTGTGTATAACTCACTTGCAGGCACACTGTAGTGAATAAGCCACTTTTTATAATGTCTGCCCAAAATACTGCTTTTTGATGGTGCAGTGTCTATCTCACTAGCAGGCACACTGTAATGAATAAGCCCCTTTTTATAATGTCTGCCCAACACACTGCTTTCTGATGGCGCAGTGTATATCTCACTAGCAGGCACACTGTAGTGAATAAGCCCCTTTTTATAATGTCTGCCCAACACTGCTTTATGGTGGTGCAGTGTATATCTCACTAGCAGGCACACTGTAGTGAATTAGCCCCTTTTTATAATGTCTGCCCAACACACTGCTTTCTGATGGTGCAGTGTATATCTCACTAGAAGGCACACTGTAGTGAATAAACCCATTTTTATAATGTCTGTGCCACACACTGCTTTCTGATGGCGTACTGTGTATGTCACTAATCTGAAATCTTTCTGTCTTTTAGAAGATTGGGTACTTAAAAAGCGATTTTCAAGCCCTGCACTATCTATCCCTTCCTGAAGACGCCTGTCCCTGATAGTGCTGAATTAAACCCCTTCTTTGAAAAAAAACGGTGTTGCACTGCTGTCAAACACACACTGTAGTCCTTAAAAGGACTGTTTGGTCTTTCGATAAGGTTTTTGGAGTAAAATCAGTAAGTTTACAGCAAAAATCTGTCCCTGCCTACTGTCTGCTCTCCCTGACGTTAAATGATCCGAGCACTATCAACTGGTATCACGTGTTCCGGCCAGCCAATCAGTGTAACACTTACAGCTAACATGGCTATGGCCTTACTCTGAAGGGAATTACTAACCTGGACCTTGATTGGCTGCTTAGGAGTGGCCAAAGGTGCGGGAACGAGACTCGAGCAATGCGACGAACACATGTGGTGCTCGGCCGAGTTAAGCCAACCTCCATAGGGATGCTCGAGCCGATCCAATACTCGGCCGAGCATGCTCGCTCATCACTAGTAGCAATACTACCCGATAGTCATAGTTTGAGCAGAGCAAGGGTTCGCATCTATCTTTATCACTATTAAGTTACCGTGTATAATCATCTGATAGTATAGTATATCTCAGGATTGTAGGCGGGATGCTTGTATTACATTCTTACGTTTGAGAGGTAATAGGGAACTCTGGTATTCGTGTTAGAGCCATCTAGTGGCGAATTTAGGGCACTGCATATTACTGCGTGTTATTGCATACTATTGAGTTTTATATTGATTAAGCTTTGATTATCCAATAACCTAAAATACAATCATTTATATTTTTGCAAAGACACTTGTACCATGTTTTACTGATTGCATAATATAATTACGTTAATGAAGAATTCTTTTTGAGGTGTTTATATGTCCACCTCTAGGATCAATTCCCCTTGAAATTTTTCCACTCTGTGGTCTCCTCATGCTGCTGCTACCTCACATCTCTGTGGTCTCCTCATGCTGCTGCCACCATCATTATTATGTCACTAGGCCACTCTGTGGTCTCCTCATGCTGCTGCCACCTCAACACTCTGTGGTCACCTCATGCTGCTGTCACATCACCACTCTGAGGTCTCCCCATGCTGCTGCCACTCAACAATATGTCACTGGGACACTCTGTGGTCACCTCATGCTGCTGCCACATCACCACTCTGTGGTCTCCCCATGCTGCTGCCACCTCATCACTATGTCACTGGGCCACTCTGTGGTCTCCTCATGTTACTGACACCTCCCCACTCTGTGGTCTCCTCATGCTGCTGCCACCTCATTATTATGTCACTGGGCCACTCTGTGGTCTCCTTGTGCTGCTGCCACATTTCCACTCTGTGGTCTCCTCATGCTCCTGCTACCTCAATACTATGTCACTGAGCCACTCTGTGGTCTCCTTATGCTGCTGCCACATCCCTACTCTGTCACTGGGCCACTCTGTGGTCTCCTCATGCTGCTGCCACCTCACCACTCTGTGGTCTCCTTATGCTTCTGCCACCTCCACACTGTCACTGGGCCACTTTGTGGTCTTCTCATGCTGCTGCCACCTCACCACTCTGTGGTCTCCACATGCTGCTGCCACCTCAACACTTTGTCACTGGGCCACTCTGTGGTCTCCTCATGCTGCTGCCACATCACCACTCTGTGTTCTCATCATGCTGCTTCCACATCACCACTCTGTGGTCTCCTCATGCTGTTGCTACCTCAACACTATGCCACTGGGCCACTCTGTTGTCTCCTTATGCTGCTGGCACCTCACAACTCTGTGGTCTCTTCATGCTGCTGCCATATCACCACTCTGTGGTATCCTCATGCTGCTGCCACCTCACCACTCTGTGGTCTTCTCATGCTTCTGATACCTCAACACTGTCACTGGGCCACTCTGTGGTCTCATCATGCTTCTGCCACCTCCCAACTCTGTCACTGGGCCACTCTGTGGTCTACTTATGCTACTGCCACCTCAACACTCTGTGGTCTCATGCTGCTGCCACCTCACCACTATGTCACTGGGAAACTCTGTGGTATTGTCATGCTGCTGCCATCTCACCACTCTCTGATATACTCATGCTGCTGCCACCTTACCACTCTGTGAACTTCTTATGCTGTTCCCACCCTCCCCACTCCATGACTGGGCCACTATTTTGCCTTTTTGGCCTGGTTGACATCATAATTTATTTGACCCTTCTTCTGATCTGTCAGAAGGAAGAAAAAATGAGACATACAATGGATCCTGTCTATGTAGCAGCTTTAAGGCCTGTATGACATGGTGCCTATTTTGCATCAGAATTGGCTTATGATTTGGTAGCCAAAAGCAGGAGTGGGTAAAAGACACAGAAGACATGCAAATATTCCATTCACATGTCATCTCTGTTTTGGATCCACTCCTGTTTTTTTTTTTGGCTTTAGAAATACTGATGGATTACTGACCAAATGCTGACCGAGTGAAGGTGAATGCTCAACAGACAGGATCTGTTTTTTGAGGGTTATTGTTCTGACAGATCAGAGAAAGGGCAAAATAATCAGTGACGTCAACACAAACTTACTGCTGACACCCTCTCCACTCTGTCAGGGGGGCTCTACTTGTATAAGTGTTAAATAAAACAGGTTGTGTAGAAATCTATGTGTAATCAGCGAATCGGTGTCAAAGGAGTGCGCTCTTTCATGTTATAGTAGGATCTTGGGCCTCTGCACGGTTCTTTATACCTGGCGCTAACATTAACCTGTAAGCCTGATTTGACACTTGAGTTATTTAGTCAGTTTTGGCCGCATAACTGCCCAAATACATGAAGTGTTCAGTTATTCTAAATGCGACAGCTGTCACCTGCATCTTATATTGAACAAGATTACAGAAATATAGTGGCCAATATGGAGGAACTGTTCAGACCCAAAACACTGTAGCATGTTTCTCATTGGGGGAGCAGTCCCACCGCATGTGGACCACAGCAAACGACCATCCCCAGCAAAAAATGCGTACAATGGAGGATGCCGGCGTGGACAAAACTAAGCATTGTGCGGATGAAAATATATAAATCGCAGAAAATAAATGCACCAACCGGATATGCCACTGACTATACTAGCTAGTCATACAAACAGATATTAAAAGCTGAGACTTTTGCCAATATATTCCTGTCAGGAACACATTGGAGCCCCTCATGCACCACGACACGGTCTCTCAGCATGGCAAGGGGTCTTACCACTACACTAACTATGGTGTGAACACGGTCTGAAGGTGATGGAATCCTGCTCACAGCCAAACTTCCACACAACCGCATAGCAGGACAACTAATGCAATGTGAATAAAGCAAGACTTTAAGCCACACCCATATCAGACCGTGTGATGGAGGCTACCAGGTGCAAAAGAATGTGAATGCTTTATTCACATTGTATTAGTTGTCCTGCTATGCAGTTGTGTGGAAGCTTGGCTGTGAGCAGGATTCCATCACCTTCAGACCGTGTTCACACCATAGTTAGCGTAGTGGTAGGACCTCTTGCCATGCTGAGAGACCGTGACGTGGTGTATGAGGGGCTCCGATGTGTTCCTGACAGGAATATATTGGCAAAAGTCTCAGCTTTTAATATCTGCTTGTATGACTAGCTAGTATAGTCAGTGGCATATCCGTTTGGTGCATTTTTTTTCTGTGATTTATGCATCTTATATTGACTCACAGTATTGTTTTACTACCGCAGCAGGCTCCCTATGCATGTTACTGCAAGGCACAGTGTTCTACACCACTATACAGGCTCTCTGCAGCCAGGAAATAGCTATTTTTAAACGCGAATTGCCACAAATAAATTCGTATCCAATCTAATCTTTTTGGAAAATTCGGCGAGCCGACCAAATCAAATTTCTGAGAAATTCGCTCATCTCTAATTATGAACCTGGATGGCGGCTGTGAGAAGAGCATGGGTGGCCCTCCTAGGCATCAGCCCACTGGGAAATTTCCCTGTATGGTCTATGGCCAATCAACCTCTGCTCACTACTGACTATATACTGTATACTGTACGTCCTCTCACTACTGACTATATACTGTATACTGAATGTGCGCTCACTACTGACTATATACTGTATACTGAATGTGGATTGGATCAACTATATCTACTATAATCAGCAGAGATTTATAAGTTACACCAGAGATGCATTAAAGGGTATAGTGGAACAACTGCCACTCTGTGGTCTCCCCATGCTGCTGCCACCTCATCACTATGTCACTGGGCCACTGGGCCACTGGGGGGAGTTGCAGAAAGCGATGAGGATAAAGCCAAGCTATTAAATATTTTCTTCACCATTGTTTTCACTGAGGAAAATAAACTGTCAGATGAAATGCAAAATGTAAAAGTAAATTCCCCTTTAAAAGTGCCCTGTCTGACCCAGGAAGAAGTACAGCAGCGACTGAAAAAGATTAAAATAGACAAATCGCCAGGACCGGATGGCATACACCCCCGTATCCTAAGGGAATTTAGTGATGTCCTAGCCAGACCCTTATTTTTGATATTCACGGACTCCATACTGACAGGGAATGTTCCACCAGACTGGCGTATAGCAAATGTGGTGCCAATATTCAAAAAGGGTCCAAAAACAGAGCCTGGAAATTATAGGCCGGTAAGTTTAACATCTATTGTGGGTAAACTGTTTGAAGGTTTTGTAAGAGATGCTATCTTGGAGTATCTCAATGAAAATAAGCAAATTACACCATATCAGCATGGCTTCATGAGGGATCGGTCATGTCAAACTAATTTAATCAGTTTCTATGAGGAGGTAAATTCTAGACTTGACAGCGGCGAATCAATGGATGTCGTATATCTGGACTTCTCCAAAGCATTTGACGCTGTACCACATAAAAGGTTAGTATATAAAATGAGAACACTTGGACTAGGAGAAAATGTCTGTATGTGGGTAAGTAACTGGCTCAGTAATAGAAAACAGAGGGTGGTTATTAACGGTACACACTCAGATTGGGTCACGGTCACTAGTGGGGTACCTCAGGGTTCAGTATTGGGCCCTATTCTCTTCAATATATTTATTAATGATCTTGTAGAAGGCTTGCACAGTAATATATCAATTTTTGCAGATTACACTAAACTGTGTAAAGTAATTAACACTAAAGAGGACAGTTTTCTGCTACAGAGGGATCTGGATAGATTGGGGGCTTGGGCAGAGAAATGGCAGATGAGGTTTAACACTGACAAATGTAAAGTTATGCACATGGGAAGGAATAATGCAAGTCACCCGTACATACTACATGGTAAAACACACAGTAACACTGACATGGAAAAGGATCTAGGAATTTTAATAAATAACAAACTAAGCTGTAAAAACCAGTGTCAGGCAGCTGCTGCTAAGGCCAATAAGATAATGGGTTGCATCAAAAGGGGCATAGATGCCCGTGATGAAAATATAGTCTTACCACTTTATAAATCACTAGTCAGACCACACATGGAGTACTGTGTACAGTTCTGGGCTCCCGTGAACAAGGCAGACATAGCAGAGCTAGAGAGGGTCCAGAGGAGGGCAACTAAAGTAATAACTGGAATGGGGCAACTACAGTACCCCGAAAGGGTATCAAAATTAGGGTTATTCACTCTAGAAAAAAGACGACTGAGGGGAGATATAATAACTATGTATAAATATATCAGGGGTCAGTACAAAGATCTCTCCCATCATCTATTTATCCCCAGGACTGTGACTGTGACGAGGGGACATCCTCTGCGTCTGGAGGAAAGAAGGTTTGTACACAAACATAGAAAAGGGTTCTTCACGGTAAGAGCAGTAAGCTACTAAAGATGGGTCGTTGATCCAGGGAGTTATTCTGACTGCCTGATTGGAGTCGGGAAGGAATTTTTTCCCCTTAAGTGGGGAAAATTGGCTCTACCTCACAGGGGTTTTTTGCCTTCCTCTGGATCAACTTGCAGGAAACAGGTCGAACTGGATGGACAAATGTCTTTTTTCGGCCTTATATACTATGTTACTATGTTACTATGTAACTTGGGCCCACTAGTGTTATGGCATTCCAAAATAGAATGGCCCTGGACATGCTACTAGCAGAAAAAGGTGGTGTATGCAAAATGATCGGTGAAACCTGCTGTACTGTGATTCCTGATAACTTAGGCCCGAATGGTCAGGTTATGAATGTCCTGAAGGGACTTACTTCTCTGTCTGAAGAATTAAAGAGGAATTCCGGGGTCGATAGTTCATGGGAAAATTGGTTTGAAAACTATATTACAAATTGGAAACAGACCCTGTTACAAATTGGAACGGTTGTATTCGTTGTGCTATTGATTCTTGCAGTAATTGTCTGTTGTGTCATGCCTTGCATTAGGAGGCTCCTGCTCAAAGCTGTAGCTGAGGCTACCCCAGAGATGATTATGAGAGACTTTCATGAGGATGGGAGACAAAGTCCACTTAGGTCTGTCAGTCCTCCCCCTGCTTATGACGCCACCTGGAGATCATCGACCATAGGGACAGATATCTGACCCATATGTCCTTAAAAAACCAGTGTCATGGGAGGTTATCCACAAGGGATAGGTTTTCACGGAAGCTGGAGAAGTGGATGCTGTGGCATTGGGGCAGATGTGCTAGGCTTTCATTAGGGAAAGAATGAGGTCCAAGGGGGGACTGATAGAGATGTGGAAATCATTCTTATATTCAGCTAAGAAAGCTCCCATGTACTCCTGCTCTCAGACAAAATCTTATCTCCTCCAGAGAGCGAAGGTTCCATCCTACCAAAGAAACCACGCCTCCTTACTACGTCATATATGCTTCTCTGCTGTTAGTATTGACTCCATTACAAGATGGCCGACATAGCTGAATGTTTACATACCAGAGTTAGTAAAACAATGCACACTGCGCAGATGCCAAGTGTTATCTCTTTTCATATTTTCATATTCCAGCCAATGTAACAATGCCACATGTCTCAGAGGGAATGCCTCTCTGATGTCTATATAAACTGCTGTACTTCCTGTAATAAATTAGAAATTACGTTGACCACATTGTGTGTGTCACTGTTATTTTCTCCGTTCACGTAAAAGCCTTGGCTTACCACTAATTTGGAGCAGCAGAGCAAACATAATCAGCCCTGTTTGCAATCACATATTTTTCTACCACTGGAATGATTTGAACTATAAGTAATTTAAGTTAACATTCCCTACACGATAGATATGATTAGGTGAGCGGGGTGTAATAGAATTCAGTGACTGCACCGGGCCCCGCTGATATTAAATACCGGCCCCCACCCCCTGTATTAGGGGTCATTCACAATCACTACACAGGGATACTGTTATGGGGGGATCTGTGGATGACACATAGCATAAGATGCTATATATGTGTCATCCACAGATCCCCCCATAACAGTGCCATCCACAAATGCCCCCATAACAGTGCCTGCCATCCACAGATGCCCCCATAACAGTGCCATCCACAGATGCCCCCATAACAGTGCCATCCACAGATCCCTCCTTAACAGTGTTATCTACGGATGCTCACATAACAGTGCCTGCCATTCACAGATGCCCCCATAACAGTGCCATCCACAGATGCCCCCATAACAGTGCCATCCACAGATCCTCCCCATAACTCAGCCAGGTAATCAGGATAATAGTAGTAGGGAGGAGTACTCGAGTCTTGGAGATTGAATGTGCAATAATAAGGTGTTGGTCTACTACCGCCAGAGTCCAGACCAGAGTCCAGTGGTGCAGTGCAGTACAATCCCCCTGAGAGAGACACTGCAAGGTGAGGAAGGGCTGTGGTGAGTGGTGCGGGGAGTCAGTAGTGGATACATTTGTTAATATGCTGCTGCTGTTTTTTCTGTCCCTATTAGGAATAGCGATTTTTTTTTGCGAATATCGGCACTTCGTGAATATTTCGAATATAGCGCTATAAATTCGCTATTTAGAATATTCGTTGTTTTTTTTTCATTTGTTACCATTTATTTTTCAAAAGTATTACACTATTCATACTCACATGTCCAGAGGCTTCCCTGCTCCCTGCCATCTCCAGTCATTGTCCGTTGCTGCCTCCATCTACTTCCCCTGCTCATGGTGCGTCCACATCACCATGGGAACGCTTCCATGCTAGAATGTACTGTCGGATTTGAGAATTACGTAGAAATCGAATAATGCGAATATTGTAACTTGCTTTAATCGCATGACGATTTCTACTTAGACCTGGTTTAGTCTATGGTTGACTTTGTAGAAGGGAAGATGATAATATATATTTTTCTTCGTTGTGACTTATATGACGAATATATCCGTCATGTTCGCTAATTCTAACAGGCCAACCTTAGAACTGCATTATGGCCGACGCTGGTGAGACTGTGACCCCTGAGAAAAGCATGCGGACAAAGTCATCCAAGGCATGGGAGCACTTCTCTCAACATCCATCCAAAAAGTTGGTTGTCTGCAAAATCAGCAAAATCTGCAAAGCAGCGCTGGCGTGGCACGGAAGCACAACCGTGATGAACGAGCACCTGAGAAGGAAACATGTTGGCGTCACAGAGGAAAGAATAGCCTCGTAAGTAATAAATTATGTATTATGCAGGTAAAAAGCTCTTTCTGTCAAACATACTCATATATATGAAGGTGAGTAAGTTAGACAGAAATAGATTTTTTGTTTACTAATAAATTGCTTTTCAATCATTTCAGGAAGAGGCAGCACTCTATGAGTGAATTTGTACATGTAAATCCCCAATGTACACCAGCACAAGCTTCTATTCTCAAAGATGCTGTATTAAAAATGTTAGTCACTGACATGCGACCACTGTCCATGGTTGAAGACAAAGGATTCCAAAGCATGGTCAGTGCACTAAATCCTTCATACAAGCTTCCATCAAGAACCCATTTCACCACACTAATGGAGAGGAAGTACAAGGAGACCTTTCAACATGTGACGGATACTATTTACCATAATGAGAGCAGAATAGCGTTGACTGCAGACATATGGACCAGCGTAGCAACTGAGGCTTACCTTGGCAGCCACTACATAGGGGATGATTGGAAGATGAATTCCATCTGTCTGACAATCATGCCCTTGGAGGAGAGAAACACAGCTGCATACATTGCAGAATGGTTAGAGGAGGTTTTGGATAGATTTCAAATTCTACCTAAAAGAATTATTGCCCTTGTCCATGACTATGCTGCAAAAATGGTGGCTGCTGCGAACATCCTGGAGGAGAAGCATGGATGGTCCAGTATCCGCTGCACTGGCCACACTTTGCAGCTTTGCAGCCATTGATATAGCTGTCAGTGTTGCTAGAAAACTGGTTGAACACTTTAAAAAAAGTGAATTAGCCAGCACCAAGTTGAAGGAGAAGCAGAAGGAAATGGGTACAGCAGAACATAAGCTTGTGCAAGATGTCAGCATCAGATAGAACAGAACTTACTATATGGCTGACAGACTCCTTGAGCAAAGGTGGCCAGTTACTGCAACCCTGTCAGACCCATCAGTTACTGTGACAAAACCCCTATTTTAGGAATGCCCAGCCGGTTGTATTTCATCTGCTGTTCATGTAGTTAGCCTTATTTTCGCCCTTTACATGTACACAACCACCCCCCTCTGCCTGTGACGCAATTAGTAAACATAATGGACATTGCCTGTGACGCGATTAATGAGCACAATGGGCCATTGTAACTTGAAGAAGCACCCAGCAGGGCTTGGTCGTCGACCGCATGGAACTATGCCTGGCCCCTTTAATCTAATCATCTCCAGGATAGAGAGGAGAGAGGTTACTGTTCATGTGGGGGTGGGATATATCTGGCTGTGTATTGATTGGTCACTGTAGGTTGTGTGCCTGTCCTCTATCAGGTCCCCGGGGGAGTAGCCCTTGCTGGAGGACTTGCATAAAAGGCTAAGCTGTGGCCATCAATAAAGAGATCGTTTCACCCCTTCTTGAAGTCTTGACTCTTGTTTGGGGGGATTGGGAGCTAGAATCACCACACCTTTGGATTTACTTGGATTTCGGGAGACGCGGTACAGATTTACTCAGCGGGAGTGTGAGAAATCCATAACACTGTTGGCAAGCGCCGGGATTTTCTCCTGAATGGATATATTGAACCGAAAGAAGGAGTGAATGGCCCACAGTTACGAACGGCTCAAACGAACAACGTTAAAGGAACTACTGGAAGCTCGCGGCATAGTGGCAAGTAACAAGCCGAAAGCCACGATAATTGCCGAATTGCTAGAGAGCGACAGAACCAGCGACCAGAGATGCCAGAAGAAACCGAATTTCAAAAGGACATAAGATGGAGGCTTAGCAATTTGGGGCCCAACCCATCACAAGAGACTATCACCCAAATAATGGCACAAGCAACGCAAGCAGACAGTGCAAGAATACAAGCGACTGCGATACAACAACGGGATGTAATGGCACTACAGAGAGCTGCTAATGAACAGACACGTAAGATTAATTATGCTGCTTTTAAAGCCTTTACAGATGGCGAAATGGACATAGACAGTTATTTGCAGGATTTCGAACGACAATGTGCATTGGAGAGCCTGGAGAAAGATAACTGGGCTGGAATATTGAGCAGTACGCTATCAGGCCGAGCAGCGGAAGCCTAGAGAGCTATGACAAGGTAAAGGAAATATTGCTGGCCCGCTATGCCGTCACGCCAGAGGCATATAGGAAAAAGTTCAGGGCCCTCAGGAAAACGGACAGAGACACTTTTACCGAGTGGGCCTTCCGTATGCACTGCGCTGCCCGCAACTGGATGCAGGGGTGCCAGGCGACCACGTTGGCAGATGCCTTACAGTTGTTACTGCTAGAGCAGTTTTTTTATTTTTCTCCACCAGTAAAGATACCCAAGGGTGTTATGCAGCGTATTCACCCCCAGAACCCACTGAGCAATGGTCAGTGCTGCACGAGGTCAACCCCGTACAGGCCACTGGAAACAACCGAGCACATCACCGACAGTCAGTCCGCCTAAATGGACAGGAGGCTAGGGGCATTGAGAGACAGCGGAGCCATCATCACCCTGGTCCAACCTCACCGGGTCAAGTGGTCCCAACACACCGGATGCACCGTAGCTGTCCGGGTAGCTGGAGGGGCCCTCCATAAGATACCAACAGCCCGGGTTCATATGGACTGGGGTACGGGGCCTAAATCACTGGAGGTGGGGATTATGGCTGACCTGCCGGCCGAAGTGCTTCTGGGGAATGACTTGGGATGTATGACCTCCCAGTTTGTTACGCCCGCTCAGGAGGGAGCTTTACCCGTGACTAGAGTTGAGCGAACACCTAGATGTTCAGGTTCGAGAAGTTCGGGTTCGGGATCCCTTCATCCCGAACCCCATTAAAGTCAATGGGGACCCGAACTTTTGGGCACTAAAACGGCTGTAACAGAGTCCAGGAAAGGGCTAGAGGGCTGCAAAAGGCAGCAAAATGTAGGTAAATGCCCTGCAAACAAATATGGATATGGAAATGAATTAAAATAAAATAAAATAAATAAAGATTAACCAATATCAATTGGAGAGAGGTCCCATACCAGAGAATCATGCGTCATATCACCCACCACTGGAGAAGGCCACTTTCAGTTATTTCGGCTCCAGCACCCAGACAGAGGAGAGAGATCCCACAGCAATGAATAAGGCGTCATATCACCCACCACTGGAGAAGGCCACTTTCAGTTATTTAGGCCCCAGCACCCAGACAGAGGAGAGAGGTCCCACAGCAAGGAATAAGGCGTCATATCACCCACCACTGGAGAAGGTCACTTTCAGTTATTTAGGCCCCAGCACCCAGATAGAGGAGAGAGGTCCCACAGCAAGGAATAAGGCGTCATATCAGCCACCACTGGAGAAGGCCACTTTCAGTTATTTAGGCCCCAGCACCCAGACAGAGGAGAGAGGTCCCACAGGAAGGAAATCATGCGTCATATCACCCACCACTGGAGAAGGCCACTTTCAGTTATTTAAGCCCCAGCACCCAGACAGAGGAGAGAGGTCCCACAGCAAGGAATAAGGCGTCATATCACCCACCACTGGAGAAGGTCACTTTCAGTTATTTAGGCCCCAGCACCCAGATAGAGGAGAGAGGTCCCACAGCAAGGAATAAGGCGTCATATCAGCCACCACTGGAGAAGGCCACTTTCAGTTATTTAGGCCCCAGCACCCAGACAGAGGAGAGAGGTCCCACAGCAAGGAATCATGCGTCATATCACCCACCACTGGAGAAGGCCACTTTCAGTTATTTAAGCCCCAGCACCCAGACAGAGGAGAGAGGTCCCACAGCAAGGAATAAGGCGTCATATCACCCACCACTGGAGAAGGTCACTTTCAGTTATTTCGGCCCCAGCACCCAGACAGAGGAGAGAGGTCCCACAGCAAGGAATAAGGCGTCATATCACCCACCACTGGAGAAGGCCACTTCCAGTTATTTCGGCCCCAGCACCCAGACAGAGGAGAGAGGTCCCACAGCAAGGAATCATGCGTCATATCACCCACCACTGGAGAAGGCCACTTTCAGTTATTTCGGCCCCAGCACCCAGACAGAGGAGAGAGGTCCCACAGCAAGGAATAAGGCGTCATATCACCCACCACTGGAGAAGGCCACTTTCAGTTATTTAAGCCCCAGCACCCAGACAGAGGAGAGAGGTCCCACAGCAAGGAATAAGGCGTCATATCACCCACCACTGGAGAAGGTCACTTTCAGTTATTTCGGCCCCAGCACCCAGACAGAGGAGAGAGGTCCCACAGCAAGGAATAAGGCGTCATATCACCCACCACTGGAGAAGGCCACTTCCAGTTATTTCGGCCCCAGCACCCAGACAGAGGAGAGAGGTCCCACAGCAAGGAATCATGCGTCATATCACCCACCACTGGAGAAGGCCACTTTCAGTTATTTCGGCCCCAGCACCCAGACAGAGGAGAGAGGTCCCACAGCAAGGAATAAGGCGTCATATCACCCACCACTGGAGAAGGTCACTTTCAGTTATTTAGGCCCCAGCACCCAGACAGAGGAGAGAGGTCCCACAGCAAGGAATAAGGCGTCATATCACCCACCACTGGAGAAGGCCACTTTCAGTTATTTAGGCCCCAGCACCCAGACAGAGGAGAGAGGTCCCACAGCAAGGAATCATGCGTCATATCACCCACCACTGGAGAAGGCCACTTTCAGTTATTTAGGCCCCAGCACCCAGACAGAGGAGAGAGGTCCCACAGCAAGGAATAAGGCGTCATATCACCCACCACTGGAGAAGGCCACTTTCAGTTATTTAGGCCCCAGCACCCAGACAGAGGAGAGAGGTCCCACAGCAAGGAATAAGGCGTCATATCACCCACCACTGGAGAAGGCCACTTTCAGTTATTTAGGCCCCAGCACCCAGATAGAGGAGAGAGGTCCCACAGCAAGGAATAAGGCGTCATATCACCCACCACTGGAGAAGGTCACTTTCAGTTATTTAGGCCCCAGCACCCAGACAGAGGAGAGAGGTCCCACAGCAAGGAATAAGGCGTCATATCACCCACCACTGGAGAAGGCCACTTTCAGTTATTTAGGCCCCAGCACCCAGACAGAGGAGAGAGGTCCCACAGCAAGGAATAAGGCGTCATATCACCCACCACTGGAGAAGGCCACTTTCAGTTATTTCGGCCCCAGCACCCAGACAGAGGAGAGAGGTCCCACAGCAAGGAATAAGGCGTCATATCACCCACCACTGGAGAAGGCCACTTCCAGTTATTTCGGCCCCAGCACCCAGACAGAGGAGAGAGGTCCCACAGCAAGGAATAAGGCGTCATATCACCCACCACTGGAGAAGGTCACTTTCAGTTATTTCGGCCCCAGCACCCAGACAGAGGAGAGAGGTCCCACAGCAAGGAATCAGGCGTCATATCACCCACCACTGGAGAAGGCCACTTTCAGTTATTTCGGCCCCAGCACCCAGACAGAGGAGAGAGGTCCCACAGCAAGGAATCAGGCGTCATATCACCCACCACTGGAGAAGGCCACTTTCAGTTATTTAGGCCCCAGCACCCAGACAGAGGAGAGAGGTCCCACAGCAAGGAATAAGGCGTCATATCACCCACCACTGGAGAAGGTCACTTTCAGTTATTTAGGCCCCAGCACCCAGATAGAGGAGAGAGGTCCCACAGCAAGGAATTAGGCGTCATATCAGCCACCACTGGAGAAGGCCACTTTCAGTTATTTAGGCCCCAGCACCCAGACAGAGGGGAGAGGTCCCACAGCAAGGAATCATGCGTCATATCACCCACCACTGGAGAAGGCCACTTTTAGATATTTAAGCCCCAGCACCCAGACAGATGACAGAGGTCCCACAGCAAGGAATAAGGCGTCATATCACCCACCACTGGAGAAGGTCACTTTCAGTTATTTCGGCCCCAGCACCCAGACAGAGGAGAGAGGTCCCACAGCAAGGAATAAGGCGTCATATCACCCACCACTGGAGAAGGCCACTTCCAGTTATTTCGGCCCCAGCACCCAGACAGAGGAGAGAGGTCCCACAGCAAGGAATAAGGCGTCATATCACCCACCACTGGAGAAGGTCACTTTCAGTTATTTAGGCCCCAGCACCCAGACAGAGGAGAGAGGTCCCACAGCAAGGAATCATGCGTCATATCACCCACCACTGGAGAAGGCCACTTTCAGTTATTTAGGCCCCAGCACCCAGACAGAGGAGAGAGGTCCCACAGCAAGGAATCATGCGTCATATCACCCACCACTGGAGAAGGCCACTTTCAGTTATTTCGGCCCCAGAACCCAGACAGAGGAGAGAGGTCGCATGGCAGAGGTTCAGGCTTTATGTCACTTACCATTGTAACAGGCCACTTTCAGTTATTTAGGCCCCGGCGCCCAGATTGAGGAGAAGTTCATTCAACTTTGGTTGCACCGCAAGATCATGGCAAAGTTAAAAAAATGAGGATTCAAAAAGAAGCGCACCGGAGTACAAGAATACATGGTTGAGGTGAAGGCAGTTATAAATGTCTATCCTGCACAAGGGAGGGACAGGTTCTGTGCGATCCATGCCTGGTTCATTTTTATGAACATCAGCTTGTCCACGTTGACTGTGGACAGGTGGCTGCATTTGTCAGTAATGACGCACCCTGCTGTGCTAAATACACGTTCAGACAAAACGCTGGCCACCAGGCAGGCCAGCACCTTCAAGGCAGAAAATGCTAACTCTGGCCACGTGGACAATTTGGAGACCCAGAAGTTGAATGGGGACGAACCATCAGTCAGTATGTGGAGGGGTATGCAGATGTACTGTTCAACCATGTTAGTGAAATGCTGCCTCCTGCTAACATGTTCCGTATCAGGTGGTGGTGCAGTTAGCTGTGGCATGGAGACAAAACTTTTCCACATTTCTGCCATGCTAACTCTGCCCTCAGAGGAGCTGGCTATAACACAGCTGCATTGGCGACCTCTTGCTCCTCCTCTGCCTTCGCCTTGGGCTTCCACATGTTCCCCTGTGACATTTGGGAATGATCTCATGAGCGCGTCTACCAGCGTGCGCTTGTACTCGCACATCTTCCTATCACGCTCCAATGCAGGAAGGAAGGTGGGCACATTGTCTTTGTACCGGGGATCCAGCAGGGTGGCAACCCAGTAGTCCGCACACGTTAAAATGTGCGCAACTCTGCTGTCGTTGCGCAAGCACTGCAGCATGTAGTCGCTCATGTGTGCCAGGCTCCCCAGAGGTAAGGACAAGCTGTCCTCTGTGGGAGGCGTATCGTCATCGTCCTCCGTATCCCCCCAGCCACGCACCTGTGATGGGCCTGAGCTGTGTCGGGTGCAACCCGCTGTGAACCTCCTTCATCCTCATCCTCCTCCACCTCCTCCTCATCCTCCTCGTCCTCCAGTAGTGGGCCCTGGCTGGCCACATTTGTACCTGGCCTTTGCTGTTGCAAAAAACCTCCCTCTGAGCCACTTCTAACAGACTGGCTTGAAAGTGCTAAAAATTACCCCTCATACTCCTCCTCCTTCTGGGCCACCTCCTCTTCCATTATCTCCCTAAGCGTTTTCTCAAGGAGACATAGAAGTGGTATTGTAATGCTGATAACGGTGTCATCGCCACTGGCTATGTTGGTGAAGTACTCGAAACAGCGCAACAGAGCACACACGTATCGCATGGAGGCCCAATCACTGGTGGTGAAGTGGTGCTGTTCCGCAGTGCGACTGACGCGTGCGTGCTGCAGCTGAAACTCCACTATGGCCTGCTGCTGCTCGCACAGTCTCTCCAGCATGTGTAAGGTGGAGTTCCACCTGGTGGGCACGTCGCATATGAGGCGGTGAGAGGGAAGGCCGAAGTTCCGCTGTAGCGCAGACAGGCGAGCTGCGGCAGGATGTGAACGCCGGAAGCACGCACAGATGGCCCGCACTTTATGCAGCAGCTCTGACATGTCGGGGTAGTTGTGAATGAACTTCTGCATCACCAAATTCAACACATGCGCCAGGCAAGGGATGTGCGTCAAACCGGCTAGTCCCAGAGCTGCGACGAAATTTCGCCCAATATAGCACACCACCAGGCCGGGCTTGAGGCCCACCGGCAGAAACCACTCGTCGGTCTGTTGTTTAATACACCGCCACAACTCCTGCGCGGTGTGGAGTCTGTCCCCCAAACATATGAGTTTCAGAATGGCCTGCTGACGTTTACCGCGGGCTGTGCTGAAGTTGGTGGTGAAGGTGTGTGGCTGACTGGATGAGCTGGTGGAAGCAGAGGAGGAGGAAGCCGAGTAGGAGGAGGAGGCTACAGGAGGCAAAGAATGATGCCCTGCGATCCTTGGCGGCGGAAGGAAGTGCGCGAAGGAACTCTCTGCCTGGAGCCCAGCCGCCACTACATTTACCCAGTGTGCAGTTATGGAGATATAACGTCCCTGGCCGTGCTTACTGGTCCACGTATCTGTGGTTAGGTGGACCTTGCCACAGATGGCGTTGCGCAGTGCACACTTGATTTTATCGGATACTTGGTTGTGCAGGGAAGGCACGGCTGTCTTGAAGAAGTAGTGGCGGCTGGGAACAACATACTGTGGGACAGCCATGGCCATAAGCTGTCTGAAGCCGTCTGTGTCCACCAGCCTGAATGACAGCATTTCAAAGGCCAGTAGTTTAGAAATGCTGGCATTCAGGCCCAGGGCTCGAGGGTGGCTAGGTGGGAATTTACACTTTCTCTCCAAGGTTTGTGAGATGGAGAGCTGAACGCTGCCGTGTGACATGGTGGAGATGCTTGGTGACGCAGGTGGTGGTGTCGGTGGCACATTCTCTGTTTGGTGGGCGGCAGGTGCCAACATTCCTCCCGAGGCAGAGGAAGAGGCCGAGGCAGCAGCAGAAGAGGGAGCAGGGGGAGCCTGAGTGAGTTCCTTGCATTTAAGGTGTTTACTCCACTGCAGTTCATGCTTTGCATGTAGATGCCTGGTCATGCAGGTTGTGCTAAGGTTCAGAACGTTAATGCCTCTCTTCAGGCTCTGATGGCACAGCGTGCAAACCACTCGGGTCTTGTCGTCAGCACATTGTTTAAAGAAGTTCCATGCCAGGGAACACCTTGAAGCTGCCTTTGGGTTGCTCGGTCCCTGGTGGCGGTGGCCAGTAGCAGGCAAACTCTCTTGGCGGCGGCTGTTCTGCTTTTGCCCCCTGCTCCCTCTTTTGCTACGCTTTTGGCTCGGTCTCACCACTGCCTCTTCCTCTGAACTATGAAAGTCAGTGGCACGACCTTCATTCCATGTGGGGTCTAGGACCTCATCGTCCCCTGCATCATCTTCCACACAGTCTTCCTCCCTGACCTCCTGTTCGGTCTGCACACTGCAGAAAGACGCAGCAGTTGGCACCTGTGTTTCGTCATCATCAGAGACGTGCGGACTCCGATGAGGTGGTATTTGCATGTCCTCATCATCAGGAAACATCAGTGGTTGTGCATCAGTGCATTCTATGTCTTCCACCACTGGGAAAGGGCTAGGTGGATTCCCTTGGGAAACCATGCCAGCAGAGTCTTCAAACAGCATATGAGACTGCTGCATAACTTGAGGCTCAGACAGTTTCCCTGATATGCATGGGGGTGATGTGACAGACTGATGGGCTTGGTTTTCAAGCGCCACCTGTGCGCTTTCTGCAGAAGACTGGGTGTGAGATAATGTTGTGAACGTGCTGGATCCACTGTCGGCCACCCAATTGACTAGCGCCTGTACCTGCTCAGGCCTTACCATCCTTAGAACGGCAGTGGGCCCCACCAAATATCGCTGTAAATTCTGGCGGGTACTGGAACCTGAGATAGTTGGTTCACTAGGACGTGTGGCTGTGGCAGAATGGCCACGTCCTCTCCCAGCACCAAAGGGTCCAGTAACACCACCACTACCACGTCCCTTACTAGATGTTTTCCTCATTGTTACCGTTCCCCAAGCACCACAATAAGAAAACATTTTTTTGGCCCAATGTATTGATTTCAAATTCAGGTCTTTTTTTTACAGGCACCTAACACTATCTGCCTATTGATTTATGTATCGTATTACACTAATCCAAGCACAGCAGTAACCACTGATTTCGGGGAATATCTATTGTAGGACTAGTATTTAGGCCCTGGATGAAAGGTATCCTTTTATGAACAGATTTACAATTGGAGATGCACAGTAGCGTGTGAAAAAATATGTAGGATTATGCCTTCAGCAATTGTATTTGTGTAATATACCCTTTAACGGACAAAAATATATGGGAGATGCACGGTAGCCTGTGAAATTATTGAGGATGACCCTCTCAGCACTTGTGTATACACCTTAAGTGTATTATACCCTTTTACGGACAGATTAACACTTGGCCTGAAACACCTGGAACACCAGATTCAGGGTATTACTATATTGGCAAGTGAATTTCAACCCAGAACAAAATATATGTTTTGGTGGAAACTATTATACTTTGCCAGCCACTGCTGGGACATCAGATTCAGGGTATTGCTATTTTGGCAATTGAATTTCACCCCAGAACAAAATATAAGTTTTGGCGTATACTATTATACTTTGCCAGCCACTGCTGGGACACCAGATTCAGGGTATTGCTATTTTGGAGAGTGAATTTCACCCCAGAACAAAATATATGTTTTTGCGGATACTATTATACTTTGCCAGCCAGTGCTGGGACATCAGATTCAGGGTATTGCTATTTTCGCAATTAAAATTCACCCCAGAACAAAATATATGTTTTGGCGGACACTATTATACTTTGCCAGCCACTGCTGGGACACCAGATTCAGGGTATTGCTATTATGGCAAGTAAATTTCTCCCCAGAACAAAATATCTGTTTTGGCGGACACTATTATAATTTGCTAGCCACTGCTGGGACACCAGATTCAGGGTATTGCTATTTTGGCAATTGAATTTCACCCCAGAACAAAATATATGTTTTGGCGGACACTATTATACTTTGCCAGCCACTGCTGGGACACCAGATTCTGGGTATTGCTATTTTGGCAATTGAATTTCAGACAAAAACAAAATATATGTTTTGGCGGACACTATTATACTTTGCCAGCCACTGCTGGGACACGAGATTCAGGGTATTGCTATTTTGGCAATTGAACTTCACCTCAGAACAAAATATACACTGTTACGGACAGATTTAAACGAGGCTTGCAACTGCTGAAACACCAGATTCAGGGTATTGCTATTTTGGTAATTGAACTTCAAACCAGAACAAAACATATGTTTAGGCGGACACTATTATTCTTTGCCAGCCACTGCTGGGACACCAGATTCAGGGTATTGCTATTTTGGCAATTGAATTTTACCCCAGAACAAATTATATGTTTTGGCATATACTGTTATACTTTGCCAGCCACTGCTGGGACACCAGATTCAGGGTATTGCTATTTTGGCAAGTGAATTTTACCCCAGAACAAAATATATGTTTTGGCAGGCACTATTATACTTTGCCAGCCACTGCTGGGACATCTGATTCAGGGTATTGCTATTTTGCCAATTGAATTTCACCCCAGAACAAAATATACCCTGTTACGGACAGATTAAAACCAGGCCTGCAACTGCTGGAACAACAGATTCAGGGTATTGCTATTTTGGCCATTGAATTTAACCCCAGAACAAAATATGTGTTTTGGCGGACACTATTATACTTTGCCAGCCACTGCTGGGACACCAGATTAAGGGTATTGCTATTTTGGCAATTGAATTTCACCCCAGAACAAAATATACCCTGTTACAGACAGATTTGAACTAGTCCTGCAACTGCTGGAACACCAGATTCAGGGTATTGCTATTTTGGCAATTGAATATCACCCCAGAACAAAATATATATTTTGGCGGACACTACTTATACTTTGCCAGCCACTGCTAGGACACCAGATTCAGGGTATTGCTATTTTGGCAAGTGAATTTCACCCCAGAACAAAATATATGTTTTGGCATACACTATTATAATTTGCTAGCCACTGCTGGAACACCAGACTCAGGGTATTGCTATTTTGGCAATTGAATTTCAGCCCAGAACAAAATATATGTTTTGGCGGACACTATTATACTTTGCCAGCCACTGCTGGGACCCCAGATTCAGGGTATTGCTATTTTGGCAATTGAATTTCAGCCCAGAACAAAATATATGTTTTAGCGGACACTATTATACTTTGCCAGCCACTGCTGGGACACCAGATTCAGGGTATTGCTATTTTGGCAATTGAATTTCACCCCAGAACAAAATATACACTGTTACAGACAGATTTAAACCAGGCTTGCAACTGCTGAAACACCAGATTCAAGGTATTGCTATTTTGGTAATTGAACTTCAAACCAGAACAAAACATATGTTTTGGCGGACACTATTATACTTTGCCAGCCACTGCTGGGACACCAGATTCAGGGTATTGCTATTTTGGCAATTGAATTTTACCCCAGAACAAATTATATGTTTTGGCATATACTATTTTAGTTTGCCAGCCACTGCTGGGACACCAGATTCAGGGTATTGCTATTTTGGCAAGGGAATTTCACCCCAGAACAAAATATATGTTTTGGCAGGCACTATTATACTTTGCCAGTCACTGCTGGGACATCTGATTCAGGTTATTGCTATTTTGGCAATTGAATTTCAGCCCAGGACAAAATATATGTTTTAGCGGACACTATTATACTTTGCCAGCCACTGCTGGGACACCAGATTCAGGGTATTGCTATTTTGGCAATTGAATTTCACCCCAGAACAAAATATACACTGTTACGGACAGATTTAAACCAGGCTTGCAACTGCTGAAACACCAGATTCAAGGTATTGCTATTTTGGTAATTGAACTTCAAACCAGAACAAAACATATGTTTTGGCGGACACTATTATACTTTGCCAGCCACTGCTGGGACACCAGATTCAGGGTATTGCTATTTTGGCAATTGAATTTTACCCCAGAACAAATTATATGTTTTGGCATATACTATTTTAGTTTGCCAGCCACTGCTGGGACACCAGATTCAGGGTATTGCTATTTTGGCAAGTGAATTTCGCCCCAGAACAAAATATATGTTTTGGCAGGCACTATTATACTTTGCCAGCCACTGCTGGGACATCTGATTCAGGGTATTGCTATTTTTGCCAA
Organism: Bufotes viridis; assembly: GCA_033119425.1. Lineage (NCBI taxonomy): Eukaryota > Metazoa > Chordata > Amphibia > Anura > Bufonidae > Bufotes > Bufotes viridis. The sequence continues at coordinate 295,354,086 of CM065592.1, forward strand.
TTGAATTTCACCCCAGAACAAAATATATGTTTTGGCGGACACTATTATACTTTGCCAGCCACTGCTGGGACACCAGATTCAGGGTATTGCTATTTTGGCAAGTAAATTTCACCCCAGAACAAAATATATGTTTTGGCGGACACTATTCTACTTTGACAGCCACTACTGTGACACCTGATTCAGGGTATTGCTATTTTGGCAATTGAATTTCACCCCAGAACAAAATATAAGTTTTGGCGTATACTATTATACTTTTCCAGCCACTGCTGGGACACCAGATTCAAGGTATTGCTATTTTGGCAAGTGAATTTCACCTCAGAACAAAATATATGTTTTTGCGGATACTATTATACTTTGCCAGCCAGTGCTGGGACATCATATTCAGGGTATTGCTATTTTGGCAAGTAAAATTCACCCCAGAACAAAATATATGTTTTGGCGGACACTATTATACTTTGCCAGCCACTGCTGGGACCCCAGATTCAGGGTATTGCTATTTTGGCAAGTAAATTTCAACCCAGAACAAAATATATGTTTTAGCGGACACTATTATAATTTGCTAGCCACTGCTGGAACACCAGACTCAGGGTATTGCTATTTTGGCACTTGAGTTTCACCCCAGAACAAAATATACACTGTTACGGACAGATTTAAACCAGGCTTGCAACTGCTGAAACACCAGATTCAGGGTATTGCTATTTTGGTAATTGAACTTCAAACCAGAACAAAACATATGTTTTGGCGGACACTATTATACTTTGCCAGCCACTGCTGGGACACCAGATTCAGGGTATTGCTATTTTGGCAATTGAATTTCACCCCAGAACAAAATATATGTTTTGGCAGGCACTATTATACTTTGCCAGCCACTACTGGGACACCAGATTCAGGGTATTGCTATTTTGGCAAGTGAATTTCACCCCAGAACAAAATATATGTTTTGGCAGGCACTATTATACTTTGCCAGCCACTACTGGGACATCTGATTCAGGGTATTGCTATTTTTGCCAATTGAATTTCACCCCAGAACAAAATATACCATGTTACGGACAGATTAAAACCAGGCCTGCAACTGCTGGAACATCAGATTCTGGGTATTGCTATTTTGGCAATTGAATTTAACCCCAGAACAAAATATGTGTTTTGTCGGACACTATTATACTTTGCCAGCCACTGCTGGGACACCAGATTCAGTGTATTGCTATTATGGCAATTGAATTTCACCCCAGAACAAAATATATGGCGGACATTATTATACTTTGCCAGCCACTGCTGGGACAATTCAGATTCAGGGTATTGCTATTTTACAATTGAATTTTACCCCCAGAACAAATTATATGTTTTGGCATATACTATTTTGCTTTCTTTGCCAGCCACTCCTGGGACAACTCAGATCTCAGAGTATGGTGCTATTTGGCAAGTGAATTTCACCCCAGAACAAAATATATGTTTTGGCAGGCACTATTATACTTTGACAGCCACTGCTGGGACATCTGATTCAGGGTATTGCTATTTTTGCCAATTGAATTTCACCCCAGAACAAAATATACCCTGTTACAGATAGATTAAAACCAGGCCTGCAAATGCTGGAACAACAGATTCAGGGTATTGCTATTTTGGCAAATGAATTTAACCCCAGAACAAAATATGTGTTTTGGCGGACACTATTATACTTTGCCAGCCACTGCTGGGACACCAGATTCAGGGGATTGCTATTTTGGCATTTCAGTTCCACCCCAAAACAAAATATACCCTGTTACAGACAGATTTGAACTAGGCCTGCAACTGCTGGAACACCAGATTCAGGGTATTGATATTTTGGCAATTGAATATCACCCCAGAACAAAAAATATGTTTTGGCGGACACTATTATACTTTGCAAGCCACTGCTGGGACACCAGATTAAGGGTATTGCTATTTTGGCAAGTGAATTTCACCCCAGAACAAATTATATGTTTTGGAGGACACTATTATACTTTGCCAGCCACTGTTGCGACACCCGATTCAGGGTATTGCTATTTTGGCAATTGAATATCACCGCAGAACAAAATATATGTTTTGGCGGACACTATTATACTTTGCCAGCCACTGCTGGGACACCAGATTCAGGGTATTGCTATTTTGGCAATTGAATTTCACCCCAGAACAAAATATATGTTTTGGCGGACACTATTATACATTACCAGCCACTGCTGGGACACCAGATTCAGGGTATTGCTATTTTGGCAATTGAATTTCACCCCAGAACAAAATATATGTTTTGGCGTATACTATTATACTTTTCCAGCCACTGCTGGGACACCAGATTCAGGGTATTGCTATTTTGGCAAGTGAATTTCAACTCAGAACAAAATATATGTTTTTGCGGATACTATTATACTTTGCCAGCCAGTGCTGGGACATCAGATTCAGGGTATTGCTATTTTGGCAAGTAAAATACACCCCAGAACAAAATATATGTTTTGGCGGACACTATTATACTTTGCCAGCCACTGCTGGGACACCAGATTCAGGGTATTGCTATTTTGGCAATTGAATTTCAGCCCAGAACAAAATATATGTTTTAGCAGACACTATTATACTTTGCCAGCCACTGCTGGGACACCAGATTCAGGGTATTGCTATTTTGGCAATTGAATTCCACCCCAAAACAAAATATACCCTGTTACAGACAGATTTGAACTAGGCCTGCAACTGCTGGAACACCAGATTCAGGGTATTGCTATTTTGGCAAATGAATATCACCCCAGAACAAAATATATGTTTTGGCGGACACTATTATACTTTGCCAGCCACTGCTGGGACACCAGATTCAGGGTATTGCTATTTTGGCAAGTGAATTTCACCCCAGAACAAAATATATGTTTTGGAGGACACTATTATACTTTGCCAACCACTGTTGTGACACCCGATTCAGGGTATTGCTATTTTGGCAATTGAATATCACCGCAGAACAAAATATATGTTTTGGCGGACACTATTATACTTTGCCAGCCAGTGCTGGGACATCAGATTCAGGGTATTGCTATTTTGGCAAGTAAATTTCACCCCAGAACAAAATATATGTTTTGGCGGACACTATTATAATTTGCTAGCCACTGCTGGAACACCAGATTCAGGGTCTTGCTATTTTGGCAATTGAATTTCACCCCAGAACAAAATATACCCTGTTACAGACAGATTTGAACAAAGCCTGCAACTGCCGGAACACCAGATTCAGGGTATTGCTATTTTGGCAATTGAATATCACCCCAGAACAAAATATATGTTTTGGCGAACACTATTATACTATGCTAGCCACTGCTGGGACACCAGATTCAGGGTATTGCTATTTTTGCAATTGAATTTCAGCCCAGAACAAAATATATGTTTTGGCGGACACTATTATACTTTGCCAGCCACTGCTGGGACACCAGATTCAGGGTATTGCTATTTTGGCAATTGAATTTTACCCCAGAACAAATTATATGTTTTGGCATATACTATTTTACTTTGCCAGCAACTCCTGGGACACCAGATTCAGGGTATTGCAATTTTGGCAAGTGAATTTCACCCCAGAACAAAATATATGTTTTGGCAGGCACTATTATACTTTGACAGCCACTGCTGGGACATCTGATTCAGGGTATTGCTATTTTTGCCAATTGAATTTCACCCCAGAACAAAATACACCCTGTTACAGATAGATTAAAACCAGGCCTGCAAATGCTGGAACAACAGATTCAGGGTATTGCTATTTTGGCAATTGAATTTAACCCCAGAACAAAATATGTGTTTTGGCGGACACTATTATACTTTGCCAGCCACTGCTGGGACCCCAGATTCAGGGTATTGCTATTTTGGCAATTCAGTTCCACCCCAAAGCAAAATATACCCTGTTACAGACAGATTTGAACTAGGCCTGCAACTGCTTGAACACCAGATTCAGGGTATTGCTATTTTGGCAATTGAATATCACCCCAGAACAAAAAATATGTTTTGGCGGACACTATTATACTTTGCAAGTCACTGCTGGGACACCAGATTAAGGGTATTACTATTTTGGCAAGTGAATTTCACCCCAGAACAAAATATATCTTTTGGAGGACACTATTATACTTTGCCAGCCACTGTTGTGACACCCGATTCAGGGTATTGCTATTTTGGCAATTGAATATCACCGCAGAACAAAATATATGTTTTGGCGGACACTATTATACTTTGCCAGCCACTGCTGGGACACCAGATTCAGGGTATTGCTATTTTGGCAATTGAATTTCACCCCAGAACAAAATATATGTTTTGGTGGACACTATTATACTTTGCCAGCCACTGCTGGGACACCAGATTCAGGGTATTGCTATTTTGGCAAGTGAATTTCACCCCAGAACAAAATATATGTTTTGGAGGACACTATTATACTTTGCCAGCCACTGTTGTGACACCCGATTCAGGGTATTGCTATTTTGGCAATTGAATATCACCGCAGAACAAAACATATGTTTTGGCGGACACTATTATACTTTGCCAGCCACTGCTGGGACACCAGATTCAGGGTATTGCTATTTTGGCAATTGAATTTCACCCAAGAACAAAATATATGTTTTGGCGGACACTATTATACTTTGCCAGCCACTGCTGGGACACCAGATTCAGGGTATTGCTATTTTGACAATTGAATTTCACCCCAGAACAAAATATAAGTTTTGGCGTATACTATTATACTTTTCCAGCCACTGCTGGGACACCAGATTCAGGGTATTGCTATTTTGGCAAGTGAATTTCACCTCAGAACAAAATATATGTTTTTGCGGATACTATTATACTTTGCCAGCCAGTGCTGGGACATCAGATTCAGGGTATTGCTATTTTGGCAAGTAAAATTCACCCCACAACAAAATATATGTTTTGGCGGACACTATTATACTTTGCCAGCCACTGCTGGGACACCAGATTCAGGGTATTGCTATTTTGGCAATTGAATTTCAGCCCAGAACAAAATATATGTTTTAGCGGACACTATTATACTTTGCCAGCCACTGCTGGGACACCAGATTCAGGGTATTGCTATTTTGGCAATTGAATTTCACCCCAGAACAAAATATACACTGTTACGGACAGATTTAAACCAGGCTTGCAACTGCTGAAACACAATATTCAAGGTATTGCTATTTTGGTAATTGAACTTCAAACCAGAACAAAACATATGTTTTGGCGGAGACTATTATACTTTGCCAGCCACTGCTGGGACACCAGATTCAGGGTATTGCTATTTTGGCAATTGAATTTTACCCCAGAACAAATTATATGTTTTGGCATATACTATTTTACTTTGCCAGCCACTGCTGGGTCACCAGATTCAGGGTATTGCTATTTTGGCAAGTGAATTTCACCCCAGAACAAAATATATGTTTTGGCAGGCACTATTATACTTTGCCAGCCACTGCTGGGACATCTGATTCAGGGTATTACTATTTTTGCCAATTGAATTTCACCCCAGAACAAAATATATGTTTTGGCGGACACTATTATACTTTGCCAGCCACTGCTGGGACACCAAATACAGGGTATGGCTATTTTGGCAAGTGAATTTCACCCCAGAACAAAATATATGTTTTTGCGGACACTATTATACTTTGCCAGCCACTGCTGGGACACCAGATTCAGGGTATTGCTATTTTGGCAAGTAAATTTCACCCCAGAACAAAATATATGTTTTGGCGGACACTATTCTACTTTGCCAGCCACTACTGTGACACCTGATTCAGGGTATTGCTATTTTGGCAATTGAATTTCACCCCAGAACAAAATATAAGTTTTGGCGTATACTATTATACTTTTTCAGCCACTGCTGCGACACCAGATTCAAGTTATTGCTATTTTGGCAAGTGAATTTCACCTCAGAACAAAATATATGTTTTTGCGGATACTATTATACTTTGCCAGCCAGTGCTGGGACATCAGATTCAGGGTATTGCTATTTTGGCAAGTAAAATTCAACCCAGAACAAAATATATGTTTTGCCGGACACTATTATACTTTGCCAGCCACTGCTGGGACCCCAGATTCAGGGTATTGCTATTTTGGCAATTGAATTTCAGCCCAGAACAAAATATATGTTTTAGCGGACACTATTATACTTTGCCAGCCACTGCTGGGACACCAGATTCAGGGTATTGCTATTTTGGCAATTGAATTTCACCCCAGAACAAAATATACACTGTTACGGACAGTTTTAAACCAGGCTTGCAACTGCTGAAACACCAGATTCAGGGTATTGCTATTTTGGTAATTGAACTTCAAACCAGAACAAAACATATGTTTTGGCGGACACTATTATACTTTGCCAGCCACTGCTGGGACACCAGATTCAGGGTATTGCTATTTTGGCAATTGAATTTCACCCCAGAACAAAATATATGTTTTGGCATGCAGTATTATACTTTGCCAGCCACTGCTGGGACATCTGATTCAGGGTATTGCTATTTTTGCCAATTGAATTTCACCCCAGAACAAAATATACCCTGTTACGGACAGATTAAAACCAGGCCTGTAACTGCTGGAACAACAGATTCAGGGTATTGCTAATTTGGCAATTGAATTTAACCCCAGAACAAAATATGTGTTTTGGCGGACACTATTATACTTTGCCAGCCACTGCTGGGACACCAGATTCAGTGTATTGCTATTTTGGCAATTGAATTTCACCCCAGAACAAAATATATCCTGTTACAGACAGATTTGAACTAGGCCTGCAACTGCCGGAACACCAGATTCAGGGTATTGCTATTTTGGCAATTGAATATCACCCCAGAACAAAATATATGTTTTGGCGAACACTATTATACTATGCCAGCCACTGCTGGAACACTAGACTCAGGGTATTGCTATTTTGGCAATTGAACTTCAGCCCAGAACAAAATATAAGTTTTGGCGGACACTATTATACTTTTCCAGCCACTGCTGGGACACCAGATTCAGGGTATTGCTATTTTGGCAATTGAATTTCAGCCCAGAACAAAATATATGGTTTAGCGGACACTATTATACATTGCCAGCCACTGCTGGGACACCAGATTCAGGGTATTGCTATTTTGGCAATTGAATATCACCCCAGAACAAAATATATGTTTTGGCGAACACTATTATACTTTGCCAGCCACTGCTGGGACACCAGATTCAGGGTATTGCTATTTTGGCAATTGAATTTCAGCCCAGAACAAAATCTATGTTTTGGCGGACACTATTATACTTTGCCAGCCACTGCTGGGACACCAGATTCAGGGTATTGCTATTTTGGCAATTGAATTTCACCCCAGAACAAAATATACAATGTTACAGACAGATTTAAACCAGGCTTGCAAGTGCTGAAACACCAGATTCAGGGTATTGCTATTTTGGTAATTGAACTTCAAACCAGAACAAAACATATGTTTTGGCGGACACTATTATACTTTGCCAGCCACTACTGTGACACCTGATTCTGGGTATTGCTATTTTGGCAATTGAATTTCAACCCAGAACAAAATATAAGTTTTGGCGTATACTATTATACTTTGCCAGCCACTGCTGGGACACCAGATTAAGGGTAATTCTATTTTGTCAAGTAAATTTCACCCCAGAACAAAATATATGTTTTGGCGGACACTATTATACTTTACCAGCCACTACTGTGACACCTGATTCTGGGTATTGCTATTTTGGCAATTGAATTTCACCCCAGAACAAAATATAAGTTTTGGCGTATACTATTATACTTTGCCAGCCACTGCTGGGACACCAGATTAAGGGTAATTCTATTTTGGCAAGTGAATTTCACCCCAGAGCAAAATATATGTTTTTGCGGATACTATTATACTTTGCCAGCCAGTGCTGGGACATCAGATTCAGAGTATTGCTATTTTGGCAATTGAATTTAACCCCAGAAGAAAATATATGTTTTTGCGGATACTATTATACTTTGCCAGCCAGTGCTGGGACATCATATTCAGGGTATTGCTATTTTGGCAAGTAAATTTCACCCCAGAACAAAATATATGTTTTGGCGGACACTATTATAATTTGCTAGCCACTGCTGGAACACCAGATTCAGGGTATTGCTATTTTGGCAATTGAATTTCACCCCAGAGCAAAATATAACCTGTTACAGACAGATTTGAACAAAGCCTGCAACTGCCGGAACACCAGATTAAGGGTATTGCTATTTTGGCAATTGAATATCACTGCAGAACAAAATATATGTTTTGGAGGACACTATTATACTATGCCAGCCACTGCTGGGACACCAGATTAAGGGTAATTCTATTTTGTCAAGTAAATTTCACCCCAGAACAAAATATATGTTTTGGCGGACACTAATATACTTTGCCAGCCACTGCTGGGACACCAGATTCAGGGTATTGCTATTTTGGCAATTGAATTTTACCCCAGAACAAATTATATGTTTTGGCATATACTATTTTACTTTGCCAGCCACTCCTGGGACACCAGATTCAGGGTATTGCAATTTTGGCAAGTGAATTTCATCCCAGAACAAAATATATGTTTTGGCAGGCACTATTATACTTTGACAGCCACTGCTGGGACATCTGATTCAGGGTATTGCTATTTTTGCCAATTGAATTTCACCCCAGAACAAAATATACCCTGTTACAGATAGATTAAAACCAGGCCTGCAAATGCTGGAACAACAGATTCAGGGTATTGCTATTTTGGCAATTGAATTTAACCCCAGAACAAAATATGTGTTTTGGCGGACACTATTATACTTTGCCAGCCACTGCTGGGACCCCAGATTCAGGGTATTGCTATTTTGGCAATTCAGTTCCACCCCAAAACAAAATATACCCTGTTACAGACAGATTTGAACTAGGCCTGCAACTGCTGGAACACCAGATTCAGGGTATTGCTATTTTGGCAATTGAATATCACCCCAGAACAAAAAATATGTTTTGGCGGACACTATTATACTTTGCAAGCCACTGCTGGGACACCAGATTAAGGGTATTGCTATTTTGGCAAGTGAATTTCACCCCAGAACAAAATATATCTTTTGGAGGACACTATTATACTTTGCCAGCCACTGTTGTGACACCCGATTCAGGGTATTGCTATTTTGGCAATTGAATATCACCGCAGAACAAAATATATGTTTTGCCGGACACTATTATACTTTGCCAGCCACTGCTGGGACACCAGATTCAGGGTATTGCTATTTTGGCAATTGAATTTCACCCCAGAACAAAATATATGTTTTGGCGGACACTATTATACTTTGCCAGCCACTGCTGGGACACCAGATTCAGGGTATTGCTATTTTGGCAAGTGAATTTCACCCCAGAACAAAATATATGTTTTGGAGGACACTATTATACTTTGCCAGCCACTGTTGTGACACCCGATTCAGGGTATTGCTATTTTGGCAATTGAATATCACCGCAGAACAAAACATATGTTTTGGCGGACACTATTATACTTTGCCAGCCACTGCTGGGACACCAGATTCAGGGTATTGCTATTTTGGCAATTGAATTTCACCCAAAAACAAAATATATGTTTTGGCGGACACTATTATACTTTGCCAGCCACTGCTGGGACACCAGATTCAGGGTATTGCTATTTTGACAATTGATTTTCACCCCAGTACAAAATATAAGTTTTGGCGTATACTATTATACTTTTCCAGCCACTGCTGGGACACCAGATTCAGGGTATTGCTATTTTGGCAAGTGAATTTCACCTCAGAACAAAATATATGTTTTTGCGGATACTATTATACTTTGCCAGCCAGTGCTGGGACATCAGATTCAGGGTATTGCTATTTTGGCAAGTAAAATTCACCCCAGAACAAAATATATGTTTTGGCGGACACTATTATACTTTGCCAGCCACTGCTGGGACATCAGATTCAGGGTATTGCTATTTTGGCAATTGAATTTCAGCCCAGAACAAAATATATGTTTTAGCGGACACTATTATACTTTGCCAGCCACTGCTGGGACACCAGATTCAGGGTATTGCTATTTTGGCAATTGAATTTCACCCCAGAACAAAATATACAATGTTACGGACAGATTTAAACCAGGCTTGCAACTGCTGAAACACAATATTCAAGGTATTGCTATTTTGGTAATTGAACTTCAAACCAGAACAAAACATATGTTTTGGCGGACACTATTATACTTTGCCAGCCACTGCTGGGACACCAGATTCAGGGTATTGCTATTTTGGCAATTGAATTTTACCCCAGAACAAATTATATGTTTTGGCATATACTATTTTACTTTGCCAGCCACTGCTGGGTCACCAGATTCAGGGTATTGCTATTTTGGCAAGTGAATTTCACCCCAGAACAAAATATATGTTTTGGCAGGCACTATTATACTTTGCCAGCCACTGCTGGGACATCTGATTCAGGGTATTGCTATTTTTGCCAATTGAATTTCACCCCAGAACAAAATATATGTTTTGGCGGACACTATTATACTTTGCCAGCCACTGCTGGGACACCAAATACAGGGTATGGCTATTTTGGCAAGTGAATTTCACCCCAGAACAAAATATATGTTTTTGCGGACACTATTATACTTTGCCAGCCACTGCTGGGACACCAGATTCAGGGTATTGCTATTTTGGCAAGTAAATTTCACCCCAGAACAAAATATATGTTTTGGCGGACACTATTCTACTTTGCCAGCCACTACTGTGACACCTGATTCAGGGTATTGCTATTTTGGCAATTGAATTTCACCCCAGAACAAAATATAAGTTTTGGCGTATACTATTATACTTTTCCAGCCACTGCTGGGACACCAGATTCAAGTTATTGCTATTTTGGCAAGTGAATTTCACCTCAGAACAAAATATATGTTTTTGCGGGTACTATTATACTTTGCCAGCCAGTGCTGGGACATCAGATTCAGGGTATTGCTATTTTGGCAATTAAAATTCAACCCAGAACAAAATATATGTTTTGGCGGACACTATTATACTTTGCCAGCCACTGCTGGGACCCCAGATTCAGGGTATTGCTATTTTGGCAATTGAATTTCAGCCCAGAACAAAATATATGTTTTAGCGGACACTATTATACTTTGCCAGCCACTGCTGGGACACCAGATTCAGGGTATTGCTATTTTTGCAATTGAATTTCACCCCAGAACAAAATATACACTGTTACGGACAGTATTAAACCAGGCTTGCAACTGCTGAAACACCAGATTCAGGGTATTGCTATTTTGGTAATTGAACTTCAAACCAGAACAAAACATATGTTTTGGCGGACACTATTATACTTTGCCAGCCACTGCTGGGACACCAGATTCAGGGTATTGCTATTTTGGCAATTGAATTTCACCCCAGAACAAAATATATGTTTTGGCATGCACTATTATACTTTGCCAGCCACTGCTGGGACATCTGATTCAGGGTATTGCTATTTTTGCCAATTGAATTTCACCCCAGAACAAAATATACCCTGTTACGGACAGATTAAAACCAGGCCTGCAACTGCTGGAACAACAGATTCAGGGTATTGCTATTTTGGCAAGTAAATTTCACCCCAGAACAAAATATATGTTTTGCCGGACACTATTCTACTTTGCCAGCCACTACTGTGACACCTGATTCAGGGTATTGCTATTTTGGCAATTGAATTTCACCCCAGAACAAAATATAAGTTTTGGCGTATACTATTATACTTTTCCAGCCACTGCTGGGACACCAGATTCAAGTTATTGCTATTTTGGCAAGTGAATTTCACCTCAGAACAAAATATATGTTTTTGCGGATACTATTATACTTTGCCAGCCAGTGCTGGGACATCAGATTCAGGGTATTGCTATTTTGGCAAGTAAAATTCAACCCAGAACAAAATATATGTTTTGGCGGACACTATTATACTTTGCCAGCCACTGCTGGGACCCCAGATTCAGGGTATTGCTATTTTGGCAATTGAATTTCAGCCCAGAACAAAATATATGTTTTAGCGGACACTATTATACTTTGCCAGCCACTGCTGGGACACCAGATTCAGGGTATTGCTATTTTTGCAATTGAATTTCACCCCAGAACAAAATATACACTGTTACGGACAGTTTTAAACCAGGCTTGCAACTGCTGAAACACCAGATTCAGGGTATTGCTATTTTGGTAATTGAACTTCAAACCAGAACAAAACATATGTTTTGGCGGACACTATTATACTTTGCCAGCCACTGCTGGGACACCAGATTCAGGGTATTGCTATTTTGGCAATTGAATTTCACCCCAGAACAAAATATATGTTTTGGCATGCACTATTATACTTTGCCAGCCACTGCTGGGACATCTGATTCAGGGTATTGCTATTTTTGCCAATTGAATTTCACCCCAGAACAAAATATACCCTGTTACGGACAGATTAAAACCAGGCCTGCAACTGCTGGAACAACAGATTCAGGGTATTGCTAATTTGGCAATTGAATTTAACCCCAGAACAAAATATGTGTTTTGGCGGACACTATTATACTTTGCCAGCCACTGCTGGGACACCAGATTCAGTGTATTGCTATTTTGGCAATTGAATTTCACCCCAGAACAAAATATACCCTGTTACAGACAGATTTGAACTAGGCCTGCAACTGCCGGAACACCAGATTCAGGGTATTGCTATTTTGGCAATTGAATATCACCCCAGAACAAAATATATGTTTTGGCGAACACTATTATACTATGCCAGCCACTGCTGGAACACTAGACTCAGGGTATTGCTATTTTGGCAATTGAATTTCAGCCCAGAACAAAATATAAGTTTTGGCGGACACTATTATACTTTGCCAGCCACTGCTGGGACACCAGATTCAGGGTATTGCTATTTTGGCAATTGAATTTCAGCCCAGAACAAAATATATGTTTTAGCGGACACTATTATACATTGCCAGCCACTGCTGGGACACCAGATTCAGTATATTGCTATTTTGGCAATTGAATATCACCCCAGAAAAAAATATATGTTTTGGCGAACACTATTATACTTTGCCAGCCACTGCTGGGACACCAGATTCAGGGTATTGCTATTTTGGCAATTGAATTTCAGCCCAGAACAAAATGTATGTTTTGGCGGAAACTATTATACTTTGCCAGCCACTGCTGGGACACCAGATTCAGGGTATTGCTATTTTGGCAATTGAATTTCACCCCAGAACAAAATATACAATGTTACGGACAGATTTAAACCAGGCTTGCAAGTGCTGAAACACCAGATTCAGGGTATTGCTATTTTGGTAATTGAACTTCAAACCAGAACAAAACATATGTTTTGGCGGACACTATTATACTTTGCCAGCCACTACTGGGACACCAGATTCAGGGTATTGCTATTTTGGCAATTGAATTTTACCCCAGAACAAATTATATGTTTTGTCATATACTATTTTTCTTTGCCAGCCACTCCTGGGACATGAGATTCAGTGTATTGCTATTTTGGCAAGTGAATTTTACCCCAGAACAAAATATATGTTTTGGTAGGCACTATTATACTTTGTCAGCCACTGCTGGGACATCTGATTCAGGGTATTGCTATTTTTGCCAATTGAATTTCACCCCAGAACAAAATATACCCTGTTACGGATAGATTAAAACCAGGCCTGCAAATGCTGGAACAACAGATTCAGGGTATTGCTATTTTGGCAATTGAATTTAACCCCAGAACAAAATATGTGTTTTGGCGGACATTATTATACTTTGCCAGCCACTGATGGGACACCAGATTCAGGGTATTGCTATTTTGGCAATTGAATTCCACCCCAAAACAAAATATTCCCTGTTACAGACTGATTTTAACTAGGCCTGCAACTGCTGGAACACCAGATTCAGGGTATTGCTATTTTTGCAATTGAATATCACCCCAGAACAAAATATATGTTTTGGCGGACACTATTATACTTTGCCAGCCACTGCTGGGACACCAGATTAAGGGTATTGCTATTTTGGCAAGTGAATTTCACCCCAGAACAAAATATATGTTTTGGAGGACACTATTATACTTTGTCAGACACTGTTGTTACACCCGATTCAGGGTATTGCTATTTTGGCAATTGAATATCACCGAAGAACAAAATATATGTTTTGGCGGACACTATTATACTTTGCCAGCCACTGCTGGGACACCAGATTCAGGGTATTGCTATTTTGGCAATTGAATTTCACCCCAGAACAAAATATATGTTTTGGCGGACACCATTATACTTTGCCAGCCACTGTTGTGACACCCGATTCAGGGTATTGCTATTTTGGCAATTGAATTTCAGCCCAGAACAAAATATATGTTTTGGCGGACACTATTATACTTTGCCAGCCACTGCTGGGACACCAAATGCAGGGTATTGCTATTTTGGCAAGTGAATTTCACCCCAGAACAAAATATATGTTTTGGCGGACACTAGTATACTTTGCCAGCCACTGGTGGGACACCAGATTCAGGGTATTGCTATTTTGGCAAGTAAATTTCACCCCAGAACAAAATATATGTTTTGGCGAACACTATTATACTTTGCCAGCCACTGCTGGGACACCAGATTCAGGGTATTGCTATTTTGGCAAGTAAATTTCACCCCAGAACAAAATATATGTTTTGGCGGACACTATTATAATTTGCTAGCCACTGCTGGGACACCAGATTCAGGGTATTGCTATTTTGGCCAATTGAATTTCACCCCAGAACAAAATATACCCTGTTACGGATAGATTAAAATCAGGCCTGCAAATGCTGGAACAACAGATTCAGGGTATTGCTATTTTGGCAATTGAATTTAACCCCAGAACAAAATATGTGTTTTGGCGGACACTATTATACTTTGCCAGCCACTGATGGGACACCAGATTCAGGGTATTGCTATTTTGGCAATTGAATTCCACCCCAAAACAAAATATTCCCTGTTACAGACTGATTTTAACTAGGCCTGCAACTGCTGGAACACCAGATTCAGGGTATTGCTATTTTTGCAATTGAATATCACCCCAGAACAAAATATATGTTTTAGCGGACACTATTATACTTTGCCAGCCACTGCTGGGACACCAGATTAAGGGTATTGCTATTTTGGCAAGTGAATTTCACCCCAGAACAAAATATATGTTTTGGAGGACACTATTATACTTTGTCAGCCACTGTTGTTACACCCGATTCAGGGTATTGCTATTTTGGCAATTGAATATCACCGAAGAACAAAATATATGTTTTGGCGGACACTATTATACTTTGCCAGCCACTGCTGGGACACCAGATTCAGGGTATTGCTATTTTGGCAATTGAATTTCACCCCAGAACAAAATATATGTTTTGGCGGACACTATTATACTTTGCCAGCCACTGTTGTGACACCCGATTCAGGGTATTGCTATTTTGGCAATTGAATTTCAGCCCAGAACAAAATATATGTTTTGGCGGACACTATTATACTTTGCCAGCCACTGCTGGGACACCAAATGCAGGGTATTGCTATTTTGGCAAGTGAATTTCACCCCAGAACAAAATATATGTTTTGGCGGACACTAGTATACTTTGCCAGCCACTGGTGGGACACCAGATTCAGGGTATTGCTATTTTGGCAAGTAAATTTCACCCCAGAACAAAATATATGTTTTGGCGGACACTATTATACTTTGCCAGCCACTACTGTGACACCAGATTAAGGGTATTGCTGTTTTGGCAAGTGAATTTCCCCCCAGAACAAAATATATGTTTTTGCGGATACTATTATACTTTGCCAGCCAGTGCTGGGACATCAGATTCAGGGTATTGCTATTTTGGCAAGTAAAATTCACCCCAGAACAAAATATATGTTTTGGCGAACACTATTATACTTTGCCAGCCACTGCTGGGACACCAGATTCAGGGTATTGCTATTTTGGCAAGTAAATTTCACCCCAGAACAAAATATATGTTTTGGCGGACACTATTATAATTTGCTAGCCACTGCTGGAACACCAGATTCAGGGTATTGCTATTTTGGCAATTGAATTTCACCCCAGAACAAAATATATGTTTTGGCGGACACTATTATACTTTGCCAGCCACTGCTGGGACACCAGATTCAGGGTATTGCTATTTTGGCAATTGAATTTCAGCCCAGAACAAAATATATGTTTTGGCGGACACTATTATACTTTGCCAGCCACTGCTGGGACACCAGATTCAGGGTATTGCTATTTTGGCAATTGAATTTCACCCCAGAACAAAATATACACTGTTACGGACAGATTTAAACCAGGCTTGCAAGTGCTGAAACACCAGATTCAGGGTATTGCTATTTTGGTAATTGAACTTCAAACCAGAACAAAACATATGTTTTAGCGGACACTATTATACTTTGCCAGCCACTGCTGGGACACCAGATTCAGGGTATTGCTATTTTGGCAATTGAATTTCACCCCAGAACAAAATATATGTTTTAGCGGACACTATTATACTTTGCCAGCCACTGCTGGGACACCAGATTCAGGGTATTGCTATTTTGGCAATTGAATATCACCCCAGAACAAAATATATGTTTTGGCGAACACTATTATACTTTGCCAGCCACTGCTGGGACACCAGATTCAGGGTATTGCTATTTTGGCAATTGAATTTCAGCCCAGAACAAAATATATGTTTTGGCGGACACTATTATACTTTGCCAGCCACTGCTGGGACACCAGATTCAGGGTATTGCTATTTTGGCAATTGAATTTCACCCCAGAACAAAATATACAATGTTACGGACAGATTTAAACCAGGCTTGCAACTGCTGGAACACCAGATTCAGGGTATTGCTATTTTGGTAATTGAACTTCAACCCAGAACAAAACATATGTTTTGGCGGACACTATTATACTTTGCCAGCCACTGCTGGGACACCAGATTCAGGGTATTGCTATTTTGGCAAGTGAATTTTACCCCAGAACAAATTATATGTTTTGTCATATACTATTTTACTTTGCCAGCCACTCCTGGGACATGAGATTCAGGGTATTGCTATTTTGGCAAGTGAATTTCACCCCAGAACAAAATATATGTTTTGGCAGGCACTATTATACTTTGACAGCCACTGCTGGGACATCTGATTCAGGGTATTGCTATTTTTGCCAATTGAATTTCACCCCAGAACAAAATATACCCTGTTACGGATAGATTAAAACCAGGCCTGCAAATGCTGGAACAACAGATTCAGGGTATTGCTATTTTGGCAATTGAATTTAACCCCAGAACAAAATATGTGTTTTGGCGGACACTATTATACTTTTGCCAGCCACTGCTGGGACACCAGATTCAGGGTATTGCTATTTTGGCAATTGAATTCCACCCCAGAACAAAATATACCCTGTTACAGACACGATTTGATACTAGGCCTGCAACTGCTGGAACACCAGATTCAGGGTATTGCTATTTTGGCAATTGAATATCACCCCAGAACAAAATATATGTTTTAGCGGACACTATTATACTTTGCCAGCCACTGCTGGGACACCAGATTCAGGGTATTGCTATTTTGGCAAGTGAATTTCACCCCAGAACAAAATATATGTTTTGGAGGACACTATTATACTTTGCCAGCCACTGCTGAGACACTCCGATTCAGGGTATTGCTATTTTGGCAATTGAACTATCACCGAAGAACAAAATATATGTTTTGGCGGACACTATTATACTTTGCCAGCCACTGCTGGGACACCAGATTCAGGGTATTGCTATTTTGGCAATTGAATTTCACCCCAGAACAAAATATATGTTTTGGCAGGACACTATTATACTTTGCCAGCCACTGCTGGGACATCCGATTCAGGGTATTGCTATTTTGGCAATTGAATTTCACCCCAGAACAAAATATATGTTTTAGCGGACACTATTATACTTTGCCAGCCACTGGTGGGACACCAGATTCAGGGTATTGCTATTTTGGCAAGTGAATTTAACCCCAGAACAAAATATATGTTTTGGCGGACACTATTATACTTTGCCAGCCACTACTGTGACACCAGATTCAGGGTATTGCTATTTTGGCAATTGAATTTCACCCCAGAACAAAATATATATTTTTGCGGATACTATTTATACTTTGCCAGCCAACTGCTGGGACACCAGATTCAGGGTATTGCTATTTTGGCAAGTGAATTTCACCCCAGAACAAAATATATGTTTTGGCGGACACTATTATACTTTGCCAGCCACTGCTGGGACATCAGATTCAGGGTATTGCTATTTTGGCAAGTAAATTTCACCCCAGAACAAAATATATGTTTTGGCGGACACTATTATACATTTGCCAGCCACTGCTGGAACACCAGATTCAGGGTATTGCTATTTTGGCAATTGAATTTCACCCCAGAACAAAATATATGTTTTGGCGGACACTATTATACTTTGCCAGCCACTGCTGGGACACCAGATTCAGGGTATTGCTATTTTGGCAATTGAATTTCAGCCCAGAACAAAATATATGTTTTGGCGGACACTATTATACTTTGCCAGCCACTGCTGGGACACCAGATTCAGGGTATTGCTATTTTGGCAATTGAATTTCACCCCAGAACAAAATATACACTGTTACGGACAGATTTAAACCAGGCTTGCAAGTGCTGAAACACCAGATTCAGGGTATTGCTATTTTGGTAATTGAACTTCAAACCAGAACAAAACATATGTTTTAGCGGACACTATTATACTTTGCCAGCCACTGCTGGGACACCAGATTCAGGGTATTGCTATTTTGGCAATTGAATTTTACCCCAGAACAAATTATATGTTTTGTCATATACTATTTTACTTTGCCAGCCACTCCTGGGACACCAGATTCAGGGTATTGCTATTTTGGCAAGTGAATTTCACCCCAGAACAAAATATATGTTTTGGCAGGCACTATTATACTTTGACAGCCACTGCTGGGACATCTGATTCAGGGTATTGCTATTTTTGCCAATTGAATTTCACCCCAGAACAAAATATACCCTGTTACGGATAGATTAAAACCAGGCCTGCAAATGCTGGAACAACAGATTCAGGGTATTGCTATTTTGGCAATTGAATTTAACCCCAGAACAAAATATGTGTTTTGGCGGACACTATTATACTTTGCCAGCCACTGCTGGGACACCAGATTCAGGGTATTGCTATTTTGGCAAGTGAATTTCACCCCAGAACAAAATATATGTTTTGGCAGGCACTATTATACTTTGCCAGCCACTGCTGGGACATCTGATTAAGGGTATTGCTATTTTTGCCATTTGAATTTCACCCCAGAACAAAATATATGTTTTGGCGGACACTATTATACTTTGCCAGCCACTGCTGGGACACCAAATACAGGGTATGGCTATTTTGGCAAGTGAATTTCACCCCAGAACAAAATATATGTTTTTGCGGACACTATTATACTTTGCCAGCCAATGCTGGGACACCAGATTCAGGGTATTGCTATTTTGGCAAGTAAATTTCACCCCAGAACAAAATATATGTTTTGGCGGACACTATTCTACTTTGCCAGCCACTGCTGGGACACCAGATTCAGGGTATTGCTATTTTGGCAATTGAATTTCACCCCAGAACAAAATATAAGTTTTGGCGTATACTATTATACTTTTCCAGCCACTGCTGGGACACCAGATTCAAGTTATTGCTATTTTGACAAGTGAATTTCACCTCAGAACAAAATATATGTTTTTGCGGATACTATTATACTTTGCCAGCCAGTGCTGGGACATCAGATTCAGGGTATTGCTATTTTGGCAAGTAAAATTCAACCCAGAACAAAATATATGTTTTGGCGGACACTATTATACTTTGCCAGCCACTGCTGGGACCCCAGATTCAGGGTATTGCTATTTTGGCAATTGAATTTCAGCCCAGAACAAAATATATGTTTTAGCGGACACTATTATACTTTGCCAGCCACTGCTGGGACACCAGATTCAGGGTATTGCTATTTTGGCAATTGAATTTCACCCCAGAACAAAATATACACTGTTACGGACAGTTTTAAACCAGGCTTGCAACTGCTGAAACACCAGATTCAGGGTATTGCTATTTTGGTAATTGAACTTCAAACCAGAACAAAACATATGTTTTGGCGGACACTATTATACTTTGCCAGCCACTGCTGGGACACCAGATTCAGGGTATTGCTATTTTGGCAATTGAATTTCACCCCAGAACAAAATATATGTTTTGGCATGCACTATTATACTTTGCCAGCCACTGCTGGGACATCTGATTCAGGGTATTGCTATTTTTGCCAATTGAATTTCACCCCAGAACAAAATATACCCTGTTACGGACAGATTAAAACCAGGCCTGCAACTGCTGGAACAACAGATTCAGGGTATTGCTAATTTGGCAATTGAATTTAACCCCAGAACAAAATATGTGTTTTGGCTGACACTATTATACTTTGCCAGCCACTGCTGGGACACCAGATTCAGTGTATTGCTATTTTGGCAATTAAATTTCACCCCAGAACAAAATATACCCAGTTACAGACAGATTTGAACTAGGCCTGCAACTGCCGGAACACCAGATTCAGGATATTGCTATTTTGGCAATTGAATATCACCCCAGAACAAAATATATGTTTTGGCGAACACTATTATACTTTGCCAGCCACTGCTGGGACACCAGATTCAGGGTATTGCTATTTTGGCAATTGAATTTCAGCCCAGAACAAAATATATGTTTTAGCGGACACTATTATACTTTGCCAGCCACTGCTGGGACACCAGATTCAGGGTATTGCTATTTTGGCAATTGAATTTCAGCCCAGAACAAAATATATGTTTTAGCGGACACTATTATACATTGCCAGCCACTGCTGGGACACCAGATTCAGGGTATTGCTATTTTGGCAATTGAATATCACCCCAGAACAAAATATATGTTTTGGCGAACACTATTATACTTTGCCAGCCACTGCTGGGACACCAGATTCAGGGTATTGCTATTTTGGCAATTGAATTTCAGCCCAGAACAAAATATATGTTTTAGCGGACACTATTATACTTTGCCAGCCACTGCTGGGACACCAGATTCAGGGTATTGCTATTTTGGCAATTGAATTTCACCCCAGAACAAAATATACAATGTTACGGACAGATTTAAACCAGGCTTGCAAGTGCTGAAACACCAGATTCAGGGTATTGCTATTTTGGTAATTGAACTTCAAACCAGAACAAAACATATGTTTTGGCGGACACTATTATACTTTGCCAGCCACTGCTGGGACACCAGATTCAGGGTATTGCTATTTTGGCAAGTGAATTTTACCCCAGAACAAATTATATGTTTTGTCATATACTATTTTACTTTGCCAGCCACTCCTGGGACATGAGATTCAGGGTATTGCTATTTTGGCAAGTGAATTTTACCCCAGAACAAAATATATGTTTTGGCAGGCACTATTATACTTTGACAGCCACTGCTGGGACATCTGATTCAGGGTATTGCTATTTTTGCCAATTGAATTTCACCCCAGAACAAAATATACCCTGTTACGGATAGATTAAAACCAGGCCTGCAAATGCTGGAACAAACAGATTCAGGGTATTGCTATTTTGGCAATTGAATTTAACCCCAGAACAAAATATGTGTTTTGGCGGACACTATTATACTTTGCCAGCCACTGCTGGGACACCAGATTCAGGGTATTGCTATTTTGGCAATTGAATTCCACCCCAAAACAAAATATACCCTATTACAGACAGATTTGAACTAGGCCTGCAACTGCAGGAACACCAGATTCAGGGTATTGCTATTTTTGCAATTGAATATCACCCCAGAACAAAATATATGTTTTGGCGGACACTATTATACTTTGCCAGCCACTGCTGGGACACCAGATTAAGGGTATTGCTATTTTGGCAAGTGAATTTCACCCCAGAACAAATTATATGTTTTGGAGGACACTATTATACTTTGCCAGCCACTGTTGAGACACCCGATTCAGGGTATTGCTATTTTGGCAATTGAATATCACCGAAGAACAAAATATATGTTTTGGCGGACACTATTATACTTTGCCAGCCACTGCTGGGACACCAGATTCAGGGTATTGCTATTTTGGCAATTGAATTTCACCCCAGAACAAAATATATGTTTTGGCGGACACTATTATACTTTGCCAGCCACTGCTGGGACACCAGATTCAGGGTATTGCTATTTTGGCAATTGAATTTCACCCCAGAACAAAATATATGTTTTGGCGGACACTATTATCCTTTGCCAGCCACTGGTGGGACACCAGATTCAGGATATTGCTATTTTGGCAAGTAAATTTCGCCCCAGAACAAAATATATGTTTTGGCGGACACTATTATACTTTGCCAGCCACTACTGTGACACCTGATTCTGGGTATTGCTATTTTGGCAATTGAATTTCACCCCAGAAAAAAATATAATTTTTTGCGTATACTATTATACTTTGCCAGCCAATGCTGGGACACCAGATTAAGGGTATTGCTATTTTGGCAAGTGAATTTCACCCCAGAACAAAATATATGTTTTTGCGGATACTATTATACTTTGCCAGCCAGTGCTGGGACATCAGATTCAGGGTATTGCTATTTTGGCAAGTAAAATTCACCCCAGAACAAAATATATGTTTTGGCGAACACTATTATACTTTGCCAGCCACTGCTGGAACACCAGATTCAGGGTATTGCTATTTTGGCAATTGAATTTCACCCCAGAACAAAATATATGTTTTGGCGGACACTATTATACTTTGCCAGCCACTGCTGGGACACCAGATTCAGGGTATTGCTATTTTGGCAATTGAATTTCAGCCCAGAACAAAATATATGTTTTGGCGGACACTATTATACTTTGCCAGCCACTGCTGGGACACCAGATTCAGGGTATTGCTATTTTGGCAATTGAATTTCACTCCAGAACAAAATATACACTGTTACGGATAGATTTAAACCAGGCTTGCAAGTGCTGAAACACCAGATTCAGGGTATTGCTATTTTGGTAATTGAACTTCAAACCAGAACAAAACATATGTTTTAGCGGACACTATTATACTTTGCCAGCCACTGCTGGGACACCAGATTCAGGGTATTGCTATTTTGGCAATAGAATTTTACCCCAGAACAAATTATATGTTTTGTCATATACTATTTTACTTTGACAGCCACTCCTGGGACACCAGATTCAGGGTATTGCTATTTTGGCAAGTGAATTTCACCCCAGAACAAAATATATGTTTTGGCAGGCACTATTATACTTTGACAGCCACTGCTGGGACATCTGATTCAGGGTATTGCTATTTTTGCCAATTGAATTTCACCCCAGAACAAAATATACCCTGTTACGGATAGATTAAAACCAGGCCTGCAAATGCTGGAACAACAGATTCAGGGTATTGCTATTTTGGCAATTGAATTTCACCCCAGAACAAAATATATGTTTTTGCGGATACTATTATACTTTGCCAGCCACTGCTGGGACACCAGATTCAGGGTATTGCTATTTTGGCAAGTGAATTTCACCCCAGAACAAAATATATGTTTTTGCGGACACTATTATACTTTGCCAGCCACTGCTGGGACATCAGATTCAGGGTATTGCTATTTTGGCAAGTGAATATTCACCCCAGAACAAAATATATGTTTTGGCGGACACTATTATACTTTGCCAGCCACTGCTGGGACACCAGATTCAGGGTATTGCTATTTTGGCAATTGAATTTCACCCCAGAACAAAATATATGTTTTGGCGGACACTATTATACTTTGCCAGCCACTGCTGGGACACCAGATTCAGGGTATTGCTATTTTGGCAATTGAATTTCAGCCCAGAACAAAATATATGTTTTGGCGGACACTATTATACTTTGCCAGCCACTGCTGGGACACCAGATTCAGGGTATTGCTATTTTGGCAATTGAATTTCACCCCAGAACAAAATATACACTGTTACGGATAGATTTAAACCAGGCTTGCAAGTGCTGAAACACCAGATTCAGGGTATTGCTATTTTGGTAATTGAACTTCAAACCAGAACAAAACATATGTTTTAGCGGACACTATTATACTTTGCCAGCCACTGCTGGGACACCAGATTCAGGGTATTGCTATTTTGGCAATAGAATTTTACCCCAGAACAAATTATATGTTTTGTCATATACTATTTTACTTTGACAGCCACTCCTGGGACACCAGATTCAGGGTATTGCTATTTTGGCAAGTGAATTTCACCCCAGAACAAAATATATGTTTTGGCAGGCACTATTATACTTTGACAGCCACTGCTGGGACATCTGATTCAGGGTATTGCTATTTTTGCCAATTGAATTTCACCCCAGAACAAAATATACCCTGTTACGGATAGATTAAAACCAGGCCTGCAAATGCTGGAACAACAGATTCAGGGTATTGCTATTTTGGCAATTGAATTTAACCCCAGAACAAAATATATGTTTTGGCGGACACTATTATACTTTGCCAGCCACTGCTGGGACACCAGATTCAGGGTATTGCTATTTTGGCAATTGAATTCCACCCCAGAACAAAATATACCCTGTTACAGACAGATTTGATACTAGGCCTGCAACTGCTGGAACACCAGATTCAGGGTATTGCTATTTTGGCAAATGAATATCACCCCAGAACAAAATATATGTTTTGGCGGACACTATTATACTTTGCCAGCCACTGCTGGGACACCAGATTCAGGGTATTGCTATTTTGGCAAGTGAATTTCACCCCAGAACAAAATATATGTTTTGGAGGACACTATTATACATTGCCAGCCACTGTTGGGACACCCGATTCAGGGTATTGCTATTTTGGCAATTGAATATCACCGCAGAACAAAATATATGTTTTGGCGGACACTATTATACTTTGCCAGCCACTGCTGGGACATCAGATTCAGGGTATTGCTATTTTGGCAATTGAATTTCACCCCAGAACAAAATATATGTTTTGGCGAACACTATTATACTTTGCCAGCCACTGCTGGGACACCAGATTCAGGGTATTGCTATTTTGGCAAGTGAATTTCACCCCAGAACAAAATATATGTTTTGGCGGACACTATTATACTTTGCCAGCCACTGCTGGGACACCAGATTCAGGGTATTGCTATTTTGGCAATTGAATTTCACCCCAGAACAAAATATATGTTTTGGCGGACACTATTATACTTTGCCAGCCACTGCTGGGACACCAGATTCAGGGTATTGCTATTTTGGCAATTGAATTTCACCCCAGAACAAAATATACACTGTTACGGACACGATTTAAACTAGGCTTGCAAGTGCTGGAACACCAGATTCAGGGTATTGCTATTTTGGTAATTGAACTTCAACCCAGAACAAAACATATGTTTTGGCGGACACTATTATACTTTGCCAGCCACTGCTGGGACACCAGATTCAGGGTATTGCTATTTTGGCAATTGAATTTCACCCCAGAACAAAATATATGTTTTGTCGTATACTATTTTACTTTGCCAGCCACTGCTGGGACACCAGATTCAGGGTATTGCTATTTTGGCAAGTGAATTTCACCCCAGAACAAAATATATGTTTTGGCGGACACTATTATACTTTGCCAGCCACTGCTGGGACACCAGATTCAGGGTATTGCTATTTTGGCAATTGAATTTCACCCCAGAACAAAATATACCCTGTTACAGACACTATTATGAACTTGGCCTGCCACTGCTGGAACACCAGATTCAGGGTATTGCTATTTTGGCAATTGAATATCACCCCAGAACAAAATATATGTTTTGGCGGACACTATTATACTTTGCCAGCCACTGCTGGGACACCAGATTCTGGGTATTGCTATTTTGGCAATTGAATTTCAACCCAGAACAAAATATATGTTTTGGCGTATACTATTATACTTTGCCAGCCACTGCTGGGACACCAGATTCAAGGGTAATTGCTATTTTGTCAAGTAAATTTCACCCCAGAACAAAATATATGTTTTGGCGGACACTATTATACTTTGCCAGCCACTACTGTGACACCTGATTCTGGGTATTGCTATTTTGGCAATTGAATTTCACCCCAGAACAAAATATAAGTTTTGGCGTATACTATTATACTTTGCCAGCCACTGCTGGGACACTAGATTAAGGGTAATTGCTATTTTGGCAAGTGAATTTCACCCCAGAACAAAATATATGTTTTTGCGGATACTATTATACTTTGCCAGCCAGTGCTGGGACATCAGATTCAGGGTATTGCTATTTTGGCAAGTGAATTTCACCCCAGAACAAAATATATGTTTTGGCGGACACTATTATACTTTGCCAGCCACTGCTGGGACACCAGATTCAGGGTATTGCTATTTTGGCAAGTGAATTTCACCCCAGAACAAAATATATGTTTTGGCGGACACTATTATAATTTGCTAGCCACTGCTGGAACACCAGATTCAGGGTATTGCTATTTTGGCAATTGAATTTCACCCCAGAACAAAATATATGTTTTGGCGGACACTATTATACTTTGCCAGCCACTGCTGGGACACCAGATTCAGGGTATTGCTATTTTGGCAAGTGAATTTCACCCCAGAACAAAATATTTGTTTTGGAGGACACTATTATACTTTGCCAGCCACTGTTGTGACACCCGATTCAGGGTATTGCTATTTTGGCAATTGAATATCACCGCAGAACAAAACATATGTTTTGGCGGACACTAATATACTTTGCCAGCCACTGCTGGGAAACCAGATTCAGGGTATTGCTATTTTGGCAATTGAATTTCACCCCAGAACAAAATATATGTTTTGGCGGACACTATTATACTTTGCCAGCCACTGCTGGGACACCAGATTCAGGGTATTGCTATTTTGGCAAGTGAATTTCACCTCAGAACAAAATATATGTTTTTGCGGACACTATTATACTTTGCCAGCCACTACTGTGACACCTGATTCAGGGTATTGCTATTTTGGCAATTGAATTTCACCCCAGAACATAATATAAGTTTTGGCGTATACTATTATACTTTTCCAGCCACTGCTGGGACACCAGATTCAAGTTATTGCTATTTTGGCAAGTGAATTTCACCTCAGAACAAAATATATGTTTTTGCGGATACTATTATACTTTGCCAGCCAGTGCTGGGACATCAGATTCAGGGTATTGCTATTTTGGCAAGTAAAATTCAACCCAGAACAAAATATATGTTTTGGCGGACACTATTATACTTTGCCAGCCACTGCTGGGACACGAGATTCAGGGTATTGCTATTTTGGCAAGTAAATTTCAACCCAGAGCAAAATATATGTTTTGGCAGACACTATTATAATTTGCTAGCCACTGCTGGAACACCAGACACAGGGTATTGCTATTTTGGCAATTGAATTTCAGCCCAGAACAAAATATATGTTTTGGCGGACACTATTATACTTTGCCAGCCACTGCTGGGACCCCAGATTCAGGGTATTGCTATTTTGGCAATTGAATTTCACCCCAGAACAAAATATACACTGTTACGGACAGTTTTAAACCAGGCTTGCAACTGCTGAAACACCAGATTCAGGGTATTGCTATTTTGGTAATTGAACTTCAAACCAGAACAAAACATATGTTTTGGCGGACACTATCATACTTTGCCAGCCACTGCTGGGACACCAGATTCAGGGTATTGCTATTTTGGCAAGTGAATTTCACCCCAGAACAAAATATATGTTTTGGCAGGCACTATTATACTTTGCCAGCCACTGCTGGGACACCAGATTCAGGGTATTGCTATTTTGGCAATTGAATTTCAGCCCAGAACAAAATATATGTTTTGGCGGACACTATTATACTTTGCCAGCCACTGCTGGGACACCAGATTCAGGGTATTGCTATTTTGGCAATTGAATTTCACCCCAGAACAAAATATACAATGTTACGGACAGATTTAAACCAGGCTTGCAAGTGCTGAAACACCAGATTCAGGGTATTGCTATTTTGGTAATTGAACTTCAAACCAGAACAAAACATATGTTTTGGCGGACACTATTATACTTTGCCAGCCACTGCTGGGACACCAGATTCAGGGTATTGCTATTTTGGCAATTGAATTCCACCCCAAAACAAAATATACCCTGTTACAGACAGATTTGAACTAGGCCTGCAACTGCTGGAACACCAGATTCAGGGTATTGCTATTTTGGCAATTGAATATCACCCCAGAACAAAATATATGTTTTGGCGGACACTATTATACTTTGCCAGCCACTGCTGGGACACCAGATTCAGGGTATTGCTATTTTGGCAAGTGAATTTCACCCCAGAACAAAATATATGTTTTGGAGGACACTATTATACTTTGCCAGCCACTGTTGTGACACCCGATTCAGGGTATTGCTATTTTGGCAATTGAATATCACCGCCAGAACAAAATATATGTTTTGGCGGACACTATTATACTTTGCCAGCCACTGCTGGGACACCAGATTCAGGGTATTGCTATTTTGGCAATTGAATATCACCCCAGAACAAAATATATGTTTTGGCGAACACTATTATACTTTGCCAGCCACTGCTGGGACACCAGATTCAGGGTATTGCTATTTTGGCAAGTAAATTTCACCCCAGAACAAAATATATGTTTTGGCGGACACTATTATAATTTGCTAGCCACTGCTGGAACACCAGATTCAGGGTATTGCTATTTTGGCAGTTGAATTTCACCCCAGAACAAAATATATGTTTTGGCGGACACTATTATACTTTGCCAGCCACTGCTGGGACACCAGATTCAGGGTATTGCTATTTTGGCAATTGAATTTCACCCCAGAACAAAATATACACTGTTACGGACAGATTTAAACCAGGCTTGCAAGTGCTGAAACACCAGATTCAGGGTATTGCTATTTTGGTAATTGAACTTCAAACCAGAACAAAACATATGTTTTGGCGGACACTATTATACTTTGCCAGCCACTGCTGGGACACCAGATTCAGGGTATTGCTATTTTGGCAATTGAATTTTACCCCAGAACAAATTATATGTTTTGTCATATACTATTTTACTTTGCCAGCCACTCCTGGGACACCAGATTCAGGGTATTGCTATTTTGGCAAGTGAATTTCACCCCAGAACAAAATATATGTTTTGGCAGGCACTATTATACTTTGACAGCCACTGCTGGGACATCTGATTCAGGGTATTGCTATTTTTGCCAATTGAATTTCACCCCAGAACAAAATATACCCTGTTACGGATAGATTAAAACCAGGCCTGCAAATGCTGGAACAACAGATTCAGGGTATTGCTATTTTGGCAATTGAATTTAACCCCAGAACAAAATATGTGTTTTGGCGGACACTATTATACTTTGCCAGCCACTGCTGGGACACCAGATTCAGGGTATTGCTATTTTGGCAATTGAATTTCACCCCAGAACAAAATATACCCTGTTACAGGACACGATTATGAACTTAGCCCTGCAACTGCTGGAACACCAGATTGAGGGTATTGCTATTTTGGCAATTGAATATCACCCCAGAACAAAATATATGTTTTGGCGGACACTATTATACTTTGCCAGCCACTGCTGGGACACCTGATTCTAGGGTATTGCTATTTTGGCAATTGAATTTCACCCCAGAACAAAATATATGTTTTGGCGTACACTATTATACTTTGCCAGCCACTGCTGGGACACCAGATTCAGGGTATTGCTATTTTGTCAAGTAAATTTCACCCCAGAACAAAATATATGTTTTGGCGGACACTATTATACTTTGCCAGCCACTACTGTGACACCTGATTCTGGGTATTGCTATTTTGGCAATTGAATTTCACCCCAGAACAAAATATAAGTTTTGGCGTATACTATTATACTTTGCCAGCCACTGCTGGGACACCAGATTCAGAGTTATTGCTATTTTGGCAAGTGAATTTCACCCCAGAACAAAATATATGTTTTTGCGGATACTATTATACTTTGCCAGCCAGTGCTGTGACATCAGATTCAGGGTATTGCTATTTTGGCAAGTAAAATTCACCCCAGAACAAAATATATGTTTTGGCGAACACTATTATACTTTGCCAGCCACTGCTGGGACACCAGATTCAGGGTATTGCTATTTTGGCAAGTAAATTTCACCCCAGAACAAAATATATGTTTTGGCGGACACTATTATAATTTGCTAGCCACTGCTGGAACACCAGATTCAGGGTATTGCTATTTTGGCAATTGAATTTCACCCCAGAACAAAATATACACTGTTACGGACAGTTTTAAACCAGGCTTGCAACTGCTGAAACACCAGATTCAGGGTATTGCTATTTTGGTAATTGAACTTCAAACCAGAACAAAACATATGTTTTGGCGGACACTATCATACTTTGCCAGCCACTGCTGGGACACCAGATTCAGGGTATTGCTATTTTGGCAAGTGAATTTCACCCCAGAACAAAATATATGTTTTGGCAGGCACTATTATACTTTGCCAGCCACTGCTGGGACACCAGATTCAGGGTATTGCTATTTTGGCAATTGAATTTCAGCCCAGAACAAAATATATGTTTTGGCGGACACTATTATACTTTGCCAGCCACTGCTGGGACACCAGATTCAGGGTATTGCTATTTTGGCAATTGAATTTCACCCCAGAACAAAATATACAATGTTACGGACAGATTTAAACCAGGCTTGCAAGTGCTGAAACACCAGATTCAGGGTATTGCTATTTTGGTAATTGAACTTCAAACCAGAACAAAACATATGTTTTGGCGGACACTATTATACTTTGCCAGCCACTGCTGGGACACCAGATTCAGGGTATTGCTATTTTGGCAATTGAATTCCACCCCAAAACAAAATATACCCTGTTACAGACAGATTTGAACTAGGCCTGCAACTGCTGGAACACCAGATTCAGGGTATTGCTATTTTGGCAATTGAATATCACCCCAGAACAAAATATATGTTTTGGCGGACACTATTATACTTTGCCAGCCACTGCTGGGACACCAGATTCAGGGTATTGCTATTTTGGCAAGTGAATTTCACCCCAGAACAAAATATATGTTTTGGAGGACACTATTATACTTTGCCAGCCACTGTTGTGACACCCGATTCAGGGTATTGCTATTTTGGCAATTGAATATCACCGCAGAACAAAATATATGTTTTGGCGGACACTATTATACTTTGCCAGCCACTGCTGGGACACCAGATTCAGGGTATTGCTATTTTGGCAATTGAATATCACCCCAAAACAAAATATATGTTTTGGCGAACACTATTATACTTTGCCAGCCACTGCTGGGACACCAGATTCAGGGTATTGCTATTTTGGCAAGTAAATTTCACCCTAGAACAAAATATATGTTTTGGCGGACACTATTATAATTTGCTAGCCACTGCTGGAACACCAGATTCAGGGTATTGCTATTTTCGCAATTTAATTTCACCACAGAACAAAATATATGTTTTGGCGGACACTATTATACTTTGCCAGCCACTTCTGGGACACCAGATTCAGGGAATTGCTATTTTGGCAATTGAATTTCACCCCAGAACAAAATATACACTGTTACGGACAGATTTAAACCAGGCTTGCAAGTGCTGAAACACCAGATTCAGGGTATTGCTATTTTGGTAATTGAACTTCAAACCAGAACAAAACATATGTTTTTGCGGACACTATTATACTTTGCCAGCCACTGCTGGGACACCAGATTCAGGGTATTGCTATTCTGGCAATTGAATTTTACCCCAGAACAAATTATATGTTTTGTCATATACTATTTTACTTTGCCAGCCACTCCTGGGACACCAGATTCAGGGTATTGCTATTTTGGCAAGTGAATTTCACCCCAGAACAAAATATATGTTTTGGCAGGCACTATTATACTTTGACAGCCACTGATGGGACATCTGATTCAGGGTATTGCTATTTTTGCCAATTGAATTTCACCCCAGAAAAAAATATACCCTGTTACGGATAGATTAAAACCAGGCCTGCAAATGCTGGAACAACAGATTCAGGGTATTGCTATTTTGGCAATTGAATTTAACCCCAGAACAAAATATGTGTTTTGGCGGACACTATTATACTTTGCCAGCCACTGCTGGGACACCAGATTCAGGGTATTGCTATTTTGGCAATTGAATTCCACCCCAAAACAAAATATACCCTGTTACAGACAGATTTGAACTAGCCCTGCAACTGCTGGAACACCAGATTGGGGGTATTGCTATTTTGGCAATTGAATATCACCCCAGAACAAAATATATGTTTTGGCGGACACTATTATACTTTGCCAGCCACTGCTGGGACACCTGATTCTGGGTATTGCTATTTTGGCAATTGAATTTCAACCCAGAACAAAATATAAGTTTTGGCGTATACTATTATACTTTGCCAGCCACTGCTGGGACACCAGATTAAGGGTAATTCTATTTTGTCAAGTAAATTTCACCCCAGAACAAAATATATGTTTTGGCGGACACTATTATACTTTGCCAGCCACTACTGTGACACCTGATTCTGGGTATTGCTATTTTGGCAATTGAATTTCACCCCAGAACAAAATATAAGTTTTGGCGTATACTATTATACTTTGCCAGCCACTGCTGGGACACCAGATTAAGGGTAATTCTATTTTGGCAAGTGAATTTCACCCCAGAACAAAATATATGTTTTTGCGGATACTATTATACTTTGCCAGCCAGTGCTGTGACATCAGATTCAGGGTATTGCTATTTTGGCAAGTAAAATTCACCCCAGAACAAAATATATGTTTTGGCGAACACTATTATACTTTGCCAGCCACTGCTGGGACACCAGATTCAGGTTATTGCTATTTTGGCAAGTAAATTTCACCCCAGAACAAAATATATGTTTTGGCGGACACTATTATAATTTGCTAGCCACTGCTGGAACACCAGATTCAGGGTATTGCTATTTTGGCAATTGAATTTCACCCCAGAACAAAATATATGTTTTGGCGGACACTATTATACTTTGCCAGCCACTGCTGGGACACCAGATTCAGGGTATTGCTATTTTGGCAAGTAAATTTCACCCCAGAACAAAATATATGTTTTGGCGGACACTATTATAATTTGCTAGCCACTGCTGGAACACCAGATTCAGGGTATTGCTATTTTCACAATTGAATTTCACCCCAGAACAAAATTTATGTTTTGGCGGACACTAGTATACTTTGCCAGCCACTGCTGGGACACCAGATTCAGGGTATTGCTATTTTGGCAATTGAATTTCAGCCCAGAACAAAATATATGTTTTGGCGGACACTATTATACTTTGCCAGCCACTGCTGGGACACCAGATTTAGGGTATTGCTATTTTGGCAATTGAATTTCACCCCAGAACAAAATATACAATGTTACAGACAGATATAAACCAGGCTTGCAACTGCTGAAACACCAGATTCAGGGTATTGCTATTTTGGCAATTGAACTTCAAACCAGAACAAAACATATGTTTTGGCGGACACTATTATACTTTGCCAGCCACTGCTGGGACACCAGATTCAGGGTATTGCTATTTTGGCAATTGAATTTTACCCCAGAACAAATTATATGTTTTGGCATATACTATTTTACTTTGCCAGCCACTCCTGGGACACCAGATTCAGGGTATTGCTATTTTGGCAAGTGAATTTCACCCCAGAACAAAATATATCTTTTGGCAGGCACTATTATACTTTGACAGCCACTGCTGGGACATCTGATTCAGGGTATTGCTATTTTTGCCAATTGAATTTCACCCCAGAACAAAATATACCCTGTTACGGATAGATTAAAACCAGGCCTGCAAATGCTGGAACAACAGATTCAGGATATTACTATTTTGGCAATTGAATTTAACCCCAGAACAAAATATTTGTTTTGCGGACACTATTATACTTTGCGAGCCACTGCTGGAACACCAGATTCAGGGTATCGCTATTTTGGCAATTGAATTCCACCCCAAAACAAAATATACCCTTTTACAGACAGATTTGAATTAGGCCTGCAACTGCTGGAACACCAGATTCAGGGTATTGCTATTTTGGCAATTGAATATCACCCCAAAACAAAATATATGTTTTGGGGAACACTATTATACTTTGCCAGCCACTGCTGGGACACCAGATTCAGGGTATTGCTATTTTGGTAAGTAAATTTCACCCCAGAACAAAATATATGTTTTGGCGGACACTATTATAATTTGCTAGCCACTGCTGGAACACCAGATTCAGGGTATTGCTATTTTGGCAATTGAATTTCACCCCAGAACAAAATATATGTTTTGGCGGACACTATTATACTTTGCCAGCCACTGCTGGGACACCATATTCAGGGTATTGCTATTTTGGCAATTGAATTTCAGCCCAGAACAAAATATATGTTTTGGCGGACACTATTATACTTTGCCAGCCATTGCTGGGACACCAGATTCAGGGTATTGCTATTTTGGCAATTGAATTTCACCCCAGAACAAAATATACACTGTTACGGACAGATTTAAACCAGGCTTGCAAGTGCTGGGACACCAGATTCAGGGTATTGCTATTTTGGTAATTGAACTTCAAACCAGAACAAAACATATGTTTTGGCGGACACTATTATACTTTGCCAGCCACTGCTGGGACACCAGATTCAGGGTATTGCTATTTTGGCAATTGAATTTTACCCCAGAACAAATTATATGTTTTGTCATATACTATTATACTTTGCCAGCCACTCCTGGGACACCAGATTCAGGGTATTGCTATTTTGGCAAGTGAATTTCACCCCAGAACAAAATATGTGTTTTGGCGGACACTATTATACTTTGCCAGCCACTGCTGGGACACCAGATTCAGGGTATTGCTATTTTGGCAATTCAATTCCACCCCAAAACAAAATATACCCTGTTGCAGACAGATTTGAACTAGGCCTGCAACTGCTGGAACACCAGATTCAGGGTATTGCTATTTTGGCAATTGAATATCACCCCAGAACAAAATATATGTTTTGGCGGACACTATTATACTTTGCAAGCCACTGCTGGGACACCAGATTAAGGGTATTGCTATTTTGGCAAGTGAATTTCACCCCAGAACAAAATATATGTTTTGGAGGACACTATTATACTTTGCCAGCCACTGTTGTGACACCCGATTCAGTGTATTGCTATTTTGGCAATTGAATATCACCGCAGAACAAAATATATGTTTTGCCGGACACTATTATACTTTGCCAGCCACTGCTGGGACACCAGATTCAGGGTATTGCTATTTTGGCAATTGAATTTCACCCCAGAACAAAATATATGTTTTGGCGGACACTATTATACTTTGCCAGCCACTGCTGGGACACCAGATTCAGGGTATTGCTATTTTGGCAAGTGAATTTCACCCCAGAACAAAATATATGTTTTGGAGGACACTATTATACTTTGCCAGCCACTGTTGTGACACCCGATTCAGGGTATTGCTATTTTGGCAATTGAATATCACCGCAGAACAAAACATATGTTTTGGCGGACACTAATATACTTTGCCAGCCACTGCTGGGACACCAGATTCAGGGTATTGCTATTTTGGCAATTGAATTTCACCCCAGAACAAAATATATGTTTTGGCGGACACTATTATACTTTGCCAGCCACTGCAGGGACACCAGATTCAGGGTATTGCTATTTTGGCAATTGAATTTCACCCCAGAACAAAATATACCCTGTTGCAGACAGATTTGAACTAGGCCTGCAACTGCTGGAACACCAGATTCAGGGTATTGCTATTTTGGCAATTGAATATCACCCCAGAACAAAATATATGTTTTGGCGGACACTATTATACTTTGCCAGCCACTGCTGGGACACCAGATTCAGGGTATTGCTATTTTGGCAATTCAATTCCACCCCAAAACAAAATATACCCTGTTGCAGACAGATTTGAACTAGGCCTGCAACTGCTGGAACACCAGATTCAGGGTATTGCTATTTTGGCAATTGAATATCACCCCAGAACAAAATATATGTTTTGGCGGACACTATTATACTTTGCAAGCCACTGCTGGGACACCAGATTAAGGGTATTGCTATTTTGGCAAGTGAATTTCACCCCAGAACAAAATATATGTTTTGGAGGACACTATTATACTTTGCCAGCCACTGTTGTGACACCCGATTCAGTGTATTGCTATTTTGGCAATTGAATATCACCGCAGAACAAAATATATGTTTTGCCGGACACTATTATACTTTGCCAGCCACTGCTGGGACACCAGATTCAGGGTATTGCTATTTTGGCAAGTGAATTTCACCTCAGAACAAAATATATGTTTTTGCGGATACTATTATACTTTGCCAGCCAGTGCTGGGACATCAGATTCAGGGTATTGCTATTTTGGCAAGTAAAATTCACCCCAGAACAAAATATATGTTTTGGCGGACACTATTATACTTTGCCAGCCACTGCTGGGACACCAGATTCAGGGTATTGCTATTTTGGCAATTGAATTTCAGCCCAGAACAAAATATATGTTTTAGCGGACACTATTATACTTTGCCAGCCACTGCTGGGACACCAGATTCAGGGTATTGCTATTTTGGCAATTGAATTTCACCCCAGAACAAAATATAGAATGTTACGGACAGATTTAAACCAGGCTTGCAACTGCTGAAACACAATATTCAAGGTATTGCTATTTTGGTAATTGAACTTCAAACCAGAACAAAACATATGTTTTGGCGGACACTATTATACTTTGCCAGCCACTGCTGGGACACCAGATTCAGGGTATTGCTATTTTGGCAATTGAATTTTACCCCAGAACAAATTATATGTTTTGGCATATACTATTTTACTTTGCCAGCCACTGCTGGGTCACCAGATTCAGGGTATTGCTATTTTGGCAAGTGAATTTCACCCCAGAACAAAATATATGTTTTGGCAGGCACTATTATACTTTGCCAGCCACTGCTGGGACATCTGATTCAGTGTATTGCTATTTTTGCCAATTGAATTTCACCCCAGAACAAAATATATGTTTTGGCGGACACTATTATACTTTGCCAGCCACTGCTGGGACATCTGATTCAGGGTATTGCTATTTTTGCCAATTGAATTTCACCCCAGAACAAAATATATGTTTTGGCGGACACTATTATACTTTGCCAGCCACTGCTGGGACACCAAATACAGGGTATGGCTATTTTGGCAAGTGAATTTCACCCCAGAACAAAATATATGTTTTTGCGGACACTATTATACTTTGCCAGCCACTGCTGGGACACCAGATTCAGGGTATTGCTATTTTGGCAAGTAAATTTCACACCAGAACAAAATATATGTTTTGGCGGACACTATTCTACTTTGCCAGCCACTACTGTGACACCTGATTCAGGGTATTGCTATTTTGGCAATTGAATTTCACCCCAGAACAAATATATATGTTTTGGCGTATACTATTATACTTTTCCAGCCACTGCTGGGACACCAGATTCAAGTTATTGCTATTTTGGCAAGTGAATTTCACCTCAGAACAAAATATATGTTTTGGCGGATACTATTATACTTTGCCAGCCAGTGCTGGGACATCAGATTCAGGGTATTGCTATTTTGGCAAGTAAAATTCAACCCAGAACAAAATATATGTTTTGGCGGACACTATTATACTTTGCCAGCCACTGCTGGGACACCAGATTAAGGGTATTGCTATTTTGGCAATTGAATTTCACCCCAGAACAAAATATACAATGTTACGGACAGATTTAAACCAGGCTTGCAACTGCTGAAACACCAGATTCAGGGTATTGCTATTTTGGTAATTGAACTTCAAACCAGAACAAAACATATGTTTTGGCGGACACTATTATACTTTGCCAGCCACTGCTGGGACACCAGATTCAGGGTATTGCTATTTTGGCAAGTGAATTTCACCCCAGAACAAAATATATGTTTTGGCAGGCACTATTATACTTTGCCAGCCACTGCTGGGACATCTGATTCAGGGTATTGCTATTTTTGCCAATTGAATTTCACCCCAGAACAAAATATACCCTGTTACTGATAGATTAAAACCAGGCCTGCAAATGCTGGAACAACAGATTCAGGATATCACTATTTTGGCAATTGAATTTAACCCCAGAACAAAATATGTGTTTTGGCGGACACTATTATACTTTGCCAGCCACTGCTGGAACACCAGATTCAGGGTATTGCTATTTTGGCAATTGAATTTCACCCTAAAACAAAATATATCCTGTTACAGACACGATTTGAACTAGGCCTGCAACTGCTGGAACACCAGATTCAGGGTATTGCTATTTTGGCAATTGAATATCACCCCAGAACAAAATATATGTTTTGGCGAACACTATTATACTTTGCCAGCCACTGCTGGGACACCAGATTCAGGGTATTGCTATTTTGGCAATTGAATTTCACCCCAGAACAAAATATATGTTTTGGCGGACACTATTATACTTTGCCAGCCACTTCTGGGACACCAGATTCAGGGTATTGCTATTTTGGCAATTGAATTTCACCCCAGAACAAAATATACACTGTTACGGACAGATGTAAACCAGGCTTGCAAGTGCTGAAACACCAGATTCAGGGTATTGCTATTTTGGTAATTGAACTTCAAACCAGAACAAAACATATGTTTTGGCGGACACAATTATACTTTGCCAGCCACTGCTGGGACACCAGATTCAGGGTATTGCTATTTTGGCAATTGAATTTTACCCCAGAACAAATTATATGTTTTGTCATATACTATTTTACTTTGCCAGCCACTCCTGGGACACCAGATTCAGGGTATTGCTATTTTGGCAAGTGAATTTCACCCCAGAACAAAATATATGTTTTGGCAGGCACTATTATACTTTGACAGCCACTGCTGGGACATCTGATTCAGGGTATTGCTATTTTTGCCAATTGAATTTCACCCCAGAACAAAATATACCCTGTTACGGATAGATTAAAACCAGGCCTGCAAATGCTGGAACAACAGATTCAGGGTATTGCTATTTTGGCAATTGAATTTAACCCCAGAACAAAATATGTGTTTTGCCGGACACTATTATACTTTGCCAGCCACTGCTGGGACACCAGATTCAGGGTATTGCTATTTTGGCAATTGAATTCCACCCCAAAACAAAATATACCCTGTTACAGACAGATTTGAACTAGGCCTGCAACTGCTGGAACACCAGATTGAGGGTATTGCTATTTTGGCAATTGAATATCACCCCAGAACAAAATATATGTTTTGGCGGACACTATTATACTTTGCCAGCCACTGCTGGGACACCTGATTCTGGGTATTGCTATTTTGGCAATTGAATTTCAACCCAGAACAAAATATAAGTTTTGGCGTATACTATTATACTTTGCCAGCCACTGCTGGGACACCAGATTAAGGGTAATTCTATTTTGTCAAGTAAATTTCACTCCAGAACAAAATATATGTTTTGGCGGACACTATTATACTTTGCCAGCCACTACTGTGACACCTGATTCTGGGTATTGCTATTTTGGCAATTGAATTTCACCCCAGAACAAAATATAAGTTTTGTCGTATACTATTATACTTTGCCAGCCACTGCTGGGACACCAGATTAAGGGTAATTCTATTTTGGCAAGTGAATTTCACCCCAGAACAAAATATATGTTTTTGCGGATACTATTATACTTTGCCAGCCAGTGCTGGGACATCAGATTCAGGGAATTGCTATTTTGGCAAGTAAAATTCACCCCAGAACAAAATATATGTTTTGTCGAACACTATTATACTTTGCCAGCCACTGCTGGGACACCAGATTCAGGGTATTGCTATTTTGGCAAGTAAATTTCACCCCAGAACAAAATATATGTTTTGGCGGACACTATTATAATTTGCTAGCCACTGCTGGAACACCAGATTCAGGGTATTGCTATTTTGGCAATTGAATTTCACCCTAGAACAAAATATATGTTTTGGCGGACATTATTATACTTTGCCAGCCACTGCTGGGACACCAGATTCAGGGTATTGCTATTTTGGCAATTGAATTCCACCCCAAAACAAAATATACCCTGTTACAGACAGATTTGAACTAGGCCTGCAACTGCTGGAACACCAGATTGAGGGTATTGCTATTTTGGCAATTGAATATCACCCCAGAACAAAATATATGTTTTGGCGGACACTATTATACTTTGCCAGCCACTGCTGGGACACCTGATTCTAGGTATTGCTATTTTGGCAATTGAATTTCAACCCAGAACAAAATATAAGTTTTGGCGTATACTATTATACTTTGCCAGCCACTGCTGGGACACCAGATTAAGGGTAATTCTATTTTGTCAAGTAAATTTCACCCCAGAACAAAATATATGTTTTGGCGGACACTATTATACTTTGCCAGCCACTACTGTGACACCTGATTCTGGGTATTGCTATTTTGGCAATTGAATTTCACCCCAGAACAAAATATAAGTTTTGGCGTATACTATTATACTTTGCCAGCCACTGCTGGGACACCAGATTAAGGGTAATTCTATTTTGGCAAGTGAATTTCACCCCAGAACAAAATATATGTTTTTGCGGATACTATTATACTTTGCCAGCCAGTGCTGGGACATCAGATTCAGGGTATTGCTATTTTGGCAAGTAAAATTCACCCCAGAACAAAATATATGTTTTGGCGAACACTATTATACTTTGCCAGCCACTGCTGGGACACCAGATTCAGGGTATTGCTATTTTGGCAGGTAAATTTCACCCCAGAACAAAATATATGTTTTGGCGGACACTATTATAATTTGCTAGCCACTGCTGGAACACCAGATTCAGGGTATTGCTATTTTGGCAATTGAATTTCACCCCAGAACAAAATATATGTTTTGGCGGACACTATTATACTTTGCCAGCCACTGCTGGGACACCAGATTCAGGGTATTGCTATTTTGGCAAGTAAATTTCACCCCAGAACAAAATATATGTTTTGGCGGACACTATTATAATTTGCTAGCCACTGCTGGAACACCAGATTCAGGTTATTGCTATTTTCGCAATTGAATTTCACCCCAGAACAAAATTTATGTTTTGGCGGACACTATTATACTTTGCCAGCCACTGCTGGGACACCAGATTCAGGATATTGCTATTTTGGCAATTGAATTTCAGCCCAGAACAAAATATATGTTTTGGCGGACACTATTATACTTTGCCAGCCACTGCTGGGACACCAGATTTAGGGTATTGCTATTTTGGCAATTGAATTTCACCCCAGAACAAAATATACAATGTTACGGACAGATATAAACCAGGCTTGCAACTGCTGAAACACCAGATTCAGGGTATTGCTATTTTGGCAATTGAACTTCAAACCAGAACAAAACATATGTTTTGGCGGACACTATTATACTTTGCCAGCCACTGCTGGGACACCAGATTCAGGGTATTGCTATTTTGGCAATTGAATTTTACCCCAGAACAAATTATATGTTTTGGCATATACTATTTTACTTTGCCAGCCACTCCTGGGACACCAGATTCAGGGTATTGCTATTTTGGCAAGTGAATTTCACCCCAGAACAAAATATATCTTTTGGCAGGCACTATTATACTTTGACAGCCACTGCTGGGACATCTGATTCAGGGTATTGCTATTTTTGCCAATTGAATTTCACCCCAGAACAAAATATACCCTGTTACGGATAGATTAAAACCAGGCCTGCAAATGCTGGAACAACAGATTCAGGATATTACTATTTTGGCAATTGAATTTAACCCCAGAACAAAATATTTGTTTTGGCGGACACTATTATACTTTGCGAGCCACTGCTGGAACACCAGATTCACGTTATCGCTATTTTGGCAATTGAATTCCACCCCAAAACAAAATATACCCTTTTACATACAGATTTGAACTAGGCCTGCAACTGCTGGAACACCAGATTCAGGGTATTGCTATTTTGGCAATTGAATATCACCCCAAAACAAAATATATGTTTTGGCGAACACTATTATACTTTGCCAGCCACTGCTGGGACACCAGATTCAGGGTATTGCTATTTTGGCAATTGAATTTCAGCACAGAACAAAATATATGTTTTGGCGGACACTATTATACTTTGCCAGCCATTGCTGGGACACCAGATTCAGGGTATTGCTATTTTGGCAATTGAATTTCACCCCAGAACAAAATATACACTGTTACGGACAGATTTAAACCAGGCTTGCAAGTGCTGGGACACCAGATTCAGGGTATTGCTATTTTGGTAATTGAACTTCAAACCAGAACAAAACATATGTTTTGGCGGACACTATTATACTTTGCCAGCCACTGCTGGGACACCAGATTCAGGGTATTGCTATTTTGGCAATTGAATTTTACCCCAGAACAAATTATATGTTTTGTCATATACTATTTTACTTTGCCAGCCACTCCTGGGACACCAGATTCAGGGTATTGCTATTTTGGCAAGTGAATTTCACCCCAGAACAAAATATGTGTTTTGGCGGACACTATTATACTTTGCCAGCCACTGCTGGGACACCAGATTCAGGGTATTGCTATTTTGGCAATTCAGTTCCACCCCAAAACAAAATATACCCTGTTACAGACAGATTTGAACTAGGCCTGCAACTGCTGGAACACCAGATTCAGGGTATTGCTATTTTGGCAATTGAATATCACCCCAGAACAAAATATATGTTTTGGCGGACACTATTATACTTTGCAAGCCACGGCTGGGACACCAGATTCAGGGTATTGCTATTTTGGCAAGTGAATTTCACCCCAGAACAAAATATTTGTTTTGGAGGACACTATTATACTTTGCCAGCCACTGTTGTGACACCTGATTCAGGGTATTGCTATTTTGGCAATTGAATATCACCGCAGAACAAAACATATGTTTTGGCGGACACTAATATACTTTGCCAACCACTGCTGGGACACCAGATTCAGGGTATTGCTATTTTGGTAATTGAATTTCACCCCAGAACAAAATATATGTTTTGGCGGACACTATTATACTTTGCCAGACACTGCTGGGACACCAGATTCAGGGTATTGCTATTTTGGCAATTGAATTTCACCCCAGAACAAAATATAAGTTTTGGCGTATACTATTATACTTTTCCAGCCACTGCTGGGACACCAGATTCAGGGTATTGCTATTTTGGCAAGTGAATTTCACCTCAGAACAAAATATATGTTTTTGCGGATACTATTATACTTTGCCAGCCAGTGCTGGGACATCAGATTCAGGGTATTGCTATTTTGGCAAGTAAAATTCACCCCAGAACAAAATATATGTTTTGGCGGACACTATTATACTTTGCCAGCCACTGCTGGGACACCAGATTCAGGGTATTGCTATTTTGGCAATTGAATTTCAGCCCAGAACAAAATATATGTTTTAGCGGACACTATTATACTTTGCCAGCCACTGCTGGGACACCAGATTCAGGGTATTGCTATTTTGGCAATTGAATTTCACCCCAGAACAAAATATAGAATGTTACGGACAGATTTAAACCAGGCTTGCAACTGCTGAAACACAATATTCAAGGTATTGCTATTTTGGTAATTGAACTTCAAACCAGAACAAAACATATGTTTTGGCGGACACTATTATACTTTGCCAGCCACTGCTGGGACACCAGATTCAGGGTATTGCTATTTTGGCAATTGAATTTTACCCCAGAACAAATTATATGTTTTGGCAAATACTATTTTACTTTGCCAGCCACTGCTGGGTCACCAGATTCAGGGTATTGCTATTTTGGCAAGTGAATTTCACCCCAGAACAAAATATATGTTTTGGCAGGCACTATTATACTTTGCCAGCCACTGCTGGGACATCTGATTCAGTGTATTCCTATTTTTGCCAATTGAATTTCACCCCAGAACAAAATATATGTTTTGGCGGACACTATTATACTTTGCCAGCCACTGCTGGGACACCAAATACAGGGTATGGCTATTTTGGCAAGTGAATTTCACCCCAGAACAAAATATATGTTTTTGCGGACACTATTATACTTTGCCAGCCACTGCTGGGACATCTGATTCAGGGTATTGCTATTTTGCCAATTGAATTTCACCCCAGAACAAAATATATGTTTTGGCGGACACTATTATACTTTGCCAGCCACTGCTGGGACACCAAATACAGGGTATGGCTATTTTGGCAAGTGAATTTCACCCCAGAACAAAATATATGTTTTTGCGGACACTATTATACTTTGCCAGCCACTGCTGGGACACCAGATTCAGGGTATTGCTATTTTGGCAAGTAAATTTCACACCAGAACAAAATATATGTTTTGGCGGACACTATTCTACTTTGCCAGCCACTACTGTGACACCTGATTCAGGGT
The DNA here is from genome assembly GCA_033119425.1 of Bufotes viridis. NCBI lineage: Eukaryota > Metazoa > Chordata > Amphibia > Anura > Bufonidae > Bufotes > Bufotes viridis. The sequence goes on from CM065592.1 coordinate 295,398,366, forward strand.
ATTGCTATTTTGGCAATTGAATTTCACCCCAGAACATAATATAAGTTTTGGCGTATACTATTATACTTTTCCAGCCACTGCTGGGACACCAGATTCAAGTTATTGCTATTTTGGCAAGTGAATTTCACCTCAGAACAAAATATATGTTTTTGCGGATACTATTATACTTTGCCAGCCAGTGCTGGGACATCAGATTTAGGGTATTGCTATTTTGGCAATTAAAATTCAACCCAGAACAAAATATATGTTTTGGCGGACACTATTATACTTTGCCAGCCACTGCTGGGACACCAGATTAAGGGTATTGCTATTTTGGCAATTGAATTTCACCCCAGAACAAAATATACAATGTTACGGACAGATTTAAACCAGGCTTGCAACTGCTGAAACACCAGATTCAGGGTATTGCTATTTTGGTAATTGAACTTCAAACCAGAACAAAACATATGTTTTGGCGGACACTATTATACTTTGCCAGCCACTGCTGGGACACCAGATTCAGGGTATTGCTATTTTGGCAATTGAATTTTACCCCAGAACAAATTATATGTTTTGGCATATACTATTTTACTTTGCCAGCCACTCCTGGGACACCAGATTCAGGGTATTGCTATTTTGGCAAGTGAATTTCACCCCAGAACAAAATATATGTTTTGGCAGGCACTATTATACTTTTACAGCCACTGCTGGGACATCTGATTCAGGGTATTGCTATTTTTGCCAATTGAATTTCACCCCAGAACAAAATATACCCTGTTACGGATAGATTAAAACCAGGCCTGCAAATGCTGGAACAACAGATTCAGGATATTACTATTTTGGCAATTGAATTTAACCCCAGAACAAAATATGTGTTTTGGCGGACACTATTATACTTTGCGAGCCACTGCTGGAACACCAGATTCAGGGTATTGCTATTTTGGCAATTGAATTCCACCCTAAAACAAAATATTCCCTGTTACAGACAGATTTGAACTAGGCCTGCAACTGCTGGAACACCAGATTCAGGGTATTGCTAGTTTGGCAATTGAATATCACCCCAAAACAAAATATATGTTTTGGCGAACACTATTATACTTTGCCAGCCACTGCTGGGACACCAGATTCAGGGTATTGCTATTTTGGCAAGTAAATTTCACCCTAGAACAAAATATATGTTTTGGCGGACACTATTATAATTTGCTAGCCACTGCTGGAACACCAGATTCAGGGTATTGCTATTTTCGCAATTGAATTTCACCCCAGAACAAAATATATGTTTTGGCGGACACTATTATACTTTGCCAGCCACTTCTGGGACACCAGATTCAGGGTATTGCTATTTTGGCAATTGAATTTCACCCCAGAACAAAATATACACTGTTACGGACAGATTTAAACCAGGCTTGCAAGTGCTGAAACACCAGATTCAGGGTATTGCTATTTTGGTAATTGAATTTCAAACCAGAACAAAACATATGTTTTGGCGGACACTATTATACTTTGCCAGCCACTGCTGGGACACCAGATTCAGGGTATTGCTATTTTGGCAATTGAATTTTACCCCAGAACAAATTATATGTTTTGTCATATACTATTTTACTTTGCCAGCCACTCCTGGGACACCAGATTCAAGGTATTGCTATTTTGGCAAGTGAATTTCACCCCAGAACAAAATATATGTTTTGGCAGGCACTATTATACTTTGACAGCCACTGCTGGGACATCTGATTCAGGGTATTGCTATTTTTGCCAATTGAATTTCACCCCAGAACAAAATATACCCTGTTACGGATAGATTAAAACCAGGCCTGCAAATGCTGGAACAACAGATTCAGGGTATTGCTATTTTGGCAATTGAATATCACCCCAGAACAAAATATATGTTTTGGCGGACACTATTATACTTTGCCAGCCACTGCTGGGACACCTGATTCTGGGTATTGCTATTTTGGCAATTGAATTTCAACCCAGAACAAAATATAAGTTTTGGCGTATACTATTATACTTTGCCAGCCACTGCTGGGACACCAGATTAAGGGTAATTCTATTTTGTCAAGTAAATTTCACCCCAGAACAAAATATATGTTTTGGCGGACACTATTATACTTTGCCAGCCACTACTGTGACACCAGATTCAGGGTATTGCTATTTTGGCAATTGAATTTCACCCCAGAACAAAATATATGTTTTTGCGGATACTATTATACTTTGCCAGCCAGTGCTGGGACATCAGATTCAGGGTATTGCTATTTTGGCAAGTAAAATTCACCCCAGAACAAAATATATGTTTTGTCGAACACTATTATACTTTGCCAGCCACTGCTGGGACACCAGATTCAGGGTATTGCTATTTTGGCAAGTAAATTTCACCCCAGAACAAAATATATGTTTTGGCGGACACTATTATAATTTGCTAGCCACTGCTGGAACACCAGATTCAGGGTATTGCGATTTTGGCAATTGAATTTCACCCCAGAACAAAATATATGTTTTGGCGGACACTATTATACTTTGCCAGCCACTGCTGAGACACCAGATTCAGGGTATTGCTATTTTGGCAAGTAAATTTCACCCCAGAAAAAAATATATGTTTTGGCGGACACTATTATAATTTGCTAGCCACTGCTGGAACACCAGATTCAGGGTATTGCTATTTTCAGCAATTGAATTTCACCCCAGAACAAAATTTATGTTTTGGCGGACACTATTATACTTTGCCAGCCACTGCTGGGCCACCAGATTCAGGGTATTGCTATTTTGGCAATTGAATTTCAGCCCAGAACAAAATATATGTTTTGGTGGACACTATTATACTTTGCCAGCCACTGCTGGGACACCAGATTTAGGGTATTGCTATTTTGGCAATTGAATTTCACCCCAGAACAAAATATACAATGTTACGGACAGATATAAACCAGGCTTGCAACTGCTGAAACACCAGATTCAGGGTATTGCTATTTTGGCAATTGAACTTCTGTTGTGGAAACATATATAGTAAGTGAAGGCTCCAGGACGTGTTTCATTGCAAAATGGGTAACAAAGAAAGTGTCCCGAAGGGCTACTGTTCACCTGGACAGTACGTGGCGGACCGGAGAGGAAAAAGTCATGTTAAAGGATTAAGCAAGTTAGAGAAGAATTATGATATAGCAAAGGTGGAATACTGTGTTCAGCTACATGGCAGACATTGTTAACTGAAAAGAGAGGTAGATTGCAAGATGATAAGTTGATTGATACAGTCAGAATGTGGCTGGATTGCAGCAGAGAATTTGAACAGACAAAAGGAGATGCAATGTTTGATGAAAAGTCAGGACGTCATTATTATCGGCCTGGTTCAGTGTTAGTAAGGGAACAGCCACCGCCCTATAATGGTGCCGCTGAGAGAAAAAGGGAAGTTGGATTTGTACAGTGTGTGATCAACAGAACCCTGCCTCCCGAGATACATGCTTAGCCTGTGGTGCTCCGCGCCCACATGAAAGAGAAAACATTCTTTCAGCTCCACAGCCCGTCCCGCCTGTCTTAGCCACAGCATTACTTTGTCCTCAGCCAACACGCAAGGCTAGACGTGTAATTCCCCCCAAACCTGTCCCTTCTGTCATGCCCCAAGTCACTACCATATACCCCATGATAAATCCGGATGGCACCTATATGCCATGCTCACATCATGATGTATCCTGGAGATCCTCACACAGGACAGGAAGATGAGGGGGAAGAGGACCATAAAGAACCCACAGGGGAAGTGTCAGAAGAGACGGTGGAATATGCAGCTAATACAGCTGGTGCAGGACAAACCCCTGCACGTGGGATGCCACCTCTTAGCCTTTACTCTGATGCTTCCCCCCCACAAAGTCAGGGTACAGGGGTAACAAATGAGTTTTTTCAACATCAACTTGCACAGTTGCGGAGTGACATGCATAACTTAGAGCAAGGAAATCTTACAGTTTTAAAGGAGGCATTGTTAAATACCCACCCTGTAGGACCTCCTAAGTATGTGTCTTTCACTCCCCAGCAGTTATTCACTATAGTGAATCTCATGCCAGACCCAGACACTCACCCTATGCCCTTTTTCAGGAAATTGTCTCAAGTGTATCAAACATATGGGTGTACATGGTCTGACCTACAGAGTATTGTAGAAATTAAGACTGGTGAAAACTCTTCACTTATAATGGATCACATAAAACAACCAGAGCTCCCAGGAGCAAATTTTGACACCCGTGATTCAGAATCCGGGGACTATTTCATTCAACAATTGTATAAATGGGCAAAGGACAGATTAGCAGAACAATCCACTACCTTGCAGGATATGTTACAGGACAGAGCAGAGTCAGTGGAGAAATTTGCCCAAAGGGTCAAACAAAATTATAAA